>CM053791.1:489678749-490053749 GCA_028749045.1 Cupressus sempervirens | reverse complement strand
AGATCCACACTCTAGTAAAAACCTCTAAGGAAGATCCAACTGGTACTCACAAACCCACCAAGAAAGCTCCTTGTTTTTAAACCATAGCCACTAGCTCTTCTCATAAACTCACAACTCCACCACAATCCTATTATAAACTGCCTCACATTCGGTGCTCTATCCACAGACTTAGGAAAACTTGCTCCTCAAGTTTGCTTTGCTATAATTCCTACAGGACCGAGTGTTGGTAGTAATGACCAAGCAGCAGAAGCTAGTAATTACTGAGTGATAGTAGATAGTGGTAGTCTCGTACCAGAAGAAATTACAGAATTGTTGAACAAGCATAAGAATATTGTTCTCTCTTTGTGGTGTTGTTCTCCTTGTGTGTTTGCTTCCGTTGTGTTAACTCTACGAGGTTGGTTTGGATTGTTGGTTGTTGGTGTAAGATAAAACTCCTAGGCTTAGTTTTCCACTCCCACCAAGAGATTTCTCTTATCTCCTAGTATCCTATGCTTCTATAGGATCTCCTAATAGGATTAGATCATTAACTAAATCCTATTCACTCTTTACTACAAGAGTCACACCTCGAAAACTCCACCTTGGATGATCCACACCTTAATTTTGGTTCTCTTTCTCACTTTCACTTAGATGGATCTAAGTGCCAAATCCACTAAAACCTCACAAATTTCAAACTTCATTGTGGGAACCTTCTTCACATTGAATTCATTCATATTCCATCCCATTTGACTGATTTGGGAAGGTTCTTGGCTCATGGGTTTATCAGATTCAAGATTTCATCAAAAGAGATCTTAAAAATAAGCCTATTTCTAGTAGCCTTTACCAGTCCGTTTTTCCCCTTTTTAGTAAACTTTTCCCAAACAAATCAGAAAAATAAAACTTGATTTGGATACCCTTTTGGAAGTTTTAAAACTTTCATTAAGGGTTCTGGGTCTCAAAGTGACCGTACGCCTCCTTCCTAATATCAAGGAGAAACAGGGCTAAAAGGCCTAGTTTCTAGGACAGTTTGTCTAGGATTGATGAAAAATGCTCAAGACCTATCCTAATGGACTGGTACGACTTCCCAATGCTTAGGATGGATGAATAACATGAAAACCTACCATAAAAATTCCTGGGGACGTGCTGTACTTCCCATTCCCCACATGAAATGATTTGATTTCCCCCTGTCAAGCCTCTAACCGGGTATGTCAAACTCGCCTAGGGCCTGATCATAAAGCTAGCTCCCTTGCTCATGATGATTCCTAAGTTTAGATAAAATATGTAAAGAGGCACCACTTGAATATTCAACCACTTATTCAGTGTTTCCATGGTTGAAACTCATGTGGGAGCCATTTTTACAAAAATCTGTCACAGTGTGACCAAAAGAAAGGCTTGAACTAAAACAACTTGAAAACTATGATAAATCTACTCTAAACCCTTAACACATAAAATGAAAAAGTCTTCAAAATTACTATAGAACACGCCTCAACCACTGTATCAACACGTTTTTGGCTTCAAGTATGACTGTTCCTTCAAAAACCGAAATATCACTTCAAAAATAGAGTTTTCCAGCACTTCATTAACTCAAAACTTTTTTACAAATATACAACCAATGCTTGGAGATTCGAGCCATAACTCCATTAGGTGTCTTCTCCACCATTCTAGGTCCCATTTGGTCAAAAATAACCTCCCACAATCAAAGGAATCCAAGGCTATCCATGTTGCATGGAATATTTGCAATAAGTGCAAAATGTTGTTATGACAACATTCTTACAACACTTGGCAACTTTGATAGATGCCTTAATCCTATATTATAGGCTTCTTATCCTCACATATTCTAAGGATCCAAGATCATTCATGATCATCATATTTATAAAATAACCATTAACCATTCTTAGGCCTAAGACATATTAATGACTCAATCTCCCTAACTCCTAACATTAAGAAATTAAATGACAACTAACAAAGGCTATTTGTGTGACCTTAGTCTTAGTGACTAATTCACCTAGCCAACATAAAACAAGAACTTCTAAGGTCCTCAACCAAATTACACTAACTTCTTAACTTGGCTAGAGTCAAGTACAAGCCAAAATTGACTAACTAGTAGAGGTTAGCCTAGGTGCTCCTGCACCATCCTCCCCAAGATAAGTAGTTCAATCCACCCTTGGATTGATGATGTTAGGATCAACTCCCATCTTTTTGAACTCTGATTCTTTTATCCAAACAGCATCAGCATCATTCTGTCCATGCCTTTTAATGAGATGCTCCTTGTACTCTTTAGTCCTTGTCTTTTTATAGACTCTTGTATCTAGTATGATGTCTGGGCCTATGACTGTAGCAGTAGGTAATTGGAGATCCTCCACATCTCTGATCACTTCATGAAGAGTCTGATCCATGTCTTGTTGTGGTCCTCTATAATGGACTAAGTCAGCAATATTAAAAATGGGTGACAGTCCACTGTCTTTCGGCAGTTCAACCTTGAATGCATTGTCACCATACTTAGCCAATATAGGACAGGGTCCTATCATTCTCATTTTTAGCTTGTGGGGGACTCCTTTTTGTAGTCTTGACTTGTTGAGATGCACCATAACCAAGTCACCAACATTAAAATCAACTGTCCTTCTACTTTCATCCACTTTGGCTTTATGTTTTATGGTGTTCTCTGTCAATGTCTTTCTCACTGTTTCATGAACTTCTTGCATAGCAAATGCAAAGTCATCAGCATATGCACTTGCCTTGACTCCATCTTTTAAATCTCTCAACTCATAGACACCTCTAGGATGTAGGCCATAGACAATTTCAAATGGACTCTTCCCGGTTGATCTATTTATGGTGTCATTATAGGCATATTCAGCTTGCCCAATCAACTGATCCCATTGCTGTCCATACTCCTTAGTTAGGCATCTTAGAAGGTTTCCAAGACTTCTATTAACAACCTCAGTTTGACCATCGGTTTGGGGATGGTAGGCTGACCCAAAGGATAAGTTAGTTCCCAATCTTTGCCAAAGAGTCTTCCAAAAATGACTCATAAATTTTGTGTGTCTGTCTGAAACAATGCTGATTGGTAGTCCATGTATTCTCACTATCTCTTTGAAGAATAGAGATGCTATTTGACTTGCATCATTTGTAGTCTTGCATGGCACAAAGTGAGCCATCTTGCTGAATCTATCCACAACCACATACACACTATCCATTCCTTGTCTTGTCTTGGGTAACCCAACTACAAAATCCATACTTAAGCATTCCCATGGCCTAGTAGGAATAGGTAATGGTTGGTAAAGACCAGCATTTGTTGAAGTGCCCTTGGCCTTTTGACATACTACACAACTCTCCACATACCTCCTAACATCAAGATTCATTCTAGGCCAAAAGTAAAACCTTGAAACAAGGTCTTGAGTCTTAGTGATCCCAAAGTGACCACTCAAAGCACCATTATGCTTTTCTTGAATTAAATTCTCTCTAATAGAACCTCTAGGAACACACAATTGATTCCCTTTGAACAAGAGATCACTTTGCAAAGTATAATCAGCATATTTGCTATGAAAATGATTCTTGTATTCAGCACATACCTTATAAATGTCAGCAAAGTCTTCATCATCTACATATTGATCCTTGAAATGATCTATCCCCATGCTTTTCAATTGAATTTCTTGTAGTGTGAGGGCTCTTCTTGACAATGCATCAACCACCTTGTTTAGTACACCCTTCTTGTGCTTGATATGGAAGGTGTAGGCTTGTAGGTACTCAACCCACTTCATGTGCTTGTGACTCAACTTCTCTTGTGAATTCAGGAAGCTAAGTGCTTGATTGTCTGAATACACAATGAACTCCTTGGGGAGCAAGTAATGCCTCTATTTTCTTAGAGCTTGGACCAATGCATACATCTCTAAGTCATATGAGGAGTATTTCCTCTTAGCCTCACTTAACTTCTCAGAATGGAAAGCCACCGGTCTACCCTCTTGGCTTAGAATAGCCCCAATTGCTACATTGCTAGCATCACATTCGATGGTGAATAGCTTCTCAAAGCTTGGCAGCACCAAAACAGGTTGGGTAGCTATTCTTTCCTTCAACAACTCAAAGCTCTTGTTAGCATCTTCATTCCACACAAACTTGGTTTTCATTCCTCCTTTGATAGTATCCAACATAGGAGCACAAATTGCACTAAATTGTCTTATAAACTTCCTATAGTATTGTGCAAGACCATGAAAACTCCTTACCTCAGTTGCTGACCTTGGAGTAGGCCAATTCATGATAGCCTCTACCTTGCTCTTATCCATTTTCAGATTGCCATGAGATAAAACAAACCCAAGATATACCAATTCTGATTTGATGAACTCACACTTCTCCAAATTGATCATCAACTTCTCTTCATGCAGCTTCTTGAAGACAATATCAAGATGTTTCAAATGCTCACTCTTTGTCTTGCTAAAAATCAGTATATCATCTAGATATACAACTACAAACTTGCCTATGTAGTCCTTGAGTATTTCATTCATGAGCCTCATGAATGTAGAGGGGGCATTTGACAATCCAAATGGCATGACAAGCCATTCATACAGTCCTTCATTAGTCTTGAAGGCTGTCTTCCACTCATCTCCTTCATGGATTCTTATTTGGTGATAGCCACTCTTCAAGTCTATCTTGCTATAGTACTTTGCTTCACCTAAACAATCCATTAAGTCTTCAATCCTAGGAATAGGGAACCTATACCTTATGGTTATCCTATTGATAGCCCTTGAATCAGTACATAGCCTCCAATTTCCTCCCTTCTTAGGTGCAAGTACGGTGGGTACAGCACATGGACTAATACTCTTTCTAATTAGGCCTTGATCTAAGAGCTCTTGTATTTGCCTTGCTATTTCCTCATTTTGTTGAGGGGTCATCTTATAGGCTGCTTTGTTAGGTAGGGTAGCTCCTGGGATAAGGTCTATCCTATGACTTATGGCTCTTTGAGGAGGCAAGGCTGAAGGTTGACCATCACTTACAATGCCTTGGTAAGTCTGCAACATACCTTGAATCTCCTTTGGTAATTCAGTCTTCTTAGTCACCTTGTCTTCATCTCCTTCTCTTGGTTTCAACATCAATGCATACCCTATACCTTCACCTTCTTCCATGGTTTGTAGGAACTCTTTTTCACCTACCATAAGAACATTTGGACCTGCTGTCCTTACTTCAGCATCCTCCAACAATGACTGAATTTTGTAGGTAGTATTATCCTTCTTGAAAGAATAAGAATTCTTTCCTCCATCATGTATGGCTTGATGGTCAAATTGCCAAGGTCTACCTAGGAGCAAATGACACGCATCCATAGGCAACACATCACATAAAACTTTGTCTTTGTACCTTCCAATGGAGAACTCCACCCATGCTTGTTCATTTACTAACACATGTTGACCCTTATTGAGCCAAGTAACCTTGTAAGGATTGGTATGGGATATCCTTTTCAATTTGAGCTTGCTGACTGCTTCTTCTAACACTATATTATCAGTAGAGCCTGAATCAATAATGATCTTACATACTTTTCCCATTATCTTGCATTTGATTCTAAACAAAGATCTTCTTTGGCTTGGCTCCTCCTTCACCGGTTCCTTGATTAGAGTTCTCCTCATCATGAGGTTCTCCCCTTCCTCTGAATTTAATGGAATCTCAGAATGTTTATCTGCTGCATTAGTGTCTTCATGAACAAGGTTAGCTCTCTTATCACCTCCTTGTGATGAGCCACCTTTCTCAGGGCATCTATAGGTAGGGTGCCCCATTTGATTGCAATGGTAGCACTTCATATTGGAAAAATAATTGCCTCTTCCTCTTTGTGAAGAACCACCACTTCTTCCTCTAAAGTTAGAGTTAGAATTCCTTCCTCTACCACCTCTACTTGAGCTTCCTTCTTGCTGCTCACTGAATTTTACCTCACCTTGAGCTCGAGAATCAGAAATTCTTCCACCATAGCCACCTCTTTGACCTTTGGTATCTTTTCCTTTGCCTTTACCTTTGGAGCTATCTTGCTTTCTCTTGCTCTTTTCCTCTATCTTCAAGGCCATTTGATAGCATTGCCTAATGGATTTGAAGTTCACTAGGCTCATCTCTTCTTGAATAGACCATTTGAGGCCATTCAAATACCTTGCTAGCTTGATGCTCTCATCTTCAACCACCTTGGACCTCAAACACAATTTTTGAAACTCCTCAATATATGCTTGGACATCCAAATCTTTTTGCCTAAGATTTTGTCTCCTTCTATGCATTTGAACTTCATAGTCATCAGGAAGATATGTTTGCTTGACTTTGGATACCATACCCTTCCATGTCACAATAGGACCTTTACCATCCTTTTCCCTCTCGGTTTGTACAAACTTCCACCAAGTAAGAGCTGAACCTCTTAGTCTAGACTTGGCCACCATTACCTTTTGTGCTTCAGAGATACCATCACATTCAAAATGGTTCTCAATGCTGTCTATCCAATCCACAACTGAATCTGGATCCATTTGTCCACTAAAAAGTGGAACACCTTCTAAAGCCTTGCCACTCAGTGCCTTCAATGCTTTCAAGAATGGCTCTTCAGGAAGAACAGGATCAGGAGTTGGTGCTTCTTCCTCCAACTCTAATTCCTTCTCCTTTGCTTCAACTTCTTCTTTAAGGTCAATCTTCTCTTTGACCCTATCAGCTTTGTCTTGGACTTCACCCAAGAGCTGCTCCATTTGAGCTATTCTTTGTCTTAACAATTTGTTATCCTCTTCTTGTTCCTCAACCTTCTTTGCTAGTTCAGCATTAGTCACCATGGCTTGGGCTGGTGTATTCTCTCCTACTGATTCAGAAGATTGATGCATTACCCACAAGCTTGATCAACCAAGCTCTGATACCAATATGGTGTAAGATAAAACTCCTAGGCTTAGTTTTCCACTCCCACCAAGAGATTTCTCTTATCTCCTAGTATCCTATGCTTCTATAGGATCTCCTAATAGGATTAGATCATTAACTAAATCCTATTCACTCTTTACTACAAGAGTCACACCTCGAAAACTCCACCTTGGATGATCCACACCTTAATTTTGGTTCTCTTTCTCACTTTCACTTAGATGGATCTAAGTGCCAAATCCACTAAAACCTCACAAATTTCAAACTTCATTGTGGGAACCTTCTTCACATTGAATTCATTCATATTCCATCCCATTTGACTGATTTGGGAAGGTTCTTGGCTCATGGGTTTATCAGATTCAAGATTTCATCAAAAGAGATCTTAAAAATAAGCCTATTTCTAGTAGCCTTTACTAGTCCGTTTTTCCCCTTTTTAGTAAACTTTTCCCAAACAACTCAGAAAAATAAAACTTGATTTGGATACCCTTTTGGAAGTTTTAAAACTTTCATTAAGGGTTCTGGGTCTCAAAGTGACCGTACGCCTCCTTCCTAATATCAAGGAGAAACAGGGCTAAAAGGCCTAGTTTCTAGGACAGTTTGTCTAGGATTGATGAAAAATGCTCAAGACCTATCCTAATGGACTGGTAAGACTTCCCAATGCTTAGGATGGATGAATAACATGAAAACCTACCATAAAAATTCTTGGGGACGTGCTGTACTTCCCATTCCCCACATGAAATGATTTGATTTCCCCCTGTCAAGCCTCTAATCGGGTATGTCAAACTCGCCTAGGGCCTGATCATAAAGCTAGCTCCCTTGCTCATGATGATTCCTAAGTTTAGATACAATATTTACAGAGGCCCCACTTGAATATTCAACCACTTATTCAGTGTTTCCATGGTTGAAACTCATGTGGGAGCCATTTTTACAAAAATCTGTCATAGTGTGACCAAAAGAAAGGCCTGAACTAAAACAACTTGAAAACTATGATAAATCTACTCTAAACCCTTAACACATAAAATGAAAAAGTCTTCAAAATGACTATAGAACACGCCTCAACCACTGTATCAACACGTTTTTGGCTTCAAGTATGACTGTTCCTTCAAAAACCGAAATATCACTTCAAAAACAGAGTTTTCCAGCACTTCATTAACTCAAAACTTTTTTACAAATATACAACCAATGCTTGGAGATTCGAGCCATAACTCCATTAGGTGTCTTCTCCACCATTCTAGGTCCCATTTGGTCAAAAATAACCTCCCACAATCAAAGGAATCCAAGGCTATCCATGTTGCATGGAATATTTGCAATAAGTGCAAAATGTTGTTATGACAACATTCTTACAACACTTGGCAACTTTGATAGATGCCTTAATCCTATATTATAGGCTTCTTATCCTCACATATTCTGAGGATCCAAGATCATTCATGATCATCATATTTATAAAATAACCATTAACCATTCTTAGGCCTAAGACATATTAATGACTCAATCTCCCTAACTCCTAACATTAAGAAATTAAATGACAACTAACAAAGGCTATTTGTGTGACCTTAGTCTTAGTGACTAATTCACCTAGCCAACATAAAACAAGACCTTCTAAGGTCCTCAACCAAATTACACTAACTTCTTAACTTGGCTAGAGTCAAGTACAAGCCAAAATTGACTAACTAGTAGAGGTTAGCCTAGGTGCTCCTGCACCAGTTGTGCCTTTGGCCCTAGTTTTTTCTTTGCCCTCCTTGTGTCACATGTCACTTCCCATTTAATGATCATGGTTTGAAAATAATTACTGATCGAATAATGTGTCACTAATATCAGTAAATCATATGTTTGTAAGTGTGATTGTAACATGTGTGATCTGCGAGGAGATATGTTTGAACACATATGTTGGAATAGTAATAATATTCGAATGCACACACATACATATGCATATATATGTATATATACACATACATATATATACATACACACACACATATGCGTGTGTATCTATACATACATACATGTGTGTGTGTGTGTGTGTGTGTGCGCGCGCGTGCGCGCGTGTGTGTGTGTGCGCATGTACACACACACACACATATACATACACACATCCAATCATGTCTATTATTGTCATTCAACCAACAATGTGTTATGTATAATTGACTTGTAAAAATAGTTGACCATTATTCAGATCAACATTCAAAGATTTTCTTGATCTTCAAGAATAATAATATTATTAATATTTGTTGGATAAATAAAATCTCATACATACATACATACATACATACATACATACATACATACATACATACATACATACATACATACATACATACATACATACATACATACATACATACATACATACATATATATATATATATATATATATATATATATATATATATATAACAATATCACAGAAATGGTCATTGAATGCGTAAGTATAAAAGATAATGATTTGGTTTTTATATGAATTGATCAAAACTACAAATCAATAACAATCTAGACATAGTGATTATTGACACTTGGAATGACAAATTTTAAGTCACCATGCAATCAAATTAAGTGGTTGAATTTTGTTGAACATGTACATAGAAGACTTAGGCATTTGATGGCACCACCCATAAGTATTTCCTATGAGAATGAATAGAAATCCTAATTGTCAATTAATCATTAAGATGTCATTGGGTCAATTTACAACATTTCTTACGCAATTAAAACATACCATCAATTTCAAATGTATGATGAAATCTCAAGAATTTTAGATACATAATTTTGAAAAAGCCACTCATAGTAAAAATTCAATTCCTAAGATAGAACATAATGTCTTGGTAACAAGATGGAAATAAACTTCAAATTTTCCATAACGACTTACCAAATATGGTGTGATTTGCTAATCTAATTTTATTATACGACTGATTTTCCCAAGTCTTACCTTTGTTAAATGGAATATACTATCCTTTCTCTTTTTAGTGCTTGAGGAGGTGTGCATCCATTCCATTCTTAAATCATTAGTTTAGTCCAGTTCTGTATTGTAAGGGTGTATAAGTCACAACATAATCATCTTGGTAATAAGATGGAAAGAGCCTCAAATTTTCCATAACAACTTATCAAATGTGATGTGATTTCTCATCTAATTTTTTTTATGATTGATTTTCCCAAGTCTTACTTTTGTTAAAGGGAATATACTATCATTTCTCTTTGTAGTGCTTGAGGAGGTGTGCATCCATTCCATTCTTATTAAATCATTAGTTTAGTTCCTTTTTGTGTTATAAGGTTGGTGCAGGGGTCCAAGGTCCTAAATAAGGTGTTAAAACACCAATTTTGGATAGAGTAGGAGGTTTATAAGTGTCCAAGATGACACAAGACATTTAGCCAATCTCAAGCATCCCTAGAATGCATTTAGACAAGTTTCTTGCATGTTGTAATAAGGCATATAGGCAAGTCATACGTTGGTCAACACTATGAGTTGACCAAAAATCTTGATTTTCATGTTTTTAGTATTCTTTCATGATTTGTTAAGGTTTGGTAGGCATATGAAGTCATTTGTTTTGGAATATTGAAAAATTGCAAAAATTGCAAGAAAAAGTTGTCATGCAACTTTTCTTGCAAAAATGGAATATCACCAGTCAGATGGCTAATTGGATTAAACATGTAAGGATGAATGTGTAAGGTCAAGAGGCTTGACCTATAAATTGAATATTTTCAACCTAGGAAAGGGTTGGAATGTGTTGTACAACATTTGAATAAAATACCAAGTGTTTTGGTGGGAAAGAGATGTGTAGACAAGAAGTACAAATCTGAGATCTCCTTGCAGTATTATAGTATGTACATGTGTTTATGGTGAAAATATGTGTTTTTGATCCCTTGTCAGAGTAATAATTAGTTCCTAATGAATATAATTAGTTTGTGTTTGATTTACTTTTATTTGGGTCTGCTAGTTAACCTAGTCTCAATTAAGGTTTTTACTTGAAATGGCTTCTTCCTCCTAATTCCCACAATGGAAAACCCTAGTTATTGGTGTGTAGATGGGTATTAGGATGGAGATGACTGTTATGGTTTTTTTTTTACCACCAACCACCTTCTTCGAGCTCTCTGACAATATTTGATGTTAAGCATCTAATATGATTAGTCTGCAGACAGTCAGGAATAACGTTGCTAAAGGTAGAAGATAGATAATGTGTGCTTGAGATTTGGTAGATGGTAGTGCAAAAGGATTTCCTAAATATTGGTGGAAGCATTTTTTTATGTGGGTTTCCATTTTGAAGGTCTTCTCATACAAACAATGTTATTAAGCCTAATTAGCCTTAAACTAGGGCTCAAGAGTTAAGGGGTCAGGAGAGTTGACCCAAAACCCATCTTGTGGAATTAGTTAGATCTTCATATGCTATGAGAGATTCTATAATTTTATTTGTGTCCTTTGGAATTTTTTGAAGTTTAGTGTTTATTTTGGTTGGATAGGACTACTAAGAAAGAGCCCCTATTAGGCCTCCTACAACAATTTACAAGTTTGTCTTAGAAAGAAGCCTAAAACCTATCAGAGCGTTATGAAACTTGGTGGAATGATGGAAAAGGGTATTAAGAAGTGTCTTGGAGTCTGAGATCTTGGGTGGTGCAAGGGAGTGAGGTGTGGGGAAGTTTTGGTTGCCTTTTTGAAGGCTTGAGGCTACTTGGAAGATAGGGATGGCATTGTGAGGTGAAGTTGGGTGTTGAGGAAACCAATCAGTACCACCCTAGTCTTGAGTAGGTCCTAAGGAGGGATATTAGGATATCTTGTTGGATTACACCCATTACTTGCATCATAAGTGGTATCGGAGCTCAGTTTGGAGCTTGCGGATTGGATGTTTACACCGTATCAATGTTCTACATTAGGGATGGGCAAGATGGTGACAAATGTAGAATTGGCCAAGGAACTTCAAGAACATAAAGATGAGAATAAGAAGTAGAAAGAACAGTTAGAGTAGTTTGAAAACAAGATGAGGGTAGTAGAGAAAACTACTGAGAAGATTGAGGAAGACCTCAACAAAGGAGAAGGAGGGATGGATGAGTAGGAAGAGTAGTATGTTGATGATGAATATGATAACATGCCTACAGAGTAGGCAACATTCATAAAATCTTTGGAAACTTTTGGGAGTAAATCCATTGACACTCTTATTTTTGGAGGGAAGATGGATCTTGATGCCATAATGGATTGGATGGAGCCTCTTGAGAGTCATTTTGAATGCCATGAAATAATAAAGGGGAAGAAGTTGAGGCTAGCTCAATCAAGAATGAAAGAAGAAGCTCTCACATGGTGAAATTCATTCAGGAGGAGAGAGTAAGAGAAGTTAAGAACAAAATTACTTCGTGGAAGGTAATGTCTAATATGATAAGGGATACTTATGTTCCAGAGGACTATGAAATCCCGTTACACATGAGAAGACAAAATCTAAGGTAAAAGGAGCTGACTGTGAGCTCATTTACAAAAGAGTTGCATAGGCTATGCACTAGATTAATGATGGTGAAGACAGATAATGTGAAGGTGGCTAGATATCTAACTGGTCTAAGGTATAACATATAGGAAGAAGTCACCATCTTATGCCCCAATATAGTAGCAAAATGCTTTTAGTTAGCAGTGAAGATTGATGAGAAGATAAAAAGGAGACAAGAGAGCTCTAATAGGGGCAGAGGAGGGAGAACTAATCAACAAAGGGGAAGAGGAAACTTTCCAAGGAGGCCAGAAGACCATCAGAAAAATGAACAAAGAAATGATGGTGATAATAGGGGTGAAAACTCTCATAGAGGAAATCAAGGATTCAGAGAGTAGAGGAGGCCATTTAATAGAGGCAAAGGGTATGAAGGTGGACAAGGAAGAGGACATGGGACTCTAAAATATTATTCATGTGGGCATCCAGGGCATACAATGGCTTAGTGTCCACTCAAAAACTCAAATCCTCCTAACCAGAATAGAGATAGAAGGAATTAGTTGGCCATGACTAATGAATCTTGTTGCAGCAGTAGTGCCACACAAGTTGGAAGTGCAACACTAGTGTTTGATGGGTAGAACATAATGTTGAGGAGGACTATGCTAAAGATTCCTTTGAAGACAGAGCCACTACAAAGAAAGTCCCTATTTAGAACTCAAAGTAAGGCATATGGAAAATTATGTAGAATTATAGTTGACTCTGGATCCACAAAGAATGTTGTATCTTTAGAGATGGTTGAGAAGTGTAAGCTTAAGAGGTTACCCAATTTAGCCCCCCACAAAATTTGGTTAAACAAGAATCATAGCTTCACAGTTGAAGAGCAAGAATGGGTAGAATTTAAACTTAGGGAGTATAAGGATAAGGTTCTATGTGAAATCATTCCTATGGATGACTGTCATTTGATTTTAGGAAGGCCATGGCAGTATGATGTGAAGGCCCAACATAATGGTGAAAAGAACACCTATCTGATAGAGAAGGATGGTAGATAGTTGAAGATGGATTATTTACCAAATCATATGGTTAAAGACCATGATGATAGTGTAGTCAAACTAATTAGAGGTAAGGAGTTCCTACAGTTAACTAAGGAGGAGGATTTTCAAGGGTATGCTCTGATTGCTAAGCCAAAGGAGGAAGTCAAGAACAAAGAACCACTACTTGTAGATATTGTGGAATTACTAAAATAATACCATTCACTAGTTTCAAAGGAGAAACCAAAAGCATTACCACCTGTTAGGAGCATAAGCCATTAGATTGACTTACTGCCTATTGCAACATTGCCTAATAAGCTTGCCTACAAGCTCACACCACAACATAATGCAAAGGTAAGTAGACAAGTTTTGGAATTATTGAATAAGGGATTAGTGAGGAAAAGTTTGAGCCCATGTGCATGTCCATTAGTTTTAGCACCCAAGAAGGATGGTAAGTGGAGACTTTGTGTTGATTCAAGGGAAATCAATAACTAGGTTTCCCATGCCTAGAATTGAAGATCTAATGGATTATCTAGGAGAATCATGTGTTTATTCTAAATTGGACTTGAAATCAGGATATCACCAAATTAGGATTAGACAAGGGGATGGGTGGAAAACAAATTTCAAGATTAATGAGTGACTATATGAGTGGCTAGTGATTCCATTTGGCTTGAGCAATGCACCTAGCACATTTATGAGATTAATGAATGAGGTATTGGTACAATTCATTAGAAAGTTTGTGATAGTCTATTTAGATGACATTCTGATATTCAGTAGGAACAAAGAAGAACACTTGGAGCATCTTAAAATGGTGATGAAGAAATTGCATGAGGAGAAGCTACACATCAACTTGAAAAAATGTGAGTTCTTTAAGTTTGAATTGGTTTACCTTGGTTTTGTGATTTCAAAAAGATGCCTAAAGATGGATCCTAGTAAAGTAGAAGCTATTTTGAATTGGCCTAGTCCTAAGGTAGTAGGGGATGTTAGGATCTTTCATGGTTTAGCTACCTTTTATAGGAAGTTTATTAGGGGATTCATTGAGATAGTAGCTCCCATACTTGATACCATAAAAGGGGGAATCAAATGTAAGTTTAGGTAGACTGAAATAGTAGAGAGGAGTTTTCAATTTTGAAGAAGAAAGTAATAGAATTACCCAACCTAGTGCTACCTATTTTTGATAAGGTGTTTACTATGGAGTGTGATGCTAGCAAGTATGTTATAGGAGCACTCCTTGGTCAAGAGAATCATCCCATTGCATTTTTCTTAGAAAATTTGAATGAAGCCAAGCAAAAGTATTCCACCTATGACTTTGAACTGTACTCCATGGTTCAAGCACTAAAGAAATGGAAACACTACCTCATGTGAAATAAGTTCATAGTGTATACTGATAATCATGCCCTCAGTTAACTAAATAGACAAGATAAACTCAACCATAGATATGTTAAATGGGTGGAGTAGATTCAAGCATTTACCTTTTCAATAAAACACAAAAAGGGACTACCAACAAGGTGGTTGATGTTTTAAGCAGGAGGATACTTGCAGTCCAAGAAGTCAAGCTACAAAGTGTGGGATTGGAGTAGATCAAGGATCTGTATAAGGAAGATTTTGATTTCAGACAGGCCTATAAAACTTGTTAGGAGTATGCTAACACTTTTCATGGTGAATTTTATGACTATGTATTGTAGGATGATTTATTATTCAAAGGTAGCAGGTTGTGCATCCCTAAGTCATCAATGAGGGAAAATATTATTAAAGAAAAGCATAATGGTGCTCTTGGAGGACATTTGGAGTAGACAAGACACTAGAACAAGTAGAAAGGTTTTATTATTGGCCTGGATTGTAGAATGAGGTGAGGAGGTATGTAGAAAGTTGTCTCATTTTTCAAAGGGCCAAAGGCACATCATCTAATGCAAGGTTGTATCAACCTTTGCCAACACTTGCAAAACCTTGGGATAACATAAGCATGAACTTTGTGCATGGGTTACCTAAAACTACTAGAGGAGTAGACATTGTGTTTGTAGTAGTTGATAGGTTCACAAAAATGGCTCACTTTATACCTTGCAAGAGCAACGATGATGCATCTCAGATTGCAAACCTTTTCTTCAAAGAAGTAGTGAGAATTCATGGATTCCCTATGACAATAGTGATTGATAGAGACACTAAATTCATTGGAAATTTTTGGAGAACCTTGTGGAAGAAACTTGGCACACATTTGGCTTATTCATTAGCTTATTACCCTCAAATTGATGGCCAAATTGAGGTGGTGAATAGGTCTTTGGGAAATCTACTTAGGTGCCTAACAAAACAACATGGTCTGGTTTAGGATCAATTAATCAGTCAAGCTAAATATGCATATAACGACTCTATTAATAGGTCAATAGGTAGGAAACCTTTTGAGGTAGTGTATGTGTTCCATCCAAGGGGACCCATGCAACTAAGGGATTTACAAGACATGAAATCAAGATGTGCCACAGGGGGAGACACTTGTAGAACTGATGAAGATAGTACATGATCAAGTAAAAGATCACTTGAAATAGTTAGTAACTAAGTATAAAGATAGGGTAGATCAGAGGAAGAAAGAGATTCATTTCAAAGTTGGTGACCTAGTGATGGCATTTCTAAACAAGGACATGTTACCTAAAGGACCAAGCATCAAACTACAGATGAAAAAGATTGGTCCTTGCAAAATTTTGCATAAATATGGAAACAATGCATATGAATTGGAACTACCATAGGGGATAGGAATATCACCTATTTTCAATGTAGCAAATCTCACATTGTATAAAGGGGATAATAGCAACATGAGTCCTAGTAGTAGCAATAGGGCAGGTTTGGAAGTGGAATGGTGAAGGATCTACCACCCAACAAACCATTATAGTTAGAATGCATTCTAGACACGAAGATGATAAAGAAGACAAGAAAAAAACATACAAGGAGTACCTGGTGAAGTAGCAAGGCTTACCTGATGTGGAGGAAATCTGGATGACAAAGGAAGATATCATAAAGCATGGCACCACTCTTTAGCACTTGGCAACTCAAGGGACTTGAGTTTTTCAAATTGTGGGAGTATGGTGCAGGGGCCCAAGGTCCTAAATAAGGTGGTCAAACACCAATGCTAGATAGAGTATGAGGTTAATAAGTGTCCAAGATGACACAAGACATTTAGGCAATCTCAAGCATTCCTAGAATGCATTTAGACAAGTTTCTTGCATGTTGTAATAAGGCATGTAGCAAAGTCAAAGGTTGATCAACATTGGTCAACACTGTGAATTGATCAAAAATCTTCATTTTCATGTTTTTATTATTCTTTCATGATTTGTTAAGGTTTAGTAGGCATTTGAAGTCTTTTTTTGGAATATTGAAAAATTGCAAGAAAAAGTTGTCATGCAACTTTTCTTGTAAAAATGGAATATCAATAGTCAGATGGATGATTGGATCAAACATGTAAGGATGAATGTGTAAGGTCAAGAGGCTTGACCTATAAATTTAATATCTTCAACCTAGGAAAGGTTTGGAATGTTTTGTACAAAATTTGAATAAAATAACAAGTTGAAATATTGCTATCAGGAATTAACTGTGTGGTTTTGAGTCAAACTCATTGACCCATGTTTCATGAGTAGTGATTCAACATGAATCCATCTCTCATGGGAATAAATGGAACACTTATCACTCATTGGATCTAGGTGATGCTCACAAGGGTGAAGCACTGAGACTTCTCAGGAGGTCACCCATCCCAGTACTACTCTAGCTTGAGTACGGTTAACTATGAAGTTCCCTCCATGGTTAAACCCAAAGCTTGCAATCCCATTTGCAAAACCTTCACCAAGTGTTGTGCCTTATGAACCATTCATTACAAATCCCCTTAAGCTCATCAATTGATAATTAGGAGATAATTTCCACATCAAGTCAAATTGTGATATTGCTATTAGGATTTAATTGTGTAATTTTGAGTCAAACTCATTGACCCATGTTTCATGGGTAGTGATTCAACATGAATCCATCTCTCATGAGAGTAAATGGAACACTTAGCACTCATTAGATCAAGGTGATGTGCACAAGGGTCAATGAGTTTGACTCAAAATCACATAGTTAAATGTTGATAGCAATATCACAGTTTGCCTTGTTGTGGAAATTATCTCCTACTTATCAATAAAATAACAAGTGTTTTGGTGGGAAAGAGATGTGCAGACAACAAGTACAAATCTAAGATCTCCTTGTAGTATTATAGTATGTACATGTGTTTATGGTGAAATTTTTTGTTTTTGATCCCTTGTCAGAGTACTAATTAGTTCCTATCAAATAGAATCAGTTTGTGTTCGATTTACTTTTATTTGGGTATGTTGGTTAACCTAGTCTACAGTTAGGGTTTTTACTCGAAATGGTTTCTCCCTCCCAATTCTCATGGTGGAAAACCCTAGTTATTGGTGTGTAAAAGGGTATTAGGATGGAGATGACTATTTTGGTTTTTTTTTTATCACCACCTAACTACTTGGAGCTCTCTGACAACATTTGATGCTAAGCATCTGATATGCTTAGTGTGCTGACAGTCAGGAGTAACATTGCTGAAGGAAGAATATAGATCATGGGTGCTTGAGATTTGGTAGATGGAAGTGTGGAAAGATTTCCTAAAAATTGGTAGAAGCATTTTTTATGTGGCTTTCCATTTTGAAGTTATGCTCATACAAACATTGTTATTAAGCCTAGTTAGCCTTAAACGAGGGCTCGAGAGTTAAGGGGTTAGGAGAGTCGACCCAAAACCCATCTTGTCAAATTAGTTAGGTCTTCATATGCTATGAGAGATTTTGTAATTAGTTGGGTGTTTTCTTTGTAAGTTTTCAAAGTTTAGTGTTTATTTTGGTTGGACATGGCTACTAGGAAAGAGCCCTTATTAGGCCTCCTAGAGCAATTTACAAGTTTGGCTTAAAAAGAAGGCCAAAACCTATTAGAGGGTTATGAAACTTGGTGGAATGATGGAAAAGGGTATGAAGATGTGTCTTGGAGTCTAAGATCCTAGAGGGTGCAAGGGAGTGAGGTGTGGGGAAGTTTTGGTTACCTTTTTGAAGCCTTGAGGTTACTTGGAAGATAGGGATGGCATTGTGAGGTGAAGTTGGGTGTTGAGGAAACCAATCACCACCACCATAGTATTGAGTAGGTCCTAAAGAGGGATATTAGGATATCCTATTGGATTAAACCCATTAATTGCATCAAAGGGTGTGTAAATCCATTTGCCGCATAAATTCAATTTCTAGGCTAGAACATAACCATCTTGGTAACAAGATGGAAAGAACCTCAAATTTTCCATAAATACTTGTCAAATGTTGTGTGATTTTCTCATCAATTTTTTTATATGATTGATTTTCACAAGTCTTACCTTTGTTAAAGGGAATATACTATCATTTCTCTTTTTAGTGCTTGAGGAGGTGTGCATCCATTCGATTCTTAAATCATTAGTTTAGCCACATTTTGTGGTATAAGGATGTGTAGGTGGAACAATTGTCTTATGCCCTCCTCATGCATACCTTTGTATTATGCGTAGTTAATGTCTTCTTTAGTTATATTTATTATTTAGATGTGGTGGAGAAAATCAAAATTTGAGGTGGTTGTAGAGGACTCTTTGCCCCTCCTTGCAATTTGAATGGTGCATAAAGGAGGAAGAGAGGTATTCAAAAATATATATTTGATTTTAGAGAGGGTTTGACGTTGTATAGATCATTGATCTTGCATTTTTTTTATGATTAATTGTTTGTGTGGGGCCATTGTTGTTGTCAAGTAGCTTGTTTGCAATGTTGTTTGGTTTTAGTGTTGAATGATATTTATTGAAGTGTTTTAAGGTCCTTTTAAAAATTTCTTTATTTATTAATAAAATAAATACATTGATTTAGAAACTTGTATTTTTTGTGAGAGGACATTATGTTTATATGTATGCATTATGTGTGTATATACACATACAATGCATATACATAGATACACCTAGACATGCACATATATATACACATACACCTACACACCTATACATACATATACATATAGATATATCGATACACATGTGTATATGTGTTGAAAATAGATTGATACAAGTATGATAAATGTGTTTTAATCATTATTTTGTCACTGATGGTACACATGCTACTTGTCGGTAAGACAATTGCTTTTATGATTTAAGTACTATCATTTGTTTGATTGATGAATAGGATTTGATCAAATGAGGTAACAATAGCACCTAGAGGAAAGGTTGAGTTATGATATGGAAAAGGAGTACAAGAATCAGTTAAAATAGTGATATTATAGTGCATTAATAATCTACTTAAGGTTGCAAAGGTTGGTTACATTGATTAAGTTCAAAAGAATAAGTTAAACAAAGTTTATCTACCAAGCTTGACAATTTGCATAGTAGGTGCCGAGCAAAGTTAGTGCAAGCCAAGTAGAAAATCAGTTGGCGCTGAGAAAAGTCAATTTTAGTGTAAGCCAAGTAAAATAGTGTAAGCTGAATAAAGTTTAGTTGATGTCGAGCACCAATAAACTTTAGTTTGTGCCGAGTGATTTGATAGTGTATGTCAAGCAATGCAGTATGTGCTGAGCATCAGAAGCTAGTTAATGTTGAGTGTCAGAATTATAAGAAAGATCAAG
This sequence comes from Cupressus sempervirens, assembly GCA_028749045.1. Lineage (NCBI taxonomy): Eukaryota > Viridiplantae > Streptophyta > Pinopsida > Cupressales > Cupressaceae > Cupressus > Cupressus sempervirens. Next base: position 490,033,879 of record CM053791.1, on the reverse strand, counting down.
AATTCAATGAATCTGAACTGACAAGTTTGACGTCTTGGATTGTGTGAACCATGTGGACGATAAGGTTTATGAGCTAGTGGCACAAAATTCATGATGAACTGTTTTGAGGAAAATTTAAGGAGAATTGAAGGAGAAGTTTCTAGAAGGGAATGAAATGAAATAAAAGGGTAGATTCATTGAATCCTACCTTATCTGACCTAACCCTAAAATGGATGATGGAGGATGAATGAAAAAGATCTGAATTCTCTATTTATAGAGATCATTGGTCAGAAGTAAGGGTTGTCATGTGTGAGAACTTAGGGAAGACAAGGAGTCTAGGGTATTGCTTCATTTAGTGACCTAAGAGAAGAGACTACATTGGCAAGAAAAGAAAGAAGGCTTAAGGGTATGGATGCTTGAAGGGTGAACAAGCTATCAGAGCTGAAGTGTGTGAAAGTCAAGTAGAATGGAGGACTGAAACAAAGATCTGTAATATGCAAGTATGTTGTAAGTTGTTATTAGAGCAAGCTTTACTATTACTTTCTAATACTTGTATTAGTTTAGGGTAAATCATTTGGATTAAGGTTGACCTAACAGTCATTTGTAAATCCTTTAATTGGGTGACATTCCAAGTGAATGATTTAGAGTCCTCTAACAAGGCTTACTCCTAACATGGTGATTGAAATCCTTTAACCGGGTCACATTTAACAATGTGTATTGTAACTTTTAATAGTGTTGGCCTTTCACAGGGCATCACTTCAGAAGAGTGAGAATGAGTAGCATGTTATTGGTGGTTTTTCCCAAGTTGGGTTTCCACATTAAATCATTGTGTAAAATGTGTTATTGAATCTGTTATGTTTCATGCTTACATATCTGCAAATTGATTTGATAGTAACCTGCAAGTTTAAGTGATTGCATAATCTAATGGATGCATGCATGATGAAATTTTTTTTATGGATATGGGTTCACTAAGTTGTGAAAAGTCTTAATTGTACATCTGGACCTTGGATAATTGATTCACCCCCCTCTCTCAGTTATTCTAAAGAATTCCAATAATTGGTATCAGAACCATCTGCTTAAGAGGACTAGTTTGAAGGTACTAGAAGCAACAAGATCAAGATGTCAAAAAAAGAGGTACCCAAGCTCAATAGAGATAACTTTCTTGCATGGAAAATTTTGATGAAGCTACACCTAGGAAGACTTTGAGATCATACATAATCTACCATTGATGTTGAGCATGTTGATCTTGTTGGAGTCTTAACTACTGAAGATCTAAAAAAGAAGAAAGAACACAACCAAGCAATGTCGGAGATTGCCTCTACCCTAAGCTATGTCGAGTTTGATGATATCAAGGATTGTGATAGTGCAAAGAAAATGTGGGATGCTCTACACACTATCTATGGAGGTGACAAAAATGTTCTAAGAGCCAAAGTTAAAAGTATTAGAGGTAAGTTCGATGATATGAGAATGTAAGAAAGTGAGAATGTTGCTCAATAATGTTCTATTATAAAAGATGTTGTTAATCAATAAGAGGAGCTACTGGTAAAATAGATGATGATATTGTACTAAGAAAAGTTTTGAGAACATTGTTGCCCATCTATGCTATTAGAGTTTTTGTAATACAAGAACTAAGATGTATGCCAAGGAATGATCTAACTCTTGAAGGTCTGGTTGGTAGGCTCATTGATTTTGAGCTATCTAATTTTGATAATTACAAACTTGAAAATATTGAATCTGGTTTCAAAGCTAAACTGTCATTGAAGGAACCCAATGAGAAGAAGAAGATAAGTTAAAATATGTGTCTAGTGATAGTGATACAGATGAGGAAGATGCTGATAAACTTGAAGCACTACTAGCAAGGAGATTTCACAGAGGTAAAGGCAAGTTCAAAGGTAAGATACCTATCATATGTTTCAATTGCAATAAGGTTGGTCATATTTTCACTAGATGTCTAGAAAAGAAGAACAAAAGAGGTGGTGACAAGTACAAAAGTAGAAGAGACAAAGACAAAAAAGATTACAAAGATAAAGGCAAAAAGTCTTGCTACATTGCTGAAGAGGAAACAAAAGATGAATCTAATGATCATGATGATGAAGTGGTGTATGCTGCAATGAAGGATGAATCCAATGAGGATGAGGCAACTGCACTAGTGTCTTGTATGAACAAGAATGATAGATGGATCATTGATAGTGGGTTTTCACATCACATGAATGGAGATAAAAGTAAATTCATTACCTTGAATTGTTGTGATGGAAATAGTGTAAGGTTTGGTAATGATGCACCATGTCTGATAAAAGGAAAAGGTTCTATCAAACTCACACTAAAGATTTTATGTGACAATGCTTATTATGTAGAAGGACTTAACTATAATTTGTTGATGGTATCAAAACTAAATAATTTAGGATGTAAGGTTGAGTTTGAGAACAAAATTGCTAAGATATATGATACTAATGGAAAATTAATTGAAAAAGCTAATCAAACTAGAGGTAATCTATTCTACCTTGATATAGAGGATACTACTTGTTTAATTGTAGAATTTGATGATGTATGGCTATGGCACAAGAGGTTATGTCATGTTAATTTTGATAACTTTGCTAGTATTAGTAACATGAGAAGAGTTAGAGGTTTGCCTAAGTTGAAGAAGCCTGACAATATAATTTGCAAATAATGTCAGTTAGGCAAAATGACAAAGTCAAGTTTTAAGAGTAAGACTCATACCTCTAAAGGAATACTTGAGATTATTCATACTAACTTGTGTGGACCAATTGAAGTGCAAAGCTACAAAGGAGATAAGTACACTATTCTATTTATTGATGATTATTGTAGAATGATGACAATTATGTTTTTGAAAAAAAAAATTGATTCTTTCCAAATGTTTAAGTGGTACTTAGCAAGAGTTGAGAAAGAAATAGGTAAAAGTCTAAAATGTTTGAGATCTGAAAGAGAAGGAGAATTTACATCAAATGAATTTGAGATGTTTTGTAATGATAGAGGAATCAAAAGACAGACATTTGATCCCAGAACCCCTCCACAAAGTGGAATTGCTGAAAGGAGGAACATGTCTATAATGGATTGTGCTAGGACACTCATGATGAGAAGAATATTGCTTTGAAATATTGGAGAGAAGCTGTAAGTATAGCTATCTATACCTTGAACCATGTGCAAGTCAAGAAAGTTACTCATTCAACACCTTTTAAACTATGGTATAGATACTCATCCAATGTAAAATATTTAAGGTATTTAGAAGAAAATGCTACATTCTCAAAGATTTTAGGAATGACAAACTAGATGCAAAAAGTGAATAAGGTATATTCCTTGGTTATTCCACGAGAAGTAAAGCTTATAAGTGTTTAAATACTAACACTAACAAAGTTGTGGAAAGTGCAAATGTGAAATTTGATGAATATACAAAAGTATATGAGGCTGAACCTATAAGGAACCAAAAGAAAACAAATCATTTGTATGCTGTTATGAAGGTATGCCTACTAAATAAGATGCTAAAAATCAAGTTGCAAATCAACAACGAGTTTCAGTGACTGCTAAGTCACATACTATGAATGTTGAGTTGCATTTGGGAACTGAGCTACATTCAGGTGCCGAGTTATAGAATGAAGTTGAGGCACATTCTGATTCTGAGATTAGAGTACATGAAAGAGATGTTAAACTACTAGACAAAGATGCACATAGTGATTTAGAAGTTGAGAAACCAAATGAAGAAAATAAACCAAAACCAAGATTGTCTAAGTATGTCAAGAGACATCACCCTGTTGTACAAATCATTTGAGATAAAGATGCTAGACCAATGAAACGAAACAAGTTGAGAAATGATACATGTTTGCTGATCATGCAAGAAATCAAAATAGTGAAAGATGCCATAGAAGATATGGACTGGAGAAAAGCCATGGAAGAAGAGATTGAACAAATTGAGAAAAATAAAACATGGACTCTAGTTCCTAGACTAGAACAAAAAAATGTGATTGGTAACAAGTGGATATAAAGAAACAAGTTAGATGAAAATGGTGAAGTCATAAGGAATAAGGCAATATTAGTTTGTAAAGGATATGCACAGGAATGTTGGTCTCAGATTGGTTTTGACAATTGAGTGTCAACACACTTAACCAATTCTCAAGATGATGCCGAGTATAATACAGAAGCTAAGCTATAGTGTGTATCGAGCCAGAGAATTCAATAGGTGCCGAGTGAAGTTCAAGTGCTAAGAAAAGTATAGATGCCAAGTGAAACATAATTACTATAGGAGCCGAGTGAGACATAATTCCTATATGTACCAAGCATTAGAAACTAGTAAGTGTCAAGTAATAAATAATCAACATATTAGTTTGTGCCTTCACAAAATTAGATGTAAACTATTTTTGAGCCGACTCAGGATGAATCTCAAAGGATCTTGAAGATAAGAATGAATCTTTTGCATTACCCATGTAATCAACATGCAACCAATAAGAAAAATGGAGAAGGCATGCAACCAATAGGAAAAATGAAAGAATTGAGTGGGAAATGAAGAGTAAATATTGATCGTAGATTCATACCTAACCCTAAGTCTTTGAAGCCTTTAAAAGGAGGATGAAACCCCATTATGTGTACAGATATAAGAAGTGTATGGGTGACTTATATCAAAGTGCAGAAGGGTCTACAGACTTAGAAAGAACAAAACAACATTTTAGAATTCAGTTGACCAAGAATAGAGTATCAAAATTTCAAGGAGAGACATATCAGATCAAGCAAGGATCAGAACAAACAGAGCTAAACAATGATCTAGAATCAATGATTAAGGATTGCAAGTCATCAAGTCAAGACTTTCTAATACTCTCTAGCAATTAAATTAAGAATGAAAATCCTATGATGATAGGTTGGTTTAATAGCCATGTTGTAAGCCTTTAGACAAGGTGTTAAATCCTTTAATAAGGTAACTTTCCAAGTGATTGTTTCTAAATGCTTTAACCAGGTCACTTTTAACATGGTGTAAAGTCTTTAACAGGATAGGCCTTTCATAGGGCAGACCACTAGAAGTGGTCAAACTTTGTAACCTTGAACAGTTACATATTGCTGCAATGATAGTTTGTGGGTGTCATCCCCACCCCAATTTTACCTTCTCATTTTGGAGGGTTTCTGGGTTACCAAATTCGTGCGATATCTATTTTCATGTATGTCTTTGCTTTTATGTTTAGTAGATGAATTAGATGCATGTGAATAATTTCAGCTAAAACGTTTCCAAATGGTTAAAGTTAGTTACTTTTGATTCACCCCCTCCTCTCAGAAGTAAATCTTCCCACTTGTAAATTCCAACAATTGGTATTAGAGCCAAGTTCTCACAAGGAGCCTTAAAGCTTGGAGAAAAGATCTGGAAATGGAAGTCTACAAACTTGGGAAGATCATAGAGAATCAAGAAATTGACATACAACTTGCTTTACATGCTTTGGAAGAAGCTAGAGAGGAAATGAGAAAATTCTTAAAGAGAAAAAGAGAGATTGTCATTGCTAAGAATGATACACAATACGAGGAGATTGACACCTCAAAAATATTTGGAAATGGAGATTCCAAAGAGTTTGATGCAACAATAGTAGACCTGATGGAGAAGAATAGAGCTCAAGTAGAAGAAATTAGAACACTCAAGCTTGAACAAGAGTCACAAGCCATGATGCTTTGTGAAGTAACTGAACAAAAGAAAAGAGCCATTGAAGACAAGGCTATGCTAGAAGAAGACAAGAGAAATCTAGTCAACATACTAGAAGAAAAGTCAATTGAGCTTGCAAGAATTTCAAACATACAGCTAGACACCCTAAGCCAGATGATGAATGCACATCATGAACTGAATGTCAAGGACATTAAGATCTCTACATTGAAGATGCAAAATGAACAACTGCAAAATGATCTGAAAATAGAGAAAAAAATTGCAGAGAGCTTCAACAAACCTAATGAGGCCATCAAATACTTTGAGCAGCTACTAAAATCACCAAGGGCTAGCAATGATACTTCAGGACAAGGATACATCAGCATTGAACAAGGAGAGTCATCCAAGACTGCAAAAGAAAGGAGTAACAAAGGTAAGAACACTAAACCTACTTGTCATTTCTATGGTAAAAAAGAACATAATTCTAATGTATGCAAGAGCAAGAATGCCCATCAACACGAAAAACCTAAGAATGTAAGTCATTATCATAAGTGTAAAAAGCAAGGGCATCAAGCACATGATTATAGGACTAGGACTATCAGAACATCAATATTTGAAGGTCACTACTATAATTGCAAGAAGTATGGACATAGAGCTTTTGAGTGCAGATCAAAGCCTACATGGACACCAAATTAGCCATCAAGAGGAGATAACCATGGACATCAATACAATTGGGATTATAACACTAGGTATAGCTATAATTACTATCAAGAATATGGACACGTTCCTAAAAATTACATAAGGACACATTTTAGAGGGAACTACAATAGATGGTTGAGTCAAACCACATGTTTCAATTGCTTAAAGATTGGTCATACTAGTAGGAATTTCCCAACAAGGTCAAAGGAACCCAACTCAAAGAACAATAAAGGTAAAGAGAAGGTATATGTTGAACACATCAAAGGAGAAATGAATAAGACATGTAAAAAGAAAGATAGGAGCAACTCATCAAATGAAGGGATCACTTCACCTAATAGGTCAAGTGGTCACACTTCATCAAACTAAGCAAAGTGGAGGCATGAGGGACTGATTCACAAAGCTTTATCATACATCAGTTCCTAAATAAGCAAGTACTGAAAAGAAGAGATCAACATGAACAGAGATGCAAAGTTAAATCTTCAAGTTTTCATTAGTATTGCCAAGTTTCCCTTAGATGCCAAGTAAAATTCTAGTACAAGCCAAGTTGATTGCCAAAATCAGTAGAAGCCAAATGATCAGTTGCAACTGAGTTGGTTGTAGAAGCTAAGTAAAGATAAATCTCAGTTGAAGCCGAGTGGGTAATACTTTTGTGGATGTCGAGTGATTGAAAATCAATGGAAGTCGAGGAATGCAGGAATCCTTAAGAAGCTGAGTGGAAAGCTATAAATGCAAAGAAAATAGGGTCTATTATCGTGTTTTGAATCATTTTTCTTCATCACAAACAAAGAGTAAAGACGAAAAAGAGTGCAAAATGACTTCACAACAAAGAATCTAGTGTTTAAGCAAATTTCAATAGCATTTCAACATGATTTTATTGATTTCAAGGTATTTACATTTGTACTGAGCTATGTAGTTTCATATTTTCTTTGTGTTCAAACCCTAGATCGTATAAATGGCTTCTAGCTCTAGGAAAACATAGGAGAAGGAATCATTTGAAGTCCAACTAGTGTCTGATGAAGTAAAACAACTTGATTTCTACCCAATCCCTAAAGTGGCATATAAAAATGACCCAACTGGAGCCTTATTTTTCATACCCCCTAAGGTAGTTATGGTTCAAAATGTTAGGAGATGCTACAATTGCAAGATTAGAGCAATAGGAGACATGGAGATGAGGGAAGCCTATGAGAGACTATGTGATAATGGAGTGTTGAAGGAAGAATATCAGATTGTTGAGAAGAAGGGTTTGACGTGAGCCCTAGAATTCCTTATAGTTTTCAAGACTGAATGGGTTAGGCTAGTGCTTAGCAGAATACATGATGGAAGCTTATGGTTGGAGGATGGTCTATGAAAATCACAAAGAGAATTGTACATAGAGTGACAGGTTACCCAACCCTAGATTAGCCAAATAGCCTTAGGAGTGATTCCAAGGAGGCAATTGAGAAAAATACTGGTGCCAAGTGGAACAAGAGAGGAATGACAATAAATACCATTCAAGACCCTCTGTTGATTTTGCTATTAGGGTTATTGCACACAAATTCTACCAATCCAGCAGACTTAATAGTGTGCCTTGCATTGCAGTGGATATAGGCTACAAATTAGTGAAAAAGGATCATACTTATGATCTTGTAGAACTGCAACTACAAAAAATTAATGAAAATTTAGCAGCAATAAGGAGAACCAAGCGAGCCCAATGCAAGTTTGGTGCTATTTTGATTTGAATATTCTTTTATGTGTAGAATGAGTTTCCTTCTTTTGGTATAGTAGTCTGGAAAGTTAATAGGTCAAATAAGCAAGGTTAACAAGAAACATGGGAGAAAATTTGCACCCAAATACAGAGCCTTCCAATATTTTCAAAATCAAACGCAAAAGTGCACACAAATGTGGAAATTAATTTATGGATTGAAAATTGTAAAGGAAGGGCAAGAAGACCCCTTTGAGGGGAGAAATGATGAAGAAGAAGAGGAAAATGAAAAAGAGGAGGAAGTAGAGAAAGAAAAAGAAGAGGAAATAGTGGAGAAGACACAACAAGGTGAAGAGGCAATAACTGAGGATCAATAGCTAGAACAGAGTGTCCAAGACACCCAAATGCCACCACCAAGTCCTCCACATACAACAACTATAGAAACAATAATTGTAAATGATGTTCTTGACACCTCTAGTCAGAACATCAACCCATTAACTGCAGAAGATCTTAAAAAGATCCTTCCCCAAACTACATTGCAATCAAAACTATGCACAAATCCTGTTTTGGTGAGTGTAGAAGAGTTGCAAAAGGCTGTAGAAAAAATCACTATGGAGAAGGTGAACACACAAGAACCACCTTCACAACCTCCCACAGCTACAATAGATCAACCAGAATAGTAAGAAGCATAGGATAAAATTGCTAAGGTTAATCATATAGTCACAACAACAATAACTGTTGAGGAGCCAACAAAGGAACAAATAGGACATGATGTTCCTACAACATAAAGCCAAGGTGCACCTCCTCAAATCATTATCATTGATCAAGGTAGTAGAGAAGAAGAGAAGGAAGAGGAGAAAACCCCTAAGGAAAGAGAGTAGGAGGCAATACAGACACTGGTGAACTTGCCTACGTTAGGGACTCCTACCAAGCAGTTGAGCACTGATGCAACACCATTGTAGATTTCAACACCGGGCTCGAGCTCCACCAAGGTTGCAAGGGTACTTCACTATGGAGACCCTGCACTAGATGAAGAAATAGTCATACCTAGTTATGACTCTAGGACAATGAACCTAACATAGATAAATGAAGTGCTAGAGGCACTGGAGAAAAGGAAGAAACAAGAGATACTCAGAACTGAGTATAGACATAAGCAAGCACTTGTAGAAATCAAAGACATATTCCTTGATGCATTCAACTTGCCAGTACCTAATGAAACCAAGCCCATCATGGAGCAATTGTCCAACATAGTGGACCAAGTACAAAATGAAAACCTTGATACAAATGTTAAATTATTAGAGTGGTCAGAAAAGAAGTTTCAAATGAAAGTTAATGAGAAAATATCTAGTGAGATAGCACTTTCACAAGTAGAATTGGCTAAGAAAGTTGAAAAAGTGAAAATAGTACTTGAGAATATATTCTCATTGTACTCAAAATTGTGTGACTCATCATTCTTCACACAAGAAACTAGCCAAAGGATTCTGAGCTTGGAACAAAATCTCAAGATTTCTAGCACACAGTTACCCAAAGATCTAGCTCAAAGTGAGAAGCATTTTGCAACTACACTTCACACCTAGAAAAAGTTAGTTGTATTGACATCAGAAGATGCCAATGTCAAGGCCAAATTGATACAAATTCAATTTGCTATTACCCCACATTTAGAAGTCCTCCATAAAGAAATGGCCTATGTAGAAAATGTTCTAAAGAAAGACCCTAATCTTTCTACTTTAGAAGGCCTTGTACATCTTGCATCAGAGACAACCATCCAACACAAATCACTGGAAATTGCTTTAGATTATTGGGATGCTTCTCTAAAGATGATCATGGAGGTAAATAAAACATTTTTAGCTAAATAATCTATTCATTCTTAGGACCCTTTGACATAAGTGTCAAAAAGGGGGAGATGTAAATAAAAAGGGGGAGATGTAAATAAGAATGGGGAGATAACACATTCTTTGAAGGAAGTAATAAAGAATATCCAAGGGGAGATATTCAAATTCTAAGGAAGTAATAAGGGAATATAGCCAAAAGGATGCAAAAATTGTAAGAAGGTGTGAAAAGGGGAGTAATACAAATAAATCAGACATAGGGTACAAATAGATATAGAGTACAGACAAGGCAAAGAGTATCAGATACATCAGCATGAGACAAATTCAGCACAAGAATTTTTGTCATAGAAATGGCACATTAGCTTAGGGGGAGTTACAAAGTTTTTGAGGTATACAAAATTTTGAACAAGTTTTTGAAGTTTTGTACCTATGTTGAACAGAATGTGTAGTATGCTCATAGAGATCAGATTCATAATATTTAGTTAAGTGTTTATGTCACTCATGTCAAAGGGGGAGATTGTTCGTCTTAGATTGGTTTTGACAATTGAGTGTCAACACACTTAACCTCAAGATGATGCCGAGTATAATACAAAAGCTGAGCTACAGTGTGTGTTGAGCTAGAGAATTCAATAGGTGTCGAGTGAACTTTAGGTGCTGAATGAAGTTCAAGTGCTGAGCAAAGTATAAATGTCGAGTGAAATAGAATTACTATAGGAGTCGTGTGAGACATAATTCCTATATGTGTCAAGAATCAACAACTAGTAAGTGCCAAGTAACACAGAATTAGCTTATAAGTTTGTGCCTTCACAACCTTAGATGTAAACCATTTTTGAGCTAACTTAGGATGATTCTCAAAGTATCTTGAAGATAAGAATAAATCTTTTGCATTACTTATGTAATCAGCATGCAACCAATAAGGAAAATGGAGAAGGCATGCAACCAATAGGAAAAGTGCAAGAATTGAGTGGGAAATGAAGAGTAACTATTGATCATAGATTTATACCTAACCCTAAGTCTTTGAAGCCTTTTAAAGGAGGACAAAACCCCATTATGTGTGCAAATGTGAGAAGTGTATGGATGAATTATAATGAAGTTTAGAAGGGTTTAAAGACTTAGAAAGAATAGAACAACATTGCAGAATTCAATTGATCAAGAATAGAGTATCAAAATTTCAAGGAGAGACATATCAGATCAAGAAAGGATCAGAACAGATAGAGTAGAATGAGGATCTAGAATCAACAATTAAGGATTGCAAGTCATCAGGTCAAGACTTTCTAATACTCTCTAGCAATTGTATTAGGAATGAAAATTCTATGATGATAGGTTGGTTTAATAGCCATGTTGCAAGCCTTTAGACAAGGTGCTAATCCTTTAACAAGGTAACATTCCAAGTGAGTGTTTGTAAATCCTTTAACCAAGTCACTTTTAATAGGGTGTAAAGTCTTTAACATGACAGGCCTTTCATAGGGCAGACCATTGGAAGTGGTCAAACTTTGTAACCTTGAACAATTACATATTGTTGCAGTGATACTTTGTGGGTGTCATCCCCATTCCAGTTTTACCTTCTCATTTTGGAGGGTTTTTGGGTTACCAAATTCGTGTGTTATTTGTTTTCATGCATATCTTTACTTTTATGTTTATTAGATAAATTAGATGCATGTGAATGATTTCGGCTAAAAGGTTTCAAAATGTTTAAAGTTAGTTACTTCTTATTCACACACCCCCACACCCCCCCCCCCCTTTTGTAAATTCTAACAAGGAGATGAGATTGACTATGGAGAAACATTTGCCCCTACAAGATTGGAAGGAGTAAGAACTCTACTTGCTTACTCTACATACAAAGGTTTCAAATTTTATCAAATGGATGTTAAGTCTACATTTTAAAATGGTATATTGGAGGAAGAGGTTTATATAGAACACCTAGAAGGATTTTTTGATGCTAACAACAAAAGCATGGTATGTAGACTACACAAAGTTTTATATGGTTTGAAGCAAGCACCAAGAGCATGGTATGAGAGGCTTCATAATTATCTTGTGAAGATTGGATTTGAGAGGACTAATGATAACAACAATCTTTACTTAAAGATAGAGAAAGGAAAATGTATTTTTTTATCTGAAATTTTTGTTGATGATATCATATTTGGAGGTCAAGATACTTTATGTAAGGCTTTTACAAATGAAATGAAGCAAGAATTTGAGATGTCTATGTTTGGACAGATCAAGTTCTTTGTGGGTTTGCAAGTACATCAGATGAAATATGGTATATACATCACTTAGTCAAAGTATGTTAAGGAGATACTAATTTTTTTTGGATTGGATGATTCCAAGCTAGTAAGTACACCTATGGTGATAGGACATTAATTTTCAAAGAATGATGATTCAACTAAGGTGAATCAAACATTATATAGGTCTATGATTGGAAAATTTCAATATGCAGTACACATTAGACCTGATATTGCATTATCTGTAGGGATAGTTGTAAGATTCTCTGCTAATCCAAGGGAGAATAATTTGATGGTTGTTAAGAGAATAATAAGATATTGAAAAGGAATAGAGAACTATGGTCTGTACAACAAGAAAAATGAGAAATTTGAATTAAGAGCCTATATTGATGTTGATTGGGCTCAAAATATTGATGAGAGAAAGAGCACCAATGGGGGAACATTTTTCATAGGTAAAAGGCTGGTTACATGGACTAGCAAGAAACAAAATTGCATTTCTTAATCTATTGTTGAAGTTGAATATGTTGCTACTATAGTAAATTGTACAAATATTGTATGGATCAAACAACTACTCAAAGGTATGAAGGAAGAAATCACTGAACCTATGATACTTTATTGTGATAATACACGTACTATAAATATATCAAAGAATCATGTGATGCATACAAAGACTAAGCACATTGCAATCAAGTATCATTACTTGAAAAAATTAGTTCAAGATAAAGAGGTGAAGATGGAATGTGTCAACACCAAAGAGAAAATTGCGGATATTTTTACAAAAGCATTGCCTAAGGATGCTTATGAGTACCTAAGAGGTAAACTAGGGGTGATACCCCTATCAAAAGCTATCTAAGAAGCATGAGGAGTACCTTGCATCAAACAAGCTTGATTGACATATGTTACACATTGATGCAATGGATCTTACTTTAGGAGTTGCCTAAAGTAATCAAAGAGCTAGAACTAAAAATATTCATATCTACATATGAAGATGACATGTCTTTGGCATTGTTTTCAAAGAGGGAGAAAGTGTACTGAGTTTCATGAAAGATGAGGGAGAAAGTGTACCTACTGATTACATCTACCTAGTAAGAGGGAGATAATTTTGTGGGAGATACAAGAAGTGATCAAGAGGGAGTCATAAGGATGAGTTGATTGTCTGTTGATCAGAACATAATTTTGTAACCTATTCAGAAGATGAAAGTTGTTGATAGAGGGAGAGATTTCAATACAAGGATTTTTTTAAATTTTTTTTTTGGTATTTTTTTGGTTATATTGATTAAGTTTGAGTAGTTTGGTTTGTCATCAATGCCAAAGAGGGATATTGTTGAAAACAAATTGATATAAGTATAATAAATATGTTTCAATCATTGTTTTGTCTCTAATGTCAGACCTGCTACTTGTTGGTAAGACAATTGCTTTTATGATTTAAGTACTATCATTTATTTGATTGATGAAGAGGATTTGATCAAATGAGGTAACAATAGCACCTAGAGGAAAGGTTGTGTTATGATATGGAAAGGAGTACAAGAATTAGTTAAGACTGTAATATTATAGTGTATTAATAATCTACTTAAGGTTGCAAAGGTTGGTTACACTAATTACGTTCAGAAGAACAAGTTAAACAAAGTTTGTCTACCAAGCTTGATAGTTTGCATAGTAGGTGTCGAGAAAAGTTAGTGCAAGCTGAGCAAAAAATTAGTTGGAGTCAAGCAAAGTCAATTTCAATGTAAACTGAGTAAAACAGTGTAAGCCAAGTAAAGTTTAGTTGATGTAAAGCACCAATAAACTTTAGTTTGTGTTGAGTGATTTGATAGTGGATGTTGAGCAACACAGTATGTGCCGAGCATCATAAGCTAGTTAATGCTGAGTGTTAGCATTATAAGAAAGATGGAGAATTTGATGAATCTGAGCTGACAAGTTTGATTTCTTAGATTGTGTGAACTGTGTGGAAGATAAGGTTTATGAGCTAGTGGCACAAAATTCATGATGAACTATTTTGAGGAAAATTCAAGGAGAATTAAAGGAAAATTTTCTAGAAGCGAATGAAATGAAATAAAAGGGTAGATTTATTAAATCCTACCTAATCTGACCTAACCCTAAAATGGATGATGGAGGATGAATGACAAAAGATCTTAATTCTCCATTTATAGAGATGGCTGGTTAGAAGAAAGGGTTGTCATGTGCAAGAACCTAAGGAAGATAAGGAGTCTAGGGTATTGCTTCATTCAGTGACCTAAGAGAAGAGACTGCATTGACAAGCAAAGAAACAAGGCTTAAGGGTATGGATGCTTGAAGGGTGAACAAGCTATCAGAGCTAAAGTGTGTGAGAGCCAAGTAGAATGGAGGACTAAAACAAAGATATGTAATCTGCAAGTGTGTTGTAAGTTGTTATCAGATCAAGCCTTATTGTTACTTTCTAGTCATTGTATCAGTCTGAGGTAAATCCTTTGGATTAAGGTTGACCTAATAGTCATTTGTAAATTATTTAACTGGGTGACATTCGAAGTGAATGATATAAAGTTCTCTAACAAGGTTCACTCCTAATAGGGTGATTGAAATCCTTTAACCAGGTCACATTTAACCGTGTATATTGTAACCTTTAATAGGGTTGACCTTTCATGCAGCATCACTTCAGAAGAGTGAGAATGAGTAGCATGTTACCAGTGGTTTTTCTCAAGTTGGGTTTCTAAGTTAAATCATCATGTCAAATGTGTTATTGAATCTGTTAAGTTTCATGTTTACATTTTTGTAGATTGATTTGACAATAACCTACAAGTTTAAGTGATTGCATAATCTAATGGATGCATGCATGATGAAAATATTTTTATGGATATGGGTTCACTAAGTTGTGAAAAGTCTTAATTGTACATCTGGACCTTGGATAACTGATTCACCCCTCCTCTCAGTTATTCTAAAGAATTCCAACAATATGTTCATGTTTGTATATATACATACATATATATATACACACACAAACATATATATACATATATATACACAAACATACATATCTATACACACACACACACACACACACACACACACACACACACATATACATACATACATACATACATACATACATATATATACACATACATACATATATACATACACACATATACATGCATACACATATATGTACACACACACACACACACACACACACACACACACACACACACACACACATACATATATATACATGTATGTATATATATGTATATGTATGTGTGTTTGCACATATGTGTGTGTACAATGCACACACACAAATAAAGAGATAATGTACAAATACAAATATTAAAATTACTTGAATGTACACATGTATGTATCCTAGTGTGAAATTAATTTAATTATTAGCATTATCTTGTCACTGATGTCATTGTTTTGATTAGTTTGTTATATCATTTCTCTAGTTCTATCTTTGGGTTCGACATTTATATTATAGAAAACAATATCATCGATATATGTTTATCTCTACCATGACACACAATTGTTTTGGTCAAGACTGATGATGTGTAGCACAAAATAATATTTTGATATGGTTGACTTCATTGATGTGTTTTAGTTGCATACTCACAAGTTTTTGTCTTTGAACCAAGCTAACATGAAAGGATATTGTATTGATGATGATCTATGTTTGAAATGATTTACATCGAAAAAGAGATGACACATTGGTATGATAGATATGTGATGTAGGTAAGCACACCAAGATGGTGTGCAAAAAGGGGTGTATAAGTGGA
Organism: Cupressus sempervirens; assembly: GCA_028749045.1. Classification (NCBI taxonomy): domain Eukaryota; kingdom Viridiplantae; phylum Streptophyta; class Pinopsida; order Cupressales; family Cupressaceae; genus Cupressus; species Cupressus sempervirens. Next base: position 490,018,100 of record CM053791.1, on the reverse strand, counting down.
CACCTTTTTTTTGAAATCAGGTAAACTTGATCTTGGAAGAGCCATTTGAGGGTCATGCACTCAAAATGAGAAAACATGTAAAAAAAATTGTAGTACTCTAAATCTAGTTTCTAAACTACTAAGGTTTTTTTTAAATGGATAAGATTAAGAGGGTCAAACCCCACGCACACAAAAAATAGTTCCTATTTTTTGTTGAAAAATACAACATAGTTATTTCCATGCATTCTACAAAACATATAGTTACATTTAGTATTTTGAAAAACCCTTTAGTAGGATGATAGGTAAGATTGAGGTCTAGAAGTTGTGTATTTTTTCATAATTTTCTAACTAGTAATTTGTTTTCTATAATTTTTTGAATTGATCCTATCTTGAAATTCTAGTACCTCTTTGTGCACTGGGCATAACCTGCATCAAAATAATCTAAAATCAACACTTTAAAAAAAAGGTATATAGAATTAAGTGTAGAAAAATAATATGTAACTTATTTTCCATTTGGTTAAGTAGATCAAAAGTTATTAAAAAAATGGTAGACGTATATCTGAGAGGACTGTCAAGACACTAATATAGAAAAAATAACTTCACAATGCTAATCTTGTCCAAAAATTTAAAAAATACAAGGTTAGAAAGGTAAGAAAAGTGTGAGATTATCATGGTAATTTTAGAGATACACACTTCACCATTTGCAAACCTAATGAAGTGAAAGACAAGAATTGATCTTAGAAGATGCAAAAATGTCTAAAGAAGCAAAAATAGAGGGTAAACATCAACCAAGGCCTTTGGGTAGTTTAATAGGGCTATTACCAAGCCTAAATATGATCACTCTTTTTTGTTTGCAAAGCATAATCACTTTATTCTCTATAGGTGTACATTGTCATACTAGACATAATGTGATTGTGTTATGCTTAGTATAACTATACTACCAATAACACAATCATGTTATGCTTAGTAATAGTAAAGTCAATTGTTCAAAAGCCCAATAGGCCTAATTAGGCCCAATTAAAGAGGCAGCTACCCAAAAAATGGATTGATTTCACCAAATAAATGATTGGATTAGCTAGGGCAGTCCAAAAAGTATCTAAATCCTAAATTTTGCACTTTAAATTAGCCATCCATGGGACACATTAGAACCATCACATTTTTTCAAATGATTCATCATCTAGTTCATAATATTGTGAGAGTAGTTAGAAAAAATAGTATAAGGACAACATGTGCATTACCAAAGACTACCCAAAGCCTACCAAAAAAGGAGTGTGGTGGAGGGATGATGCACGATGGGTTTTATACAAAGATTCAAATGCCAATTCTATCGAGGAAATATTAGCTTTTGGAACTCAGACCATGGATCTTGGAATCATTGAATTTCTTGTTCATCTAAATGGTGACCCTTATAGGGAAGACCTAATTGAAATGCAACAATACAATGTAAGGTCAAGATATAAGAGAGAGGTTCTTATGGTTGAACCAAAAGATAAATCATCTTGTGAAGAAATGACAGAGACTGCCTGTGAAAACTCTAAGGTGTGTTGATTCATTTTAGTCAATTTTCTCTTTGATTTCTATCATGAAGAAAATTCAATGATGGTTTTTTGTGTGCATGTTGAATAAGAGGAAGAAGGGTCTAAAATTGATACAAGGGTGCATTAGTGTGACAAACAAGGAAACCTACAATAGAATTCTTCTTGAATGGACAAAAAAAATATTGGAGCTCTTGCTCAGATGAAAGAAAAAATGATGGTCAACATTGACAGCCAATTTAGTGTAGATCTTGAAATAATGAAACATGTGGATAAGAACTCTGGTGTATGGATATAATTATGGAGGTTCCTTGATTTCTCTCTCTCTCTCTCTCTCTCTCTCTCTCTCTCTCTCTCTCTCTCTCTCTTGATAAAATCATGTTCATCGATAAAAGTAACAATTAATTGTTTATGAATGAATGAAATAAATAAATATAGAATTAATAAACAAAGAACAATTATCTTATGAATTAAAAACCCATAAACCTACTTGTATGTGTGTGTACACTCAAAAAATAAATTTGAAATAAGAGAGATAACATTTTTCCATGACAATAGAGTAGTTGTAAGTGTCATCTTCATCACAAATTTTCCATGGAAGTCTAGTAGTTGTAGGTTCTATCTTCATCACAAGTTTTCCATGAAATTCTAGTAGTTGTAGTTGTCATCTTCATCACAAGTTTTCCATGATAGTCTAGTAGTTACAAGTGCCATCTTCATCACAACTTTTCCATGGTAGTCTAGTAGTTATAGGTGCCATCTTCATCACAAGTTCTCCATAAAATTATAGTAGTTGTAGGTTCTATCTTCATCACAAGTTTTTAATGAAAGTCTAGTAGTCGCAAGTGTCATCTTCATCCTAAGTTTTCCATGAGACTCTAGTACTCACCAATGCCATCTTCATCAAAGGTTTTCCATGCTAGTCTAGTAGTTACAGGTGTCATGTTCATCACAAGTTTTCCATGATAGTCTAGTAGTTGTAGGTGCCAACTTCATCACAAGTTTTTCATGATATTCTAGTAGTTACAATTACTAGCTTCATCACAAGTTTTCCATGATAGTCTAGTAGTTGCATGTGCCATCTTCATGACAAGTTTTTCATGAGAGTCTAGTCATTGTAGGTGCCACCTTCATCACAAGTTTTTCATAATAGTCTAGGAGTTGTAGGTGCCATCTTCATCACAAATTTTCCATGACAATCTTGCAGTTACATGTGCCATCTTTATCATAAGTTTCCATGGCAGTCTAGTAGTTGCAGGTGTCATCTCCCTCACAATTTTTCCATGATAGTCTAGTAGTTGAACGTGCCAACTCTATTACAAGTTTTCCATGACACTCTACTAGTCGCAGGTGCCATCTTCATCACAAGTTTTCCATGACACTCTCAACAATCTCATGAATCATCAAAGCCTGTCAATATGCCACCACTAGATTTGGAGGGCATGGAAATGTAAGCATCATTATCCTATGCGGTACACTTAATTTCATATGTTGCAATCATTTTTTTACTTGTATACACAAGTTTATTTCTATTTGTATTAATTTATTGTAAATATTATTGTTTTTGTAAAATAAATATGTATTTTGGATTTTTTAGGAAGTTTTTGTATAACCATTGAATCCTAATTCACAAAATTCTTTAGAGTGGTAAGAGAAAGAACAAGAATAGACTAGTAGACATGGATAGAGGTATCAAGTTGATACAAATATCATTTTTCAATGAAGTTGGGTTTGATATGGTTTTTAACAACTGGAATGCTTTATATGTTGTCATCCCCCCCCATGTCTTTCTAGAAGATCATGTTAAGTTGTGTTTCAGTTTACCTTCTTTTTTACTCCTCTCCTTCCTTACCCATATCATTCCTTTCGTTGTCTATATATAAAGTTATTATAGATCCAATGGGTGTATCTTCTCAATTGACAAATATAAGTGCTTCTAGACACTTTTTGACTCTAATGTGTCAAAAGGGGTCATGAGGGATCCTAGTGTGTTGAAAGGGACATTAGGACCCCTTAAGATCCCATAAGATCCCTTAAAATTTTGTTTTCAAGTACATAGGCACTAAATACCTTCTGTTACTACTTGAACTACTAATAGATGATGAGTATTCATCATCAACATCATCTGACCTAAGCTCACATGCATATCTTACTTCTTTCATTTGTCGCTTTCCCCTTCCTAATTCTTTAGGTCCTTATCAGTAACTTTTATCATGAGTCCAAGAAGCTCTTCCCACTCTTTCCCTTTAACTAGGTGGGATTTGTCTCTTAATCTTGACTAATTTGATAATAGTTTTATTCTTAATAGAATTCATAACTAGATTCTCCATAGCTAGTTTTCTTCATGATCACTACAATGTTTTCTCCTCAACTAAACATTTTGTAATCAGTTGATATATAGTCACAATTTTCTCTTGGCCAATCCTTTAGGCATGTGATTGAGCCTGTAGATCCATAAAAGGATTGAAATCTAGATTTGGTGGAAGAATAGTATTAGATCCATCAAGTTTTTTCTAAGGGGTCACGAGACCCCTTAGAGAACACTTGATGGCTATAATGTGTCGAAAGGGGTCCTAGAACTTCTCAAACGAGACATTACCTAACCCCTTATGACCCCTTAGAGCATATTAAAACCATCAAGTATTCCTTAAAGGGTCTTATGACCCCTTAGGGAACACTTGATAGATCTAATACTATTATTCCACCAGATCTAGATTTCAACCCTTTTATGGATCTACTTGATCAATCATGATCTTAAAGGATTGACCAAGAGAAAATTGTGATTGTATATCAACTGATTATAGAATGTTCAATTGAGGAGAAAATATTGTAGTGATCAAGAAGAAAATTGGCTATGAAGATTCTAGTTATAAATTCTATTAAGAATGAAACTTTTAATGAATTACTCAAGATTAAGAGAAAAATCCCACCTAGTTAATGGGAAAGAGTGGGAAGATCTTCTTGGATCCATGAAAAAAGTTATAAATAAGGACCTAAAGATCTAGGAAGGGGAAAGTGGCAAAATGAAGAAGTAAGATATGCATGTGAGCCTATGTTAGATGATGATGAATACTCACTATCTACTAGTAGCTCAAGAAGTCACAGAAGGTCTACAGTGCACATGTACTCACAAACAAAATTTTCAGATAGAGAAGTGACAAGTGTTGTGGAATTATCCATAGAGCAATGTGAACCTTTTCATTCTTCCATCTCTCTCTCTCTCTCCCTATATATATATAGTTGGAATTTTTTAGAATAACTGAGAGGGGGATGAATCAGTTATCCAAGGTCTAGATGTACAAATAAAACTTTTCACAGCTTAGTGAGTCCATATTCATAAAACATATTCAACATGTATGCATCCATTTAGTCATACAATCACTTAAACTTGTAGGTTACTGTCAAATCAACTTTGTAGAAATGTAAGCATGAAACATAGCAGATTCAATCACACATTTGACATAATGATTTTATGTGGAAATCCAATTTGGGAAAAACCATCAATAACATGCTACTCATTCTCACTCTTCTAAAGTGATGCCTTGTGAAAGGCCAACCGTGTTAAAGGTTACAATGCACACTATTAAATGTGACATGGTTAGAGGATTTCAATCACCTTTTTAGGATTGAGCCTTGTTAGAGGACTTTAGATCATTCACTTGGAATGCCACCCAGTTAAAGGATTTACAAATGACTTTTAGGTCAACCTTAATCCAAAGGATTTACCCTAGACTGGTACAATGATTAGAAAGTAATAGTAAGGCTTGATCTAATAGCAACTTACAACTCACTTTGTATATTACAAATCTCTATTTCAATCCTCTATTCTACTTGGCTTTCACACATTTAAGCTTTGATATCTTTTTCACCCTTCAAGCATCCATACCCTTAAGCCTTCTTGCTTTTCTTGCCAATAGCAGTCTCTTCTGTTTGGTCATTGAATGAAGCAATACTCTAGATTCCTTTTCTTCCTTAGGTTCTCTCACATGACAAGCTTTATTTCTAACTAGCCATCTCTATAAATAGAAAATTAAGATCTTTTGTTATTCAACCTCTATTGTCCATTTTAGGGTTAGGTAGGATTAGGTAGGATTCAATGAATCTACCCATCTTTTTATTTTATTACCTTCTAGAAACATCTCCTTCAATCCTCTTTGAATTCATCCCAAAATGATTCATTTTGAATTATGTGCCACCAACTCATCAAGCTTATGTTCCACATGGTTCACATAATCTAGGAAAATAGACTTGTTAGCTTAGATTCATTGAATTCACAATCTATCTCATAATGTTGCCACTCTCGACATTAACTTGCTTCTGATGCTTGATACATACTGTGTTGCTCGACATCCATTATAAAATCACTCAACATACCCTAAAGTTTATTGATTCTCAACATCAACTAAACTTTACTCGTCTGACACTGTATCACTTGGCATACACTAAAATTTGACTTTGCTCAGCTCCAACTACATTTCTACTCAGCACCTACTGTGCAGATTGTTAAGCTTAGCAGACTCAATTCTTCTTACTTGTTCTTCTAGACTTTTCCCCTTAAGTAGATAATCAATGCACTTTAATATCACTGGCTTAACTGATCTTTGTACTTCTTTTACATACCATAACTCAACCTTTCCTCTAGGTTCTCTTGTTACCTCATTTGATCAAATCCTCTTCATCATTCAAACAAATGATAGTACTCAAATCATCTAAGTAGTTATCTTACTGGCAAGTAGCAAGCTTGACATCTATGAGAAACAATGATTGAAACACATTCTCATACTTGTATCAATCTATTTTCAACAAATATATATATGTATATGTATATGTACACACACACACACACACACACATGTATATATGTATGTATATGTATATATGTATGTATATGTATATGTATATATGTATATATATACATATATATATATATACATATATATATATACATATACATACATATATATATACATATGTATATACATATACATACATATATATATACATATCTATATATATGTATATACATATATACATATATATATATGTATACATATGTATGTATATTATATATGTATATGTATATATATATACACACACATATACATACATATGTATATACATATATATGTATATATGTATATACATATATATATACATATGCATATATACATATATACATATGTGTATACACACACACACACACACACACAAACAAAAATATTAGCTCTCTTTCATCCATGGCAGATATAAGCATATTATATTCAACCTTCCATATTTCCTTCAAGATGTTAGACTCTTTCAAAGGAGCTACGTCTAGTGCCAATTGTTGAACACTGAGAATATTGAGAGGGGAGAGGTAAATCGGTATTCCCTTGAAAATTTCAAAACTTTTAAACAAGTTTCCACATAATATAATTTATACTTATTGAAAATGAAAGAGTAAAAAATAAATAAAGCAACACCACATAATACCAAACTTTTATCATAGAAACCCAAGATTGGAAAACCACACAAAGGATTAACTCCCAAAGTATTTGGTAACTATTTACTAAATATAGTGGTGGATCATTGTCATTGGGGCTCACTATCCAATTCACAAAAATAAATAATATAACTGCCAATATGAAGTATAAAATTTGAATTGTCACAAATGTGTTTATATGTGCACAAAATACAATTTTTGATGAAGTAGAAGTATATCTATACAAAGTCAGTAAATCACACGTATTTTTTTTCTATATAAATCAATAGGTTGCATTTACACATGGGCATATGCACCAAGATGGTGTGGAAAAAAGTGGATACCATAAAAAAAGAAGTCAAAACTACACATAACGCAATCACATTGTGTACTTTTCATTAAATTTAAAAATAGGTCTTGGCTCATTAACAAGCTAAGAAAATAGTATTAAAAAATTCCATCTTAGCCATAATGTGATCGCATTTTGACTTACTAATAATGTGTTCATGCTATTCTTTACACACACACACACACACACACACACACACACACACACACACACACACACACACACACACACACACACACACACACACACACACACACACACACACACACACACACACAAATATTAGCTCTCTTTCATCCATGGTGGATATAAGCATATTATATTCAACCTTCTATATCTCCTTCGAGATGTTAGACTCTTTCAAAGGAGCTATCTCTAGTACCAATTGTTGAACACTGAAAATATTGAGAGGGGAGGGGTAAATTGGTATTCCCTTGAAATTTTCAAATCTTTTAAACAAATTTCCACATAATATATAATTTAAAATTATTGAAAATGAAAGAGTAAAAAATAATAAAGCAACACCACATAATACCAAACTTTTATCATAGAAACTCAAGATTGGAAAAACCACAAAGAGGATTAACTCCCAAAGTATTAGGTAACTATTTACTAAATATCATGGTGGATCATTGTCATTGGGGCTTACTACCAAATTTACAAAAATAACTAATATAACCGCCAATATGAAATATAAAATTTGAATTGTCACAAATGTGTCTATATGTGCATAAAATACAATTTTCGATGAAGTAGAAGTATATCTATAAAAATTCACTAAATCACACATATTTGTTTTCTATATAGATCAATAGGTTTCATTTAAACATGGGAATATACACCAAGATGGTGTGGAAAAAAGAGGATACCATAAAAAAAGAAGTCAAAACTACACATAACCCAATTGCATTGTGTACTTTTCATCAAATTTTAAAATGGGTCTTGGCTCATTATCGAGCCAAGAAAATAGTATTAAATTTTTTTATCTTAGCCATAACGTGATCACATTTTGACTTAATAATAATGTGTTCATGTTATTCCTAATAAAACGTGATCGCATTATGAAGAACTAAAAGTATTACATCTAGTTCTTTGTAACGCCATCTGCTATGCAGCACCAGAAGCAATAGGAGATATTGAGAGTGAGATATTGAGAGAGAGGGGGTGAAGGAGATGCAAGGGAGGAGTGAGAGATAAAGGGGGAACATGAGGAGAGAGAGAGAGAGAGAGAGAGAGAGAGAGAGAGAGATGAAATAACACAAAACATACTTCATATACCTTGCACATGCTCAGCAACTAAAACAAGGTCATATAGTAGTAGAAATAAAAAAACACAATTCTCACTAAGATGCCTGAAGGATATAATATGTGATAGAGGAAAGCAATAAGAAGCCAAGGAAAATGACCTCAGATAGAAAGAAAATTGTGTGGCATGAGTAAATGACCTGAAAATGGAACAATATCATGTAGTTGACCAAAATAAAAACCCTACGTCAAAGCTAATGAAACTAAAATCAAATACTGAAAACAAAGAGGCTTTGACTTTAGGACAAGATGAAATAACAAAAAACATAGTGCATATATCATGTGCAAGCTCAATAGATAAAACAAGGCCATATAGTCATATAAATAAAAGAATACAATGCTCATTAAGATGCTTGAAGCATAAAATATGTGATAGAGAAGAGCAAGAAGAAGCCAAGGAAAAGGAGCTAACATAGAAAGAAATAATTGACAAATAAAAACCTACTAAGAAAAACATCGTTCATATAACCCATGAATAGACACAATGCAACTATTAACGACACTAGAAGAGAGACTAGTGTCTTTGCATATATATTTTTCACAGATTAGTCAATTAGGATTTTAAAGGTTACAATTTGGCCTAAATCAAACAATCATTAACATACCCATAGACATTGATAAAGTGTAGCATGCATTGCCTAGAGAAATAAATGACAACATAACTATCATAGTTAAATTGAAACATAAATTAGAATATGAAAATGCATATACACAAGAAAACATAATATCAACTTGTTTGATGAAGGTATTGACAAGCTTATTAACAACTCCACTGTATGAGAAAGAAAATGTCTCCATAAACCAAGATTAGGAAGTGTTTCTCCAAAGTAAAAAATAGGACATGCAAAAAGGCGTTGATAAAGAAATAGAAACATAAATTGAACTCTCAAAACTTGATCAAGATCTAAGCACTAAATAATTGGTTCATTGGTTTAATGATGCACAATCAATTTGGGACCTTGACTCAACCATAATTGAAATTGTACCTTTTGAAGGAATCAAGCCTCTGGGCTTTTTCCAGGACACATATTCAAAAGAAATGAACTTTCCAATATTATTCTATGGATTTCCACATCCAAGTGTCATTACAAGTAACTTATCATATCAGTAAATAGAAAAATGGGGGCTTATGCAAAATGATAATGACTTTGGGACACATATAACCAATTCAAATCTACTAAGGTCATTATACAAAAGATATCGTCACTAGCATAAGTCTGCATAAGAAAAGATGAACTCAGATGCCAAAAATTGCTTGCAAAAGATGTTTGTGGACCTAAAAAATTGGAAAGGATATTAAGATATCCATTGGAATTTAGAACATTTAAAAGTGTGCCAGCATCACCAGATTAGACAATTAGGGCCACAAACTTTTTTTGTAACATTAACTAGTGTTAAATATTTGTGGCAGCCACTACACAAAGAATTAGAATATATATCAAAGAAGTAACAACCCAAACACATTGAAAACATAAGAGAAAAATATTTAGACCTTGAAATTAGGAAGAATCCAATTCTATGTAGTCGTTACTTCTATCATCGAGAAGTAAATGCATTTCACAAGTTGATGATGAAAAACAAAGTGCTCTTCATCAAAGTGATAGACTATTCCTTTGTCATATAATTTCAAATTAGAGGAAATAAACATGTCCATTTCATGTTATGGGTAAGCACCAATTTATGGTAGTTGCAAAAATCAAGACATTAAAAATTTCATAGATAGGTACATCTCATGCGACTGTGCACTCCTTGACCAAATGTTGGCATGGATACAAATACATCATCACACAAGAACTCACAAAAAATATAAGACCTCTAACTGACGATTTGGATTTCCACTACCAACAATGAGAAGAACTACAATTCTAGAGCCATTGGAAATTTTTTATGCTATAATTAAAGACAAAGCAAGAGCATTCCTTGTAGAACTACAAAATGACCACTATATAAACGAGACTACATTTGACAATTTCTTGAACAAATTCAAGATGAATGATGAAAATTATATTGAAATGCTACAAGTACATTAACAAGGAGAATTAAACTACTTGAAAGAAATCCAAAAGATATTTGGAGAAACACATTTGCAAAATAGGTCTCATCCTTATAGTATGCAAACATAAACACCTAGTTTGTACTAGATGCATATGTTGCAATATCTTACTGCTGCTCATATATGATGAAACAAGACATGATCATGCCATTAGCATTTTCACAAATACAAAACCAATGTACACATGCCTACAATGATGAAACATAATTTATATGAAAATTAGGAAATACGTTGCATAACTATAAACAAATATCTAGTCGACAAGTTTTACACATTGCACTGTCATTGGCACTATTTGTTGACCTGTCATTTTGCATGATGCTGAATGATAGGGTTCCTTGCAAATCCCTCTCTTGAAAAGATAATCAAGGATCAAATCCAAGGTTCTAGTAGATCTTGCGACCTACTGAAATCCACTCAATTGAAGATAAATGTGTATGTTCACGAAGAGTCCTTTGTTGGTTCTGAATTTTTTTAGATAATCTATTTGATCTGTTATTGTTTGAAAAAGTAACCACAAAAGAGATATATTTTTGGTATTATATGTTTTATGACGAATGCAATTTATCAATGCAACTATATGAATTCATATTTTAACCAAGTGTTAGAAAATAAAATAAAAAAGATAAGGTAACGAGAGATTAAAGAAAATAACTTAAAAGGGAAATTCCTAATGGACATAAACCATGGTAACAACACCTCTGCGAATTAAATCATCAAAAAAGATCTAGTAGGAAACCAATGAAATTAGGAGTAGTGCTTCCTCAACTTTACTGATGCAATTGTTGATGGGAACTCAATAATAACTGAAAGATGTTTCACGTTTCATCAAATCGCAAGGCCACAGAAAGTGCACTCATGTGAGACAAGATGCTATGCAAGAAAAATAGGTGATCTTTTAGCCAATTTGTTACATCGGTGGAATTCATTAACATGAGGTAAACACCAGAAATAAAAGATCATATAATCATAACAATACAATAAAACTATTGGCTCCATTATTATTCATGAACATGCATTCACAAAAATAACACACTCTAACAAGAATAACTACACTGAAAATGAGAGCACCAATAGCATATATTATTGCATCAAAATAACAACCTGGAGTACATATTACATCCATGTATTTATAAGAAATCATCTCCTCCCTTTGTGTTAGGAGTGAGAGCTCTTAAAATGCAAACTCATCCTAAAAACTAATAAAATAAATCTAATTATATATAAATTTACTCTCGAAATGGTGATTAGTAGGTCTCCACCCCTATTTATATTTATTAATGGGTGCATGAGCCTTTACATGGCAAAAAAGAATAAAAGAATGAGAAGATAAGAAGAATGCAACTGCAAGATGATCCAGGAGTCTCTAGACGCTCTAAAAATGGAAGATCAACCTTCTCTAGGCATTTTTGGAAGTTGAAATGCCATCAAAATGTATTTTTGGTGCATGGAATGCTCTAAATTAGGAACTAACAGTTAACTATTGGTGTACCACTTCTTCTTCAAAATCGTCGGTGCACCTCTATGAAAAGCACACCTACACACCTGCATGACAGGTTCCAAAAATCCAAAATTCTTCTAAGTGTCAAAATTGAATTTCCAACATTTGGTTCTTCTTCCCCTTTATACCAAAATGATGTCTGGATGTTTTTTTATTAAACTTCTCTATTATTTCTGCCACTTGGGTGGCCTTTGGAAAATCCAAAGCTATTGGAAATGATTGAAATAATTATAAGAAAAGTTGAGGGAGATTGTTGGAATAAAATATGGAACTAGTAAAAAATGTCCTCAATCATTGTTTTGTCATTGATGTCAAAATTGCTACTTGCAGGGATGACAATTGCTTTAGTGATCCAAATACTATCAATTAGTTGATTGTCAAGGTGGAGGCAATTAATAAGATGTAACTAAAATACCTAGAGAAAGGTTGAAGTTATGATGTTGGAATGAAGTACAAGGATCAGCTAAGCCATTGATGAAAGAATGTATTTGATGACATACTACAAAGAATGGGCACACTAAAACATATCAAAGATTTAAGGCTTTAACTAAGTCTTTTGTAAAGCTCAAACTAAGTTCATTAGAGAGAAGGAGTCGGGCAAGCTAGTAAGAGCCGAGCAAGTTCTAGTTAATGCCGAATAAACTTTAGATGCCGAGTGGTGCTAAGTAGAATCAAGTGCCGAGCAAGTTCAAGTGCCGAGCAAGTTCAAGTGCCGAGCTGGTATAGGTGCCGAGTAACATAGAGGTGCCGAGCACCAATAACTCAATAATGCTGAGTTGCTGCATTATTTAGGAAATTGAAGATTTGCCAGATCTAAGCCGACAAGGTTGTTATCTAGAAATCTATGAATTAAAAGGAAGATAAGAACGATGAGTTGGTGGCACAGAACACCATGTAGAACATTTTTAACATACAACTGGCAAAGTTTCAAGAAGAAAACAAGATATGGGGTGGATACATTATATCCTACCTAATCAATTTTGAAACCAAAAATTGAAGAGGGAGAATTGAGTGGTAAAGGAAAATCAGACTTCTATATAAGAAGACATAAGTTAATAAGAGAGAGAGAGAGGGGATAGAAGGAAAGGAGACAGTGGTCAAGCACAAAAGTATGAAATGCTGAAGAATGTGCCTAGGAGAAGATAGCGCAGAAATTCTATTTGTATAGACGACCACAAAGATGATTGCATTGGCAGAATGAGTTAGAGGACTCAAGGAGATGAATCTTGAGAGGAAGACAAGTCATCAGAGCTAAAGAGATTAAAGCCAAGCATAAGGATTGAACTGAAAGTGTGATCTAAAATCTGCAAAGCATGTTGTAAGTTATATCAGATCAAAAGACCATTATTGTTACTTTCTAGCAATTATAACTATAAGTCTAAATCCTATGGACTTAGGTTGGTTTAACAACCATTAGAAAAATCCTTTAACAGGGTGACATTCCAAGTGAATGTTCTAAAGACCTTTAACCAGGCCCATTCGTAATAGTTTGATGAAATCCTCTAACAACGTCACATTTAACAGTGTGTTGTAAGCCTTTAACAGGGCAGGCTTTTAACAGGGCATCACTTCAGAAGAGTGAGAATCAAGTAGCATGTTACTGGTGGTTTTTCCCAAATTGGGTTTCCACGTAAATCATTGTGTCATGTGTTGATCTTGAGTGTTTTATCTTTGCATGATTGATTTACTGTAACTTGCTTATATGATTGATTTAAGTTTGAACAGATGAGAAGGGTATGGATTCATTAAAAGTAGTAAAAAGGTATTAATAGGGCATTTGGACCTTGAATAACTAATTCACCCCCCCCTCTCAGTTATTTTAAAGAATTCTAACAAAAGCTCCATATTTATCCTTTACTGATTATCATTAATTACTAACTTCAATCTGAGTTGTTGCAAAATCTTCAAGCTTTATATCTAGCTCCAACAATATGTCTTCATCTGATAAAGCATTCTCAAATGTTCCTTGGAATTGTTGGACCACTTATTGTATCACAATAAGCTTGGTCTTAGCATCATCTTCAAGAATCTCCAGGCAAACAGTGTTGTAGTACCTTTTTGCTTCCAAAAATTGCTCTTAAGTCTGATCCTTAAGCCTCTGGATCTCTATGTGTAATCCTTCCATTACTTTATTGCAAAATGATATCTTCATAATCCAATTGTCAAGCTTGTCTAGCTCCTTAGCAGTATATACTTCCATTAGCATTCGATGCCTTTGACCTTTGATTGATTTTAAAGCTTGTAGGTCATTCACCCAAGTATGAACTTCATCCATTAGCCCAAAATCTTGGTTCACTATGGAAACCAACTTTTTGGCTCCTAACTAGATGTGGTGCAATAGGTTCAAATTACCATGTATTATTTTTACACCTTTCTCTTCAAAATTATCACGCCATTGTTGACATGCTTCTAAAAATGGATCTAACTATGCTACCCCTATTCCTCTTCTCTTTGATATTACTGTGAGAGTAATCTCTGGACTTTCTAGGTTGATTGGGCCCATAAATTCATGTAGGTAGCCTCTTAATAGCTCATTTTTCTTTCATAGTGCTATCAACTCGGACTTATCTTGGTCCATATGCCTGAACACCTCTTTCATAGCCGTAGTGATCATCACTTTGGTTGTTTCTACTATGGGTCTTCCCAAAATGACCTCCTTAATTTGGTTGTCTTTAGGAGTCATTTTTTCAATGTCAGCATGTGGAGGAGGAATGACTATATGTTTAGGCAAGTCCTGATCTTGGTTCTTCATTATGAAGGCTAGTGTTCACGCATCACCTGTATGTGGCTTAGGCTTCTTGATTGCTTTTACTAAATCCTTCATCCCCTCCTCAGCTATTAGGTCCAACTACCTCTTTTGGAAAAACATAACCTCCTTCCTTAGCCATGTCAGTGTGGTGCCCATGGGAGACATGTACTTGGCTAAAGAGGTTGGTTCTACTACAAGCTCCTTTCCCTTATTAGTTCACTCTAGAGTCTTCTCTTGTCAAGAAAGATCTATAGTTTGAGCCTCTGAATCTTGTTGGGCTAAGGTCCTAGCCTCTATATTCAAAGGAGTTTGTTGAGGCTTGTTTGGTCATCTTATTACTTTCATAACAAAGGATGGGACATCCTTTCATAGTGATTTCATGGTTAGACAACATCATGTGTTTACTTAAAATAGTACACTAACTTCATTTAATTTGTCAACCCAGTAGCGTAAACTTGGGAGGATAAATACAAAGTCTATGATCTAATTCTCCTTCAAGTCATTACAACTAATATGAAGGAAATGCTAAAGGAAATCTATGCTAGCAATTGAAACAATAACTTAACTTAAAGCTTGTAAGTAATGCTACAATAGTAAACTTATCTATTCACCTATGCTGTAGGAACAATTCATTGATTCTATTATCAATGGCTATAGGAGAAACATAATTCTATCTTGCAAGGAAATGGAGAAGGAAATAAAAACTATTCCAATAGAACAGTTCAGTCACCAAGTGGGCCCCCTTGGATGAGTGAACAGAAAAGGAAATCAAGACAAGGGAAATAGACTTGAACTGCTCATTCTATTCATTCATGGTGAAGGAATTACTCTTGACTAAAAATTGAATCATACTTGTTTGCTATGAAAATAAACTTGACTTCTTTCTTTTTCAAAAGCTACTCTTGAAGCTACAAGAGATGTTATTTAAAGGAAACTACAACTACTTCCTAACTCTACGATCACTCCATTAATGAGGATCTATTACAGACTCATAAAGTTTGAAACCAAATCGCCATTAACCATGAATAAATCCTCTAGGAATATAGTAGGTTGTGGAAGCTACATTCATGCACTATTCTAATAGAAATCATATAATGACTTTCTCCCTCATGATGATTGAACAATTTGGTTGGCTTCGACTTTAACACTGAGGTGTTGGCTCTTGAATATCTGCAACAAGTACCTAAAAAGCATTCAATGTGCACATGACTTCCACATACATATATTTATTTTATCATCAATATTATAAAAGGTGTAAGTTCAAATTACCACTCTTGCAAATCCTATGGCTAGAGGAGGAAAATTGCCCAAGGCATAACATAAATGAGGAAACATTTATCAACATGAAATATCACTTCATTATACCATTTTTGTCCATATATTCAAGCAATTATAGCATATTTGAACTATTCATACTTCTACTTAATGTCTCATCATATATAGAGCATATACATGAAAACATAAGTTCATTTTCTTAAAACCATAAAGTCATGATTGTTTCCACAAGATAATTGCTTAAAAACAAGATAAAAAGATCTTAAAACAATGGTCTTTTAGAGACCCATCATTCCCCCCAACTGATCTATTGCTAGTCCCCAACAACCATAAGTTTCTAATTTTGGCCTAAACTCTCTAATCACTAGTTGTTTGCTCCACTGGCTCATTCTTAACATGGTCAAAGTACCCATAATTTTCTTTGAGCCTTCTCCATTGCCAAACTTCTACTATCATATCATGATCCTTTGCAATGCCGTTTATTGCTAGTAGTGGTTGTAGGAGGATAGGGGGTTGATACTTTAATGGAAGCCAATATTTGCACCAATTCCTTCCCAAATCAATATACCATGGAATCCTAATAGTAGCAAGAGTTAAATTTTGAGGAGAGTGGGGTTCTCTTATCTTCAAGTCATGTGGCATCTATGTCCACCTTTGTCTTAAAGCAACAATAATAGTTGCAACATCTCAAGAGGAGTGTTGTTCCCAATTTGCAAAGGCTTGTTCTCTAACTAAGCATATTTTGCCTTCTCTAGTAGGGTTTCTTAGAATAGAAATCCAATCCATAAATGTTCATCTAGAGTGTTGAACTTTTGGTGTCATGAGTAGAGGTGTTGTCATTTCACTATTCTTGTAAGGCATAGCTTAATGTTCCCTAATTATCTCATTTTCCATCCAAGACATCACTACTCTCAACTGCACATCCCCTATATACAAGAGTGAGTTCCATTCTATGTCATTAGGCACTACTAAATTATGGAGATACAATTCACACAATAGATTATTTAAAGGCATTGGAATAGATTGGAATGCATTGTAAAACTCATGTAGAGTTGTAGTAGAGGGATTAAGCCCTTCCACAATTCTAGTCAACTTAAAATTTACAAGCTACTCTTTAAGAAACAATGCATAGACTGATGATGGTGATCTACATTCCATTAGTTCAGGAATTAATCTTGTAACTTGTTCAATCCTCCTTTTCAAAAATTCATTCTAGTTTGAGCTCTATTTCAACTAATAGCTCTATTCATTAATAACGTGTTTCAATTTTTCTTTTTCTAGATTCCATTGAGCTTTTTCCCATAACAATTGTTGAAACAAATTGATTCCTATAGACAAAGGTATGGACAAATTGGGTGATGGAAATGGTTCTTGGTAAAAAATGTCTATCCATTCGAATGTCAAATGGGGAGTTTTTTTGACACTTTGTGGTGTGGAGCATTCTCCTTTTCTTATGACAATTGTTGTCACCACATTATTTTCCTTACTAGATTCAGCAACTACTATGGCTGGTGTATCTAACCCATCCTAATTGAGCTTTTCCATTACTTCCTCAACATTTTCTTGCCTGAATTTTGGATAGTCCTTAGAAGGAAGGTCTTCTGGATTCTCACAAATATCCTACATAACAAGGCTTTCTTCAAATTCCTCAAATGCTTTAGGTTCATTAGACTCATTATCACTATTAAGAATCATGTAGTTAACGCTAAGGTCAACTTCAAGTTGTGGACTCTAGTTATTACATTCATTTTCAACAACTATGTTTTGTTGCAATTTTTCCTCCAAAGAGGACTCCTTCTCAACCTTAGAAGATTCTAAGTTAACCACAAGAATAGAGGCTTCAGTAACCTAATTTCCCTCAAAAAGCCTTACACTTCACCTCGTAGGAGGTGTAGATAGGCATGAAGGATTGTTTCATTTCCTCTTGCTTGCAGACATTTTGATAGTAGTTGCTTCAAGAGGTTTTCCTGAAACTTCCTCTTCTTGTGAGTGTAGGGTCTCATTATCATTGCTTTTATCATTAGGTTATTGTTCTAATTTTCATTGCTCAAGTTCCATGACTTTACCTTTACCTTCCTTAACAGTAGACCTAGTCTTAACAAATGACGGTGTCTTGTAGGCACTGGCAATTTCCCTATTTTTTCTTTTCTCTTTGCTAGAGATAGAGACATCAACTTTATAGATTCTCTTCTTAGCTGGTCTAGAACTAGAGGGAGAGGCTTCAAAAACATTTTTAATCCTAGGAATGACTTTACAAAAACTAGTAGATATATTTTCCCTTTGTCCAACCCCTTGGCCTCTAGGGATGACCAACCTAGGCTCTACCTCTTTTAACTACAAAGACTCTCCCCATGTCCCAATTGATTGCTCATTCATTTCTATTTTCATAACTAATTTTATCAAACAATGATGGGAAACAAATTGATCCTTCTCTGATTGTACTAAAGAAGCTTGCTTCTTGATAACGTTAAATAGGAAATTGGGAAGATTTACCTATCAATAATTGTGTCACAGATAAGCCATAATCTTGAAATGAAGGCATGCAAGTATTTGTAATGATCTTCACAAGTGAAGTATTCAATGATGAATGTTTCTTTCTAGATAACTCTAACAACAACAATTTTTTTGGAGGTACCTACTTTTTGTTAATATCTAATGAAGCATCAAAATGCACAATGAACTATGCCCTAGCTATTCATAACTCAAATTTTTTTGCCCAATTTTCTCCTTCCTCAGGTAACCTAGTGACTTTGGCTACCACTTCTTCTGTAAATTCAATTTTGAGGCCCTTAACCATTGCAAAACCATCCTACAGGGTGCTCAAAAATTGAAGGGAAACCTCCTCATCAAATCCCTTAAGATTGAGGTGATAATATAACCATCCCCTTCTCCAAAAGATTTCACAACTGGCTGCATCACCCAACAAAACTCTATGATCAATTGGTTCATACCTCTAGAGACCTCCACCCATGGTTTCTCACAACAAAATTTTGACAAGATCATGGTATTTTCTAGAGTTCAACAATGGTGATTTAACAAAATTTGCAATATTATGGCACTAGATAGAGAAAATGGCATACTGCCACTTTGTGCTTCATAAAGGTTTTTAATGCACACAATCACATGATATCATTCCTTACATTTAATCTCATAATTTTCACTCATGTACATGTCTATCACCTTGAACACATTGCCAATTATCATTAAAAGTTAAGCTTCCACTTTAATGTCCTTAACTTCCTTAATGGTACAATTACACAAGGATAGGTCATCAATGTATGACAGAAAACATTACATAAGACAATAGCTTTTAAAGTTTACATGCAATTTGAATTTTTAAAAAATGAATATCTCCCCCCAACTAAGTTTAGGTAGGGGTCCCAACAGGCCAAGAAATACAAGAGGAATAAAGTTAAACAACATGAATTTCAAAATAAAGAGTGAGTAAAATAAAATATATGCAAGAGTATGTGGCACATACTTGGTAGGTGCTGTAAGAAAGAGTTCTAAAAAAGATCATCAAATGATGGAGTGATGGAATGGGGTGGAGGGATGGAAAAGAGAGAAGGTGAGATGAAATGTAAGATAGAGAAAGTACTTTCAAGAAGAAAGTGTTAATTATGAAAAGCTTGAAAGAATTCAAGATTTTACAACAGTCAGGGTAGAAGATTTAGACTGTTCAGCTGCAGGAACAAAGATATCTTTGGTACGCTGAAACTATTGCAAGAAGTCCTCATGACTTATTGGTTTTTTGTAGAACTTGAGGTGGTGCCCATTGGCAAGTAACTTGAATCGAACAGGATCAATACTAGACAACTAAACCACTCCATTTGAAAATACAACAATAATTTCATACAGTCCAAACCTATGGGTCTGAAACTTTCTTGGATTGTGCTAATACTTGGAATCATAAAGAAGTGCCCAATCTCCTAAAGAAAATGTTTTATCTTTGATAAAATTATCATGCCATTGTTTCCTTTGATGTTGGATGAGTTCAGTGTTGTTTAATGCAGATTTGCACCAACGAGCTCAAAAGGAGTAAAACCTGTGGTAGATTTCCAAGTGGTTCTATGAGCCCAAAGAGCTTTAGGAAGGTGTGTAGTCCAATCCTTCCTATGAATTGCCACTATTTTGGTGAGAATGGCTTCCAGCTCTTGGTTGGTAACCTCTAATTGGCCATTAGCTTGTGGGTGGTAAGGTGACGATTTACCATGTCAAATGGTATATTCTTCCATAAGAGAAGCTATTAGATTGGATGTAAATGAAGCTCCTTGGTTGGATGTCAATTCCTTGGGAATTCAAAACCATGTAAAGATGGATTCATACAAGAACTTTGCAACATTGTTATCCCTTGGGTGTTTCATGGGTTTGGACTCTACCCACTTAGTTACATAATCAATGAACACTAAGATATATGATTTATGTTGTGAAGAGGGTTCAATAGGGCCTACAAAGTCAATCCCTCATTTATTGAAGGGTGCAACAACTACTTGACACTGCAGGGGCATTTCATCAGATTTAGTAGGTCTTCCTATACATTGACACTTATTACATTTCTTGGTGTATTTGACTACATCCTTATGTAAACTTGGCCAATATTACCTAGTTGTCAATATTTTAAAGGCTATCCTTTTGGCTACAAAATGACCTCTACAAGTTTCATCATGACATGCTCTCAAGATATCAAATGTCTCATCTTGTCTAATGCACTGATGCATTACTTAATGAGGGCCAGTATAAAATGTAAATCTAGAAATCCAAGAATAATTAAAACTCTTTTTAGAGAGTAACTTCCTTTCTTTGGTAGAGAAGTGAGCGGGCATCTTTCTTGTGGTGACATAATTTGCAATATCTGCATACGATGTATTTTGTGTTGATAACAAGAAAAGTTGTTCATTTGGAAAATTAGTGTCAATGGCTATAGGATCATCAGGGACGTGCAATTGAGAGAGAAAGTCAACTACCACATTGGCCTTACCGAGTTTATCAATTATGGTAATATCAAATTTCAACATAAGTAACAAGTAATGAGCTAATCTTCCTAATATTACAGGCTTATTCATTAGATACTTTATAGCAGAGTGAATAGTATGAACAAATATTTCATATCCAGTAATGTAGTGTCTAAATTTATTCAATGCATAAATAACAACAAGTAACTCTTTCTTAGAAACTATGTAGTTAAATTCCACACCTTGCAAATTTTTAATAATGGAATAATGGCATGTTCAATTGAGTCTACCTTTTGGCCTAACACTGCACCTATAGCATAGTCTGAGGCATCTATATGGATGTAGAAAGGTAGTCCCCAATTAGGTCCTCTTAAAATTGGTGTTGTGGTGAGGACTTCTTTAAGTTGCAGGAAAGATGTAGCACATGCAGAGTCTCAAGTAAATTTGGAATCCTTTTTTAGCAAGTTATAAAGGGGTGTTGCAAGTTGGCTGAAATTCATGATGAATCTTCTATAATATCCTTAATGTCCTAGGAAACTTTGGAAATCATTCTACTTCTCTGGTGTAGGCAAGGTGCTAATGAATTCAATCTTGGTAGGATTGACTTGGATGCCTTTGGATGAAATGAAATGACCTAGCTTTAATTCTTCCATCATCATAAAATATTTTCCACTATTTAGGGAAAGGTTATAGTTTTGGCATCTCTTGAGCACTGTTGCTAAGTTGGCTTTTGCTTCCTCAAAATTAGTCCCATAAATAGTCAAATCATCCATATAGATCTCCATGTAGTCAGCAGTTATATATGAAAAGATACTTATGAAAACTCATTAGAATGTGGCTAGGGCATTACACAAGCCAAAGGTTAAGATTGAGTAGGCAAAGGTACTCTATGGGCATGTAAAACTATTTTTTCTTGATCCTCTGGAGCTACTTGTATATGATTGTAACCACTAAAACCATCCAGAAAAGAGAAATATTTCTTGTTAGTGAGGTTGTCAAGAACTTGGTCTATAAATGGTAAGGGAAAGTGGTCTTTCGTAGTGGCCAAATTGAGCTCCCTATAATCTACACAAACTCTCCATTTTCCTCCCTTCTTTGGTACAATAACTAGGGATGAAACCCATTGGCTATTAGAAATGGGGTAGATAAAATTGACACTCAATAATTTCTGTAGTTCACTTTTAACTAAGTCCTTTAAGATAGGGTTAACTCTCCTCCAAGGCTGCTAAACAGGTTTAAAATTGGGACTGATGTAAATTTTGTGAGTGTAAAGCATAGGGTCTATTCCTTTCATGTCCATGTAGTCCCAAGAAAATGATTTTTGATTTTCTTGTAGTAACTACAACATAATCTCCTGGTGAGAAGGTAATAAGGCATTGTTTACATTAAGCTCCTTTCTTGGACCAACTTTCATCTTAATAACCTTATTTGTAATAAATAATTGGGCAAAAGGAAAATAATCCATCTCATGAGGTAACAAGGAGTGAAGAAATTGGGATGCTTCTAAATGTTGAGGTGTGTTCAAGGGTGGTAATACGGTTTCTAGGATACATTCCTCTTGAGGACACATTTGAGCTTCTATTCCATATTCATTCATGATAATGGATGAAATGATCTCATCTTCTTCTTGAGAGGCTACAAATGACTCTTGACCTATCATGATTAGCTAATGGATGGAATTTACCTCTGGTTCTTTATCACCCAAGTCTACCCAGATTACTTAGTCATCTAACAAAAATGATTGAGCAAGAGAGTATGGGGTTAGGTTCTTAGTATGGATACCATTAGATATTGTCATTTTATCAAACCGAAAATCTATATAGGCATCTACAGTGACCAACCATGGTTGTCCTAAAATTAAAGGATACCCTCCCATGTTAGCCTTTGGGGAAGTGTTGGAAATATAAAAGGAGTAACTGAGAGGGTAGGGGTGAATCCGTTACCACAAAAATAAATCCTAGATCCCTTAGATGTCAATACAAATCAAAACTCTATGTAAACTATATTCTGCTATTACTTGACAAATACCCAAACACTCGGTAAAATGTTGTAACTTGGTAAACACTTATCATGAAAATCTTAAGATATTATCTATGATTAATCTTACTTTAACTGAGTTGCATACACATAAAAGAAAATAGCATCAACACAAGTGATACCAAGATTTAATGTGGAAACCCAATTTGGGAAAAGCCACCAATTACAACTAGTTACTAATTTTCACTCTTCTAAAGTGAGCCCTATTAGGAGCCAACCTTGTTAAAGGTTACAAAACACACTATTAGGTGTGACCCTATTAGAGGATTTAAGCACCCTATTAGGAGTGGCCTTGTTAGAGGTCTTTAGACACTTCAATAGAAACACCACCTTGTTAGAGGATTTAAAAATAGCTGTTAAGCCAACTCTATTAAGAGATTTAGATCACTACTACAATGGTTAGAGAGTAACAATGAGATGACCTAATTTTTGATGCAACTAAATTGTTAATTACAAATCTCAATTCTGGCTTGTATACTCGATCCTTCTTGATTGAATAAACCTTTGTAGCTCACCAAGGATATTCTACTTATCCTTCTAATTCACTTCCTCTAAGCATCATCAAAATCTTCAATTACATTCCACACATTCAATCCTCAACTTAATCTGATATTTATAACTTATACATTATCGAGTTGGCTTGAATATAACTTAGAATAATTAATATTCATCTTCTTAGTCGACTAGAACCAACAAACAATTCAATTGAACTCAATATGCCAAAACAAGAAAATCCTTTGTTAACTAACCCTACTTGGTAGATACTAACTCAAAGCAATTTTCTTGTGTTAACCAAGTGAACTTGGTTAACACTACATATTTGCAAAGTTCCTTTGGTAGCTGAGTGATCTCGATTTATACTGGTTCCATCCAACATTTCCTTCATTAACCAAGTGAGCTTGTTTGACACTCAACTTTTGCAAACTTTCCTTTGTCACCCAAGTGAACTTAGTAGACACTATCTTCTGAACTAGGCAATCTCTAGAATGCTCGACAAACATAGGAAACTATCTTCAATGCCTGAGTGAGATTGACATACACTAACTATAAATGATATGACATTTTGTGTAACATTAAAGGTAGTACATAATTAATCAACTTTTTCCAATTGAAAGGACAACAAAGTCTATAGGATACTCCTATGAATTCAAGGTGACTATGACATCTTCTATCATCCCATTCAGTTTGATAGTAGAACTATCAACATGCTGAAGTATGGTTGTTGTTTCTCTGAGACCAATGATACACAATTGAGACAATACTTCCTTTGTCATGACATTTATACATGCACCTAAGTTAACTAAAGAATTTTGGACTTGCATCCCATGAATGGTAATAGTAACCACAAGACTCCCAAGATCAAAATATTTAGGTATAGTTAATTTTTTCAACATCAAATCAAATAATTGTCCTAAGACATGAATAGTTTTTGGATCCTTCTTTCTTCTTGGTTGCTTGATCCATGCTTCCTTGATAGCTTTAGTATAGGCAAGGACTTCCTTGATAGCACCGAGTAATGATATTTGCACTATCATTTGCTTAAGTTAATTGAGAAAATAAATTTTTGCATAGTTTTCTATAGGATGACCTTGTTCCAACAACCTATGAGGAAATGGGGGTTCTTTGGTTATAGGAGAGGTCTGTGGATTCGACACATTTGTTGTTCAATCAGAGAATCCTCAACTTTAGTTATTATAGGCTTTTGGGGTGAAGAAAGAGTAGTGCCTAACCTTAAGTGGATATCATTTAAGGAAATAACATAACTATATTGTTGTGTTGGTTGTTTGGTATTATTAGGATTAGGATTAGGCTAAAATAGTAGTTGATTATGCTTAGGAGGAGCATTAGTGGCTGTAGGAGGAGGCATTAGAGGGTACTGCTGAGGTGGTGGAATTAGAGCTTGCTGATTGGGTTGGGTATTCCAATTTTGGTATTGCTACCAATCATGTAGAGGTTGTTGCCAACCCTGCTGAGGTTGCTACCAACCTTGCACAATTTATTGCCAATTATAATTTCCACTAAAACCAATATTTTACCATTGATTGTTATTATTATAACTTTGAAGAGGATCTTGTGGCATACCTTATCTTTGAGCCCATGGTCTTCATTGAGCAACGTAGAGCACTTCTCCATTTTCATCAATGGCTTTAAACTTAGTAGGTATTGGTTGAGTCTCTAGGCTTGCAACAATCATCTACATTGTCTTTTCTTCTACCTAGTGTGGACAAAATTCAACTAACATAGCATCAATTTAATCCTTTTTCCTTCTAGCCTACATGGTATCCAACTGAGTGGCTACATCTTTAATGATGTCTTTTTTGAAATCTAATAGTAAATTAAATAGTTTCATCTTTGATACTCCTAAACTGCCATTAGACTTATGTGGTAGATCTCTAAGTCCCCTACCTTTCTTGACAATGGCTCTAGAATAATTTAGACATATATTATGTATATCATTCCAACTTTTCTAGGTGATATCTCCTCCCTTTATTTAATATAGAGCTTCAATACTCCCATCATTTACACCTCTCAGAAAAAAGTGCTTCTTTGATTCTTCATTCAGTTGATGTTGTGTGTTATGCTACAGGTTGAACATGAATCATGAAACACAGTCTTCCAAGGTTTCATCATTCTTTTGGGACATTTTGAAAATCTCATCCCCTTTCAAATCTTGACCCCTACAATATTCTTTGTACTTTCTGAGAAATAAGTCACTTATTGTAGGCCAATCTGCTATAGGTGTTGGCACCTAACCCCATGAACCATCTCAAAGTAGCTTCCTTTAAGGTGGATGAAACCAACTTGATCTTGTGAGAATCAATTGTATAGTCATAACTTATGCAAAGGATATCAAACTTAAAGAGGAAGGTTTCAGGGTCTTCAACAATTAGAGCATGGAACTTTGGAAGTGTAGTAGAAGGTATGCTCTTCAAGTTTTTGATTACCTTGCTAATGAGGGATAGGAAAGGGAAATGTAGTTTGAGGCTAAGCCATTCTGGGAGGAGGACTTGGCAGTGGTGGTTGATAGATAACAAGGGCAAGTGGATTATCTTGGTATTTAGGTTCAATAAAGAGATAATTCAAATGCAAGGATTCATTAGAGGATGAGGGTATTTGTTCTTGAGCAAC
Source organism: Cupressus sempervirens (assembly GCA_028749045.1). NCBI lineage: Eukaryota > Viridiplantae > Streptophyta > Pinopsida > Cupressales > Cupressaceae > Cupressus > Cupressus sempervirens. The sequence goes on along the minus strand of CM053791.1, from coordinate 489,991,775 downwards.
AACAGATGGATTTTCAAAAGGTTCTTCTTCATCGTTATCGTTGTGAGGTTCTTTAGGCTCATGATTAAAAATTTCTTCCTAAATATTACAGGGAAAAAATCTCTCAAGGAGGTTTCTTCTTCTATGCATGCAAAATAATGCAAAATTCAAACTAACATAATGACTTCAGGGTTGAACTAGATTGACACCTCCCCAAAAATGATGCCAAACATGTCCAATCAGCTTATTACTTTAATAAAAAAGGATTGGACATCCTTTCAAAATGATTTCATGGTTAGACAACATCATGTGTATACTTAAAATAGTACACTGACTTCATTTCTTTTGTCAACTCGAGAGTGTAAACTTGAGAGGATAACTACAAAGTCTATGCTCTAATTCTCCTTCAAGTCATTACAACTAATACAGAGGAAATTTTGAAGGAAATCTATGCTAGAAATTGAAACAAAAACTTAACTTAAAGCTTGAAAGTAATGCTGCAACAGTAAACCTATCTATTCACCTATACTGTAGGAACAATTCATTGATTCTATTATCAATGGTTGTAGGAGCATCACAATTCTATCTTGCAAGGAAATGAAATCTATTCTAACAGAATAGTTCACTCACCAAGTGGACCCCCTTGGATGAGTGAACTAAACAAAGTCAATCAAGAAAAGGGAAATAAACTTGAACTACTCATTCTATTTAGTCATGGTGAATGAATTACACTTGACTAAAAATTGAATCACACTCATCTTCTATGAAAATAAACTTGACTTGTTTCTTTTTCAAAAATTGCTCTTGAAGCTACAACATACATTATTTAAAGAAACTACAACTACTTCCTAACTCTATGATCACTCCATTAATGAGGATCAATTATAGACTCATAAAGTTTGAAACCAAATCACTATTAACCATGAATAAATCCTCCAGGAATATAGTAGGTTGTGGAAGCTACATTCATGTGTTATTCCAATAGAAAGCATATAATGGCTTGCTTCACTTATGATGATACAACAATCCAATTGGCTCTGACTTTAACACTGAGGTGATGACTCTTGAATATCTGTGGCGAGTGCCTGAAAAAAATTCAATGAGCACACCACTTCCACATACATATATTTATTTTGTGATCAATATTAGAAAAGGTGTAAGTTCAAATTACCACTCTTTCAAATCTTATAGCTACAGGAGGAAAACCACCCAAGATAAAGCATAAATGAGGAAACATTTAGCAACATGCAACATCACTTCATTGTACCAATTTTTGTCCATAGATTCAAGAAATTATAGTATATTTGAACTATTCATACTTCTACTTAATGCCTCATCATATATAGAGCATATACATGAAAACATAAGTTCATTTGCTTAAAACAATAAAGTCATGATTTTTTTTGCAAGATAACTGCTTAAAAATAAGATAAAATATCTTAAAATAATGGCCTTTTAGAGACCCATCAAGGCTCTTCAAGTATTTTTTCTTCCTCAAATACTTCATTAACATGCAGCTCCTAGGGCTTCCCTTCCTCGATCACTTTTTCTTCCTCTTGTGTAGGCTTGGGAAGTGGAGTCACTAAACCTTTATCAAAAAATGCCAAATCCTGAGATGGTAGTGGTGGAATGCCCATATGTCCTTCAGGTAGAGGGGATAATTGATTCCAATCCTCTCCTAAGGGTTCACTCATGGGAGTATCTCTTATTTTCTCTCCCACCATCTCAATGTCCACTAGCATGAAGTCAAAATCAGAGAGGTCGAAGACATTAGTTTCTTGACCTTCCATATCATCTATCCATTTTTGTTGCTTGTCTTCTAATATCAATACCTAGATAGGCTCCCTTGGAGCAGATGGAGGTGTCACTATGGAGCTTCTCTTCCTCTCTTCCACTATGGCTCTAGCTAAGTAGGTCCATTGGCTTAAGGTGAAAAGTTCAATTTTCTCCCCTTATTCTTCATCCTCTACTTTCGGGATGGTCTCAAGCACTTATGGTGATGAAGTGTTTTTCTTCTTTAGAATCCTTCTCCATGTCCTTGCCACACTTGATTCAGTTCTTGCCTTCTTTGGAGTAGAGGGGGAGGCTTATTCCTCTTGAGTTTCTACTGGTGGCATCCTCCTCTCTTCTACCCATTCTTCCTCTAATTTTTTTGGCTATGGAGGTGCTTGTGGTTCCTAGGCTAGCTCTTGTGCAGGCTTGGCTTGAGGCTCAGCTTGTTGAGGTTGTACCTATTCTTGCTACTCTTGAGATTGAGTTTTTTTCTCCCTTTCCTTAGAAGATATTCTCTTCCTTTTTGTACCCCTATTATCTCCAAAGTACTCAACCTCCCACTCATGTTGAAACATTTTCAACCTTATTGGGGATTGAGTGGGGAAGGTTGGTACAATGACTTTTGCACCTTTTCCTTTGATTGGCCTCATCATGGCTTTTAGGGGGATAGCCTAAGGAAATGGATCCATTCTAAAAGGCTTCTTTATCCATTCCTTTTTCAATTGGACTATATGCCTAACATGATGATTTATATCTGCATTTTCATCCCTCCATATTTCAACATTCATTATTGGTAGGTCATAGATTTTATCCCTTTTGTATAATGGATCTATGATATCTTCAATGTCCTTTTCTATAGCCTTAAGAGGGTTCTTTATCTTCAACATGTTTTTTTGCTAAATATAGACTCATTTTATAATAGTTCCTTATATAGACATTGTAGTCATCTACAACATTCATCCAATGGTCTTCCAAATAATCTCCATTTACAAACTCTTTATCTGCTAGGTGTTGTACCATGCCAATGTTATCAAAGTATGGGCAAGGGGAGTTGTATTCTTCCAAGGGATATTGGTCCCATTTATCAAAGGTGATAATATCTTGCTTTTGTTTCACTTTGAAAGCACCAATTGTGATGGGCCAGACCCATGTCTCCTTATGTTGTCTACTCACTTTGTCCTATGCAGAAGTAACTTGGTGTGTAATCTCCAACGGGATGAGCATATTAGATGGGTATCTTGGGAGCTTCTTTGGGCACAATAAAGTACCAAATACCCTAAGATAGGTGAAGGTTTTGAACTAAATGTAATAGGCATCGATTTATGTAATCCTGGCTACTATCTCTGCTGACATTCTTTTGGCAGAATCACCTTCAATGAACTTGATGATTGCGAAGATGAAACCATCATTCACCACCCTATATTCCACACTTTGCAGTGGGAGCTTCTTCTTCACCAATTATGGATATAACACATAGGGGCAAGCATTTGCATCCTGCATCCTTCCCTTTTTGTAGAGGCCTGGTTAATCTATGGTTCTAGCCACCAACAAATACACCATGTATGATGTCATGTAGAAATGTGGGTTGGCTGTTATAGCTACAAGTTTGTAATCCAAGTTATCAATTAGGATGGTAGCCCAATCAATTGACATCTTTTCCATTCTGATAGTTTCTATATAGTGGACCATCCAAGTTTAAGGTGTCCTACTATAGGAAGTCCCATAACTCTACTCAAAAGTACAATTGCATATCTTATGTCATCCTTCATATATCCCCTTTGTCATATCAACTTTACTAACTCTATGGCCTATTGGTATTCTATCAATCAAGAAGAAGGATTGAACTATTTCCCATTCTTCTTTTAGATTATCCTTGTACAACCATTATGCTCTATCATATGTTATCTTTAAATATATATCCGCTCTTGGGAGATGGAATAAATTCTCAATGTTTCAGAGTCAAAGGTCCAAGACTATCTATCTCGTGATACTCTTGATAGCATTTTCTTTGGATACATAGTTTTCCACATGAGTCATTATTAGTTTTGTTCCAAGGATTAAACTGGTGTTGGGTGAGATGCTACATTCACAAGGCCTAAGCGCATGAGTGCAAATACCATTGTAGATCTTTCTCTAGGCTTGTTGTAGATTGTGAGAAACATATTTTAGTCTATATGCCCGAGTTCTATATCTTCAATCTCAGCATGTTCATCTTGAAATTTTGAATTCGTGGGTGCCCCTTGGTACTTGAATGCTACTAGCTTAGGAGCCATCTTTTCTACCATTGAAGAGGATGATGATATCATCTTATTTGCACAAGAGAAGAAATCACTAGTCAAAAAGTTAAACTTTGACCTAAGACAAACCCTAATTGACTCTAGAACAAGTCAAAATCAGTAAAAAATCAATAAAAAAAAGTCAAAAATTAGTCCATCCCCCCAAATTGCCTTGCTGTGCACTTTAGTGCAGCCTCACAGGTGTGTAGGTGCACTATTTTGGCCTTGAATAGCCTTTTATGCACACTTGCACACCTGCATGAGGTGTGTACATGCACAATGCAAGTGGAGGGGAAGTAAGTTTTGCTTTGTATTTTTTTGTGAGCATAGAAGTGCATACATACACACCTAATGGAGGTGTGCATGTGCACACTTCCATAGTGCCTTTAGGAGTTTTGGCATTTATGTTTTGTTAGGAAGGTGTGTATGTGCACACATCGTATGCACACCTTCACACATGTACACCTCATGGAGGTGTGCATGTGCACACCTTCATTGTGATGCTAACATTTGGGTGTATAGGAGACTAGGAGCAAAGTGTAATGGGGAGTGCATAGGGAGATCTATGAAGGTGTGGTGATTTAGAGAGTAAAAGAAAAGTGGGGAGGGGAGAAGGCTTAGGGTCTTATATAGACCCTAGGGAAGGCACACTTGGGAGGACACACAAGTGCGCACCTCTGGAGGTGTGTACATGCACAAATCTAGGGTGTGCATGATGACATGAAGAAATGAATGTCTTATTGACCCTTTTTGTGAACATTCGTTTACAACATGCTGAACTTTTTCATCCTTTAAGTATAGTATTTTATGCTTTTTGATGTATAAGATATGAACATACGGCATAGAAATGATAATCGAGATTATGTCTAAAAAGGGTTCATTCTATTGATAAAAATATTTCTTCATGAATGTTTGGCATGGGTAGATCTTCCTACAGTCAAAGAGATTGCAAAGACTATTAATGTTTTTTCTTTATAAATCAATAAATATAAATAAATGTTTGTAGGAAGTTTTGTGTGCATTGAATGATGACTAGAGGTATCCAAGCCAAGTTGGAATCGATCAAAATAGCTCAAGAAAAGGGCTAGCACTATGGAATTGCAAGTATTAATTAGGTGTGTCATGGTAGTGTTGCAGCTAAAAACTTAGCAGCGAAACTAGAAGGGACTTGTCCCAATAGAATAAGAGGGACCGAATGAAGTGGCTGAGCAGGAAAGAAAGCATCTAGGTGATTAGTTAAACATGCAAGGAATTATTACATGGTATCTAGATTCCTAGAAGCTATTAAGCTAGATAGCAGAGCAGATCTAGCATTTGCTATGCTCTGTATTTACGAGAATTTAAGAAGATAACAGATGTTTTTATGTTACATTCTTGCATGAAACTTGAGCTATAATGAACTATCCTTCATGAGGAATTCATGATTGTGGGAATTTGTTATTCCCTTCCTTTTAGATAAGACCATGTTTGTGTCTAAAAGGTTGAGTAGTAAGTAGATTGATAGAGTTATCAGACATTCTATTTTTCAAGCAAGTGTAATACTGCCTATTTGAATGAATACATAAGTTTACTGAGTTTCTACACTTCCGTTTTAGTTAATCTTTTCTTCATTCTTCCGTGGGGGATCACACAAAAGGTGGAGTTTACTTTAGCAATTAGGAGTTAGATTCAATTTTCTAAGTTAAGTTTAGAACTGTTGTTCCTGTAGCCATTGGAAATAGAACCGGCTACTATTCCTATAGCAGTAGGTGCATAGATGTATGGTTAAGTAATTAGAGTTTCCTTCAAGCATTTGATAGTTTTCTTTCCTTTTGATAAAATAAATTTTCTTAATGGTTATTTTATTCAAGGCAACATTGACTTTTAGTAGAGGCTAGAGCATATACTTTGTAGACATCATCTCAAGTTCACTCTCCCAGATTGATATTTAATGAAGATTAGCATAGTACTTTGGTAGTAAAGGATGTCCAATCCTTCAACTAAAAAGGTATTATATTGGCTTGACATTTTTGGTGTCATTGCCAGGGATGGTGTCAGTCTAGTCTTCACTATAGAGTCACTTAGTTAGTTTCATTCTTTAGTATTTTGCATGCATAGGAGAAGAGACCACCTTGGAAGATTTCTTCCCAACTTCAATTAGGAAGATCGCTTTCATCCTAATCCTAAGGCAAAAGAAAGAGAAGAAGAAGAAGAAGTGTTTGAGAACATGTTTGCCGAAGCACCTAATCAAGTACAATCACCAACCACATTTGAAGAATCCTTTCATTTAAATGATCTTTTTGCTGAGCTAGAATATTAAGATAATCCATTAGCTCTAGTCATTTACCAACCACCACTAGGAAATCCACAAATGGCAGCTACTTAGCCTACATTTCCATTTGCAATTCCCACTCAATAGGGTAATCAAAATCTGAAAAATATACCCTCAGCTACCCTTCCAAAGTTCTATGGCCTCATTATCGAAGATCCAGAAACCTTTCTCTTTGAGTTTGACATTATTTTCCGAAGTTATGATTACACCATAGATGCTCATAAACTGAAATTGTTTCCATCAACTCTAAAAGAAGCTAATTTAAAATGGTTTATGAGTCTAGGTGCCAATGCTGTGGTGGATTGGCCAACTATGAGTAACTTTTTCCTTACTAAATATAAGGAATATTTTAGGGGCCATGACTTAAAAGGAGATGACATTTTCAAAATGTCATAGAAGGAGGATGAAACTTTGGAGGACTATATTGCATGCTTCATGTTCAACTTGCAGTGCAATACACAACTTTAGCTGAATGAGGAGTCCTAAAAGTATCTCTTTCTAAAAGGAGTATGGAAGCCTTAGACTTAATGGCTAGAGGTGACATTACACAGAAGATGTGGGCTGAAATCTAGAACATTTGATCGAACTATTCAAGGGAAACAATAAAAAAAGGATGAGGCTTGAGAGACTTACTCCAGAAATCTCCTGGTGCCAAAGTATCCAAGACAGAGCTGTCAAATCTCTTTTTAGATTTCAAGAAAGACATCATTAATGATGTCACTACATAATTGGACACCCTGGAAGCATGAAAAAGAAGGAGGATGCTGACATTATGTTAGCAAAATATTTCCCTCACTGCAGAGAAAAAAAACATAACTACCAGTGCAAGCCTATTGCTAGTTTGGAGTCACAACACATGCCTACTAAATTCAAGGCAATTGATGAAGACAAATAAGTCATCTATATTTCTCAATGAAGGCCTTGGGCTCCAAGATCAGGTATTCCTCAAGATCCACTTCATAATTATAGTGGTTATAGTTAATGACAACAACAACAACATGGTAGTTATAATAATTGGCTATAACCTAACCTCAACAAGGTTGGCAATAGCCCAACTAGGATTAGCAACAACCTTCCCAAGGTTGGAAGTAGCCTAGCCAAGGTCTAAAATAGCCTAACTAGGGTTGGCAACAACCCCAACAAAGTTAATAGCAACCTCAATAGGGTTGGCAGCAACAACAACATCGACAAGCCTTGATACAACCTCCTCAACAGCAAGCCTTAATGCCTCTTGTAGCCAATACAACCTCTCCAAAATAGCCACAATTACATGCACAACCTATGCCTAATCCCAATAATGCAAAGCCTTTGACCTAGAAGCAAAGCTATTCCATCACCTTAAATGATATTCATCTATGGTCTAGGATGACACTTGCATCAACTTAGTAGCCCATTATAACAGAAGTTGATGATACCTCTGCTGAGTTAGTTCGAGAGTCTACAACCACTATCTCTCTTGCAGTAAAGAAACCACCATTTGCTAGTAGGTTAATAGAGCAAGCTTTGCTAATTGAAAATCAAGCTGCACTAGATTTTATTGAACAACTCAAGAAAATGAGACTAAAAATCCCCTTGCTTGATGCAATAAAAGAAGTACCCATATATACAAAAGCTATCAAAGAAGCTTGTATTAAAAATCCAAGTAGGAAAAAGAAGGACCCAAAGACTATCCATGTCCTTGGCAAGCTTTCTAATCTTATGCTTGTAACCTTAAGATACCCAAGTATGCAGACCCTGCAAGTCCAGTAGTAACACTTTCCATTCAACGAATACAAGTGTAGAATGTCCTAATAGACTTAGGAGCATCCATTAATGTAATGAAAAAGGAAGTCATATCCAAATTAAACATCATTGGTCTCCAAAAAACACCAACAATCTTGCAATTAGCATATAATTTGACCATCATTCCTAATGGTATGTTAGAAGATATCACTGTTACACTACATTCATGGGATTACCCAGTTGACTTTGTGGTACTCTCTCCAAAAATAAGTACCAGAGGGTATCCTATCATTCTAGGACAACCATGGTTAGCCATAGAAAATATTTATATTGCATGCCGATCAGGGAAAATGACCATTTCAGAGGCTATGAACACTAAAAACTTAACCTTGTATTCTCTTGCTTAGCCTTTGCTGCAGGATGATCAAGTTGTCTAGCTAAATTTAGGAAATTCTGATGTGGACATAGATTCTATTAAACAATTGATGATGATCTCAAGGGATTCATTTGTAAGCATTAAAAAGGAGGATGATGTCATTTCTTCTATCATATTGAATGAGTACAAAATGCAACTTGAGATATCTTCCAAAGAGGATTGTGTTTTAGAAAATATTTTGTCATTACCATCTAAACTTCACTATTTTGAGTCTGCACAAATTCTACACTCACTTCTGCCACATGAAATAGACTCACCACCAATTGCTCAGATTTCAATGGCTGAAAAAGTAGTCAAAACAAAAATTGCCCTAGGGAGAGAAGTAAACTTAAGAAAATCCTTATCTTAGGCACAACATCATGATATCCTACAACTGTTACAAAAATACCAAGATGCTTTTGCTTGGGATTATATAGATATGAAAGGTTTGGACTCAGCACTCTATACTCATAGGATCTATATAAATCTTGATTGCAAACCTGTAAGACAACCTTAGTGTAGGCTAAACCTAGCATTACGAGAAATTGTCAAAAATGAACTCCAAAAGTTGCTCAATGCTGGCTTTACCTATCCTATTTTGAACAATCAATGGGTTTCACCATTGGTTATCATTCCAAAAAAGGGGGGAAAATGGTGAGTTTGCATAGATTATAGAGAGCTCAATTCGGCTACCAAGAAGGACTATTTCCCACTACCATTTGTAGATCAGGTTCTAGATAATCTTGCAGGAAAGAAGTACTTTTCCTTCTTGGATGGGTTCAATGGCTATAATCAAATACAACTAGCATCGAAGGATCAGGACAAGACCACATTCACATGTCCATGGGGAACATTTTCCTACTTAGTCCTACCATTTGGTCTATGCAATGCACCTACAACTTTCCAAAGAGCTGTTATTAGTATTTTTTCTTATATATCTATAGACTACTTGGAGGTGTATATGGATGACTTCAAACATATGGGCAGACCTTTGAAGAAGCCAAAGAAAACTTGGAAAAGGTTTTGCAAAGATGTAAAGACTACAACCTATCCTTAAACAATGAAAAGTGTTTCATGATGATTCAGGAAGGTGTGGTGTTGGGACACTTTATTTCCCTCAAAGGAATTGAAGTGGATCCAACAAAGATAGAGGTTATACGCACATTGTTTATACTAGCTAAATTGAAAGATGTCAGGAGTTTTCTAGGACATGCAGGGTACTATCGATGCTTTATGAAAGATTTCAGTCAAATTGCAACCCCTCTATATAATTTGCTTCGAAAAGATGTAGAGTTAATATGGAGTTTTGATTATACAAAGGCCTTCCTACAGCTTAAGGAAGTCCTCTCAATAGCACCAGTTCTCCAAGGACCAAATTGGGAGCTACCTTTTCACATACATACTGATGCCTCAGACCTTGCCATTGGAGTAGTGCTTGACCAAAAGATGGATTCAATGGAACATGCAATTTTCTATATCAATAAAAATCTTCAAGGAGCCAAGTATAATTACACTATAACTAAGAAAGAACTGCTCACCGTAATTTATGCTCTGAATAAATTCAGACATTATGTTACAGGCTACCAAATATTTGTACATACAAATCACTTTGCTATCAAATATTTGATGAATAAACTGACAATCTCTAGACATTTGGCTTGATGGTTACTACTAATGCAAGAATTTGACATTACCATTATCAACAAACCAAGTAAGGAAAATGTTGTAGCTAATTTCTTATCTCATCTTCAAACACCTGATGATCCTGCAGCCATAGAAGATAGCTTTCCTGATGAGCATCTCTTTCTTTTGTCAGCACACAACCCTTGGTATGTTGACATTGCCAACTACCTAACAACTACTAAAACACCCCCACATTTCTTTGCAAAGGAAAAATGGTTATTGGCAGAGAAGAGTTTCAACTTTTCATGAATCTCTGGGTTCATGTTTTATATTGGACTAGATCAGGTGACACAAAGATGTCTTAAAGAGGATGAGACTTATGATGTTATTTGTGCTTGTCATGATGAGCCTTGTGGTGGTCACTTTGCTTCCAAGAGGACCGCATTAAAGATTTTAAATATAGGCTACTACTGGCCCACACTTCACAAGGATGCAACTCAATATACCAAAAGATGTAAATGCCAGAGAATGGGTTGACCAACAAAAATAGATGAAATTCCCCTACAACCATAGATAGTGGTAGAACCATTGATAAATGGGGGATCGATTTTTTTGGCCCTATTGAGCCACCTTTAGAAGGGAAGAGTTACATTCTGGTATGCACTAATTATGTCACCAAATGGGCAGAAGCCAAACCAATGAAGCATCATCATGATAATAATGTTGCAAAGTTCTTGTACAAATGTATCGTTACAAGGTTTGGAATTGCAAGAGAATTACAATCAGATCAAGGCCCTCAGTTTACATCTAATTTGATAGCTTCTTTCTTGGAGGAATACAAAATTAGGCATGGAAAATCTTCCTCGTATCATCCACAAGTCAATGGCCAGGTTGAAGTGACAAATAGAGAGTTGGAAAACATATTTAGTAAAATAGTGTCCTTGCATAGGAAAGATTGGGCGGCTTGACTTCCTAAAGCCTTATGGGCATACAAAACAACATGGAAATCTACTACTAGGTTTATGTCCTTTGAACTCTATGGGAAGACAACTATCATGCCCATTGAATTTGAGCATAAGACTCTATAGACAGCTTTGGAACTTGGTATTACTCTTCTTGCAACACAACAGGATAGAATTTTGCATCTCAATGAGTTGGACGAATGGCAGAAGTTAGCCCTTCACAACACTGAGCTAATTTCAAGTCAGCAAAAGTAGTGGCATGACAAATTTATCAAAGATAGGGAGTTCTCTATTGGTGATTGGGCGCTCCTGTATGACTCCAGACATCAACACCATCAAGAGAAATTTTATACCAGATGACTTGGTCCATATGAAATTGTACCAATTTTTAACAATGGAGTAGTTCAACTATCAACAATTGATTTGGTCAAATTCAAGCTCCTAGTTAATGGGCATCACTTGACGATATATCACAAACCAACAACTCAGGAGGAATTTCTTCAATAGTTTAGCACAACAAAAACATCACTTCCTACAACCACTCTGTTTGAGTCTTCCACTCAAATGCCTACAACCCCTTGAATTTATTTCAAGGCCTTCATAATAAAATTTTGTATTTTATGTGAAATCCATTTCTTTTTCTACCTCACTCCATCTCATCTTCTTGTCTTTTCATTATCACTCCACTTCATTAATTTCTATACTATGGTACTACTTGGAGAACCCTTCCTATCACATATTAGGTTGGTTACACTTGACCCCTTTGTATTTATTTAATTTATAATTTATTTAGAAAATTATGTTATTTCAATTTTTAGAATTTGCAATCTGTAAGGTCTAGTGGGACCTAGTCTCTGCTAAGTTGGGGGAGGGAAAATTGAAATCATAAATCAAAATCATAAGTTGATCTTAATTTGGCATGTATGATGTATGGGGGAAAGGTCACCTCAGTAATGAGCTGGTGGCCCTTTGTACTCCCAAGGTGTGTGAGAAATAATTAAAAAAATGAGCCATTAAATTATGATTTCACACAAAGTACATAGCCCCTCATTAATATGGCATATGTTTTGGGCATGATCTTCACCCTCATTGTGTTTCAGTGATTAAAATGTCGCCATTTAGTACTAAAGGATATGATGTTTTCAAGTGCCTAACTAAAAGTTCTTAAAAATTGTTTCTCTTTCCCAATATGCCATTTTTAAAACTAAAACCTCTATAGCTATTTCCGCTCAAATTTTCAATCAGCCATAGTTGAACTCATCAGCTACAGCATTCCTCAAAGGATAACATGGGTGGAGAACCTTAGCAACATGAACTAGTAGATCATAAAGTCCTACTAGCAAACCCAACAACATGCAATTTGTTTCAACAATGGGGTTGGTTATCCTATTGCCTTAGCCTTAAGCAATTTGATCAAGAAATTGTATTGCAATTTCATAATATGCTACAGGATGGATATGCAACTGTCAAGGGTATCCAGATAAAATTTATAGAATAGGTGGTGGCAAAGGTTACTAGTCTACCTACAAATGGGGAATGATGGATAGAAGATATGGATGCACGAGCTACAAAGGCACAATTCATAGTGCATGGAGACCCTCAGCTGGAGGAAAACAATAAGCAAGGTACATTATTTTTATCTCTTCCCCTTCAATTCATTCAACCTGTTGAGTTTATCATAAGGTATTTTACCTGTGAAGGGTGGTAGACCTATATACATGCTGTTCATTTCAAGATTTTGAGTGGTTTTTAGCATGGTGACTGTCCTATAAATCTCCCTAGTTTCCTTTACAATATTGTCAAAAGGCAAGCTGCCTATGTGCAACAAGGTAAAACCCAGTCGGTGTCCCACCATTGCTTAATAAGAGCCATGATTGAAAGGGAACTGGCTAGGCAACATCTAGAGACATGGGATGATTTTGTAAAGCTTAAAGTAGTGGGACCCTAAAGGTGTGGAACTAAAGGGCAAGAAATGGGGACAAGAGAGAAAACTGACGTAGGAGTCAGAAAGGTAGTATATAAAATAGTTCAAGAAGCTTTAGCTTCTGTGTCCATGCCCAAGACTACAAAAATGTAAATTCCACCTTAGAGGCTTCAACCTCTAAAAAGAGAAAATCACACACAGATGCCAAAGGGAAAGATTCAGAGGAAGCACCTCCAGTGCCACATGAAACCATATCTAACCTTAATAGAGGAAAATCTGTTGATAATAAGGGTAAACAAACAATTTCTACCCCTACAGTATGACAAAGTGCTAGACCGGATACTAAATTTTCTATTCCACATGTTGATTTAGAATCTCCAATTCATATGCCTACATAATCCCCAAAGCATACAATCCATACCCCTGAACATGAAAATGTTCTTGAGGAAGCTTCTCCAAAGCGAAATAGCCCTAGTTGTAGCTTTATTAATATTGATAGTGACACAGACTCTTCATAGAAAATGATGTCTGATTTTGAACAACAAGCATAAGAGGCCAAAAATTTTCCACCAGAGGAATACCCATCATTTGCACAAGAAATAGTTCAAGAAATTATTGAGACATTTCAAACTAGTAAGGCTGTGGTACTCTATACTATAGCCCCTATGCCTTTAGAAAATGCGCCTTTAGAAAAAGTTGATAGTCCCATTGCTCATCATCCCTTTGAAGATTAGAACCTTGTTGCTTGTCAACATGATAGCCCTATTTCTCATCACCCCTTTGAACATGACAACCTTTTTGTTCAATGCCACACACAACTGAACATTTCTACTCCATTAACAGTTAGTCTTAGTTTGTACCAACAGTTTCAATGGGAAAAGTCAAACTGGAACCTAAAGAGGAAACAATTTCTTAGAACTATAAAGGAATAGGCACAAAAAATTGAAGAAAAAATAGTGAAATCACAGTCTTGTAGCAATGGGTCACAAAGGTGATAGAGCTCATTCTAGAGCTTATGAATTGTAGGTCACCATCCCCAGTTTATAGACTATTCTTAAAGGAACAAATGATTAATTTTCAATTGCCTCAAATTACCTGAGGGTTAAATCCTTCTTTGCACACTCCCCATGATATCTACGCAGCATTCAAATAAGTCCCAATGACTCTACAGAATCTCCTCCATGAGCTATATTTTCATAACCTTGCTATTCCAGATGATAGGGATTGGAATTCATTGTTATATGTGGGGGATGTATAGTTCAGAGTGATCATGTCATGGATGCAGAATGAGATTAGTCAAGAGAATCAGGTTGTCCCTTACAGGGAAAAAGAAATGTTGGAACCATTGTACATTCGGCTTGAGGTACAAAACACTCACAGGGTGTTCTTTGATTGGCTCTTTGTTACTAATAATAAAAGTGGTGCTACTAAAATTTACCCTATCTGAGAATAGGCATTTCTAGACTGGGAACAATATTGCTCAAAAATTGCTCCTAATGCCATAAGGGCTTCTACTCAAAGATGGGTCTAATTGTCAGTAGATCTAAAAACAAGGGAATTACACTCTCTGCAAAACTTGGAGATGGCTATTAACAGGATGCCCAAGTATATGATGCTAGGCAACAGTCAAAAGAATTATTGGGTTCCTCTTCGTTTCCAACCACCAATACTCCTACATCCAATGCTCAAAAAGCATGATTCTTTTGCTAATTATAATATGGCCATTGAAGATAAAAAATGGGAAAGGTTAAAATAGAATCATGGATACTTTAACTATAGAGCTAATGAATCAGGTGAAAAGATCACCAATGATCTTAGGCTATGGATGAGGATCAGAAATTTATAAATGCTAAAGGGACTAGCATCAGGTTGGTTTGGGGGGAAAATGATGACATGAAGAAATAAATGTCTTTTTGACCCTTTTTGTGAACATTTGTTTATAACATGCTGAATTTTGTCATCCTTTAAGTATAGTATTTTGTACTTTTCTATGTATAAGATATGAACATATGGCATAGAATTGATAATCGGGATTATGTCTAAAAAGGGTTCATTCTATTTATAAAAATCTTCCTTCATGAATGTTTGGCATGGGTAGATCTTCCTGCAACCGAAGAGATTGCAAAGACTGTTAATTGAATATTAATGCCTTTTCTTTATAAATCAATAAATATAAATAAATTCTTGTAGGAAGTTTTGTGTGCATTGAATGATGACTGTAGGTATCCAATCCAAGTTGGAATCGGTCAAAACACCTCAAGTGAAGGACTAGCATTGTGGAATCGCAAGTATTAAAGGAGATGTGTCATGGCACCATTGCAACCAGAAACTTAGTAGTAAAACTAGAAGGGACCTGTTCCAACAAAATAAGAGGGACTTGATGAAGTGACTGAGCAGGAAAGAAAAAATCGAGGTGATCAGTTAAACAAGCAAGGAATTGTTACACAATACCTAGATTCCTGGAAGCTATTAAGTTAGATAGCAGAGTAGATCTAGCATCTGCTATGCTCTATATTTATGAGAATTTAAGAAGATAACTAATGTTTTTATGTTGCATGCTTGCATGAAACTTGAGTTATAATGAAATATCCTTCATGATGAAGTCATGATTGTAGGAATTTGTTATTCTCTTCCTTTTAAATAAGACCTTGTCTTGTCTAAAAGGTCGAGTAGTAAGTATATTGATAGAGTTATCAAACATTCTATTTTTTAAGCAAGTGTAATACTGCCTATTTGAATGAATACATAAGTTTACTGAGTTTCTACACTTCCATTTGAGTTAATCTTTTCTTCATTCTTCCATGGGGGCCCACGCAGAAGGTGGAATTTACTTTAGCAATTAGGAGTTAGATTCAGTTTTCTAAGTTAAGTTTTCTAAGTTAAGTTTAGAATTTCTATTCTTGCAGCCATTGGAAATAGAACTAGTTACTATTCCTGCAATAGTAGGTGCATAGATGTATGGTTAAGTAATTAGAGTTTCCTTCCAAGCATTTGATAGTTGTCTTTCCTTTTGATAAAATAGATTTCCTTAATGGTTATTTTATTCAAAGTAGCAGTGACTTTTAGTAGAGGCTCGAGCATATAATTTGCAGACATCTCAAGTCCAGGCTCTTAGATTGATATTTAATGAAGATCAACATAGTACTTTGGTAGTAAAGGATGTCCAACTATTCAACTAAAAAGGTGTTATATTAGCTCGACAGTGCGCACCCATGCACCTATGGGACATACGCAAGTGTGCACTTTTTGGAGTGCACAGATGCACAAATTTGGAGTTGCACATTTATACAATTCCAAAATGGTACGCATGTGCACACCTACTTTGGAGTGCTAAAATATCCTCCAAAAGGATTCTTCCATGTTTTTGATTCTCTGGGTCTCTCCAATCAGATACTGGGGCTTGACCTAGACTCCTACGAGAGTCCAAAAGTGACCTAGAGTCTGGACTTAGAGCCTAGTAGGAAAAAAATTCCTACAGGTTCCCATTTCTAGGAGAAATGGGGTGTGCATTGTGAGACCACAATAAATAGCCCCAACAAAAAGGAAGAAATGACAAAGGCATTTCTTCATCAGCAAGCATTCTTCTGACATGTGTCAAGGGACATCTCAATTTTGAACACTTCAAGCAGCTTTTAAGTTCCTTGATAGACAAAACTTCACAATCTTGAATCTTCAAGCTCAATGTGTGCTCAATGTATTCATTTCCTTTGATGTCTCGAGCTGTAGTCTATCATGAGCTTCCAACAACTCAGAGACAACCTTGTAGTATGAAAGTTGGCTGATCTAGTTTATTGATGAAGTGAGTCATCATGGATGTAATAGGTGAGTAGTGGGTAGATTGGGTATGATAGAAGAAAGAAATGAAATGACACACACAAGAAAGGAAAAAGGCTACCATTGGTTCATAGAAAGACTGGCGGGGCTACCCATCTAGACCCTAGGAGTAGGAGTCATGAATTTCTTGTTAACGGACTAGGAAATAGAATGCAAAATTTGAATTAAAATATGAGTGAGATAATTTTGTTATGGGTAACTATGTCCTGAAAGCACAAAATGAATTTATGTAATCAAAAGGAGAATGTTGAAGTGGATCAAGGCTTTGGTTGTTAAAGAGAAAAGAATGTAGAGCAAGAAAAGTGTGGAATAAAATACACAAAGAAGAGACCAACAAGAAAACTTGTTGCAAAAATAAAAAGAAATGAAACTATAGGCTATTATAGATATCCAAGGGAATAGGTGAGATGAGAGAAGTCACTAGGAAAATGAGAAGATTAGTGGGTCTTCAAGGACATGAAGTGGAGATCTACATGGCAAGATTGTGCCAC
The DNA here is from genome assembly GCA_028749045.1 of Cupressus sempervirens. NCBI lineage: Eukaryota > Viridiplantae > Streptophyta > Pinopsida > Cupressales > Cupressaceae > Cupressus > Cupressus sempervirens. Next base: position 489,974,465 of record CM053791.1, on the reverse strand, counting down.
ATCTAGGGTCTAAATATAGTAGTGTGCTTTCTTACCATTTCATCTATTTGTAGCTCTTAACAAGGAAAGTTTGATTAGTAAGATTATTGTAAAATCCTTTAGTCCGGTGTCTCTCAAAAGGAGATATGTAAATCCTTTAATAAGGTAGCTTTCATAGGCTTTTGTAACCTTGACACATTTTAGGCATTGCTAACACGATGAGTTTCCAAAAGAAATACTTGTAGCTCCTAATAGGGAAGCCCTTTACATGAATTATAAGCGATAATGGGTATATTATCCTCACCATAATTTTCACCCTCTAACCAAGGGTTTCCATGTACAAAATCATTGTGTCAACTTGATGAATATTTTTTATGTGTGAACTTACTTACTTTTACCTTAATGAACTAATTGTAGTTTTAGCTATCAAGTGGCTTATATTAAGCATAATTAAAGTAGTTGGAAGAATAATCAATTTTTGAGAAGGTACTAATTCACCCCCCGCACCCCTTCCCCCCCCCCCCCCCCCCCCCAGTATTGGTTGGGACCAAGAAAAACATAAAAAAGAGACACAAACCATATATCATACTATATGAAATAGAACCCTCATATTGACCATTAAAATTATTGTAGAGAAAAAATCATGCTTTGTGTACCATTAGAACTTAGTGAGAATACATTACTAGTTAGTCACAAATCATGGAACGTAGTATATAATGCATGTCAAACATAATTAATGGATACAAAAAAAAGTTCAATTCTTTTATTGATAACATATGGGAAACATAGATGAAGCTACAATAGATGAAAACATTGACAGATGTCCAATATTTTCACATGAAAGTGAAAATACCACAATGCAGACCAAGTCAAAAAACTATGACATTATTGGTGATCTCATGCATACAAGGAAAACAAAACAAACTTAATTACAAGTCCATTGTTCTCAAAAACAACTTGTTAGTTAATAGTTTGTTCTCCTAGTTTGGTTTATACAATGACTCTAAAATGCCCAATGTGTGGAGAAACAAAAGGATGTTAACAACATAATGGGTTACCGTAGCTTAATGTCAGTTTCCCCTAAATTGAAAGGTACAACTCCCTTATATTTGCAAATATTTGTGTTTATCCCAATCTTTAGTAGATCAATGTTTGGGGGGTATTCTCTTAACTTGAGAGAAATAGAGGCCAAAACCAAGATGCTTTTAACCACATACAACTTGGGCAGATTAATAATTTGGACAACCTACAATACCAATGGAATGGTTTATGCAAGCTGTATTTCATCTCCTCTAACTCTAAGTATACTCCTACTCCTATTCTAACATTCCTTCTACTATTAATTAATGAAAATATGCTATGCAACCATGGAGAAGAAACAAAAATGCATATGAGGGGCAAATGGAATTGCTTTTACTTGTTAGCGCTCTACCAAAATGGAATCTAGTGAGTTACTAATAGATTCACATACATTTATTTTTCAACTTTGTGAAACTATTGTAACATGCAATGAACCTAGAAAAAAGAACAAAAATACATATAAAAGGAAAATAGAATTGCTTTAATTGAGAATGCTTATCTAAAATGGAATTTTGATAGAAATTAACAACTCCACATGTAATTGTGCTACAATTTTTAATGGAAAAAATAATCTAAATGAAAATGAGTGACAAATAGATAGATAAACTAGGTAGATGGAACTACAAAGCTCGTTCACCCAAAAGTTTTTCATTCTTCTATTCATCTTTGAAAGTTACATATATAGGCCCTCATATGTTGGCTAGTTACATTGCATGACTATATTTATGAACATTTGAAAGGGAATAACTTAAAATAGGATTGAATGACAATCATCCATTACAAAATACATTTATGTGAGGAGAAATGTTATATTTAGCTATAGTAATTAGAAGAAATAGAGGAAAAAAATGGAAAAATTAGGATTGGAAGGTCATCATGAGAAACACTACAATGCTTCATCTTTTCTTTGCCAGAACAACATGTCCTTAATGCATCCAACATTATCCTTATCTCCTTAACACTTGGGATGTAGATATTGCCAGCTTTCACCATCCAGTAGTCATGATTTTCTGTCAGATTCTCCACCATGGTAATTTTAGACAGGAGCTTCTCTAATGCTTATTTCAATGTTCCATTAATGGCAAGCAACTTTGAAATCTTGGAATTTTGGAAGTTTATGTGGCTGGTCAACTTATCTATGAATTTGAGGAACTTTATCTTCATCCCTTCAATATCAAGTAACTGATTATTTTTATTGACATGTGACTTAGTGTGCAAATATTTAATATACACGTATACCTTCTCAATTATCTTCTTCACAGATTCATACACCCTTTTCAATTCTTGTTCAATTTTAACCAGGATTTCATATTTGAATTCAACTAATTTCTACCAATGAAGCAAGGGTTCTTTACTAGTTTTGAGTATGTTGATACCAAGGGCAACAACAAATTTCATGTTAATCACCTCTTGGATTAGCCTTAGTTCATCTTTAAGCTTCATGGACTTTGTTAGCATTGATAGTTAATGTGAACACACTACCTCTCTTAATTTATGTGCATCCAAAATCAGATTGCCCAAGTTTTCAATTAGAGGGGGACCTTGTGACTTAAGATCTTCAATCCAAGCTCAAGCAATATGTCCAAATTTCCTTTCCTACTACAATTTCATCAATAAATTCTTACTTTCCTTTGTAGTTGGGTGAAACTTGATTGGTGTAGCACTATCCACTGATACTATAGCCAAAGGACCCAACATAGCTTTAATATAAGCAACCAATTCCATTTTGGAAGCCTTCAATGTTTCCTTTGCTACTGTCAGCTCTTCCAATGTATCTTCAATCTTGTAATTTGTGGATTTCCAAATATTTACCATAGAGTTATGGATTGGAAGACCTAGATCAACTAATTTTATTTAGAAATCACTAGGAGCTAAGCTCCCAATCCTTCCTTCTTTCTAAGGTTCAACTACCTCTACCACCATGTGCCTTGAATCCAAATCTATAGCCAAAGTACCAAGAGTTTTCTTCTTCTTTTCTTTAGATGTTGTTTGCAATGGTTGTGTTGCTTGTGAAATTAAATATTTTGGCAGGAAGATCTCCTCCATTCTCCTTTTCTTTCTATCAATAGTCTCTTCTAGCCAAGAATTAGCTTGAAGGACATTGAATGCTAACTCAAGGGTTGTAGGATCAAATAGTTTCCTAGCGATGGGAGGAGTCTCCTTTTTCCTGCTAGAAAATGGAAAATACATTGTTTTAGAAATAGAATGCCTAGGAATATTACCTTGTTCCACATTGCCTTGTTGCTAAGGAGTGTCCAGGGTTTGTTGGTCACTACCTTGTCCACTTTTTGATAGATTATCAGCTAGCTGGTTGTCCTCTCCATCTAAATTGATGAGAGGCATGACATCCTATTCCCTTTCATTATCTTTTTTTTCTTTGTCTACCTCAACTCCTTCAACCTTTTCCTATGTCTACTAGAGAACCTCCTCCACAAGTTGGAGCAACTTGGATGTTCTTCTTTGGTGGTTGATCTCCACCTCCTGCACAAATAGTTTGGGATGGACCCATAGATGTAGAAGCAAAGATAGATTTTGTGGAGGTTGTAGTTGATGAAGACTAGGGAGCGCCCAAGGATGCTCTCATGGAATAACTACCATCTCTAATCCCTTTCCTCCTTGCTCTTGTCCACTGTACCTATTTATTAGTTCTTTTCACAATTCCCTCCATTAGGGTCTCTAAGTTATCAATTACTGGGCCCTCAGGTGGGATAAACAAAATAGGCTTGTCCTTTATCTCTTTTTCATAGGTTGTGGATGTCATATTAGATTTTTCATCATCAATATCTATTGGAAATATAAGAAGAGTAACTGCGAGGGGAGGGGTGAATCAATTACTACAAAAATAAATCCTAGATCCCTTAGATGTCAGTACAAAATAAAGTCTAAAAATTGAATACTGCTGATGCTTAGTAAACACACATAAAATGTTGTAACTCAGTAATTACTGAAAATCTTTAAATGTTATTTGTGATTACCCTTACTTTAACTTAGTTGCAAAAACATAAAAGAAAATATCATGAACACATTTGACACTAGGATTTAACATGGAAACCCAATTTGAGAAAAACCACCAATTGCAACTAGTTATTGTTTTCACTCTTTTGAAGTGAGCCCTATTAGGAGCCAACCTTGTTAAAGGTTACAAAACACACTGTTAGGTGTGACCCTGTTAAAGGATTTAATCACCTTGTTAGGAGTGGCATTGTTAGAGGTCTTAAGTCAATTCAATAGAACTGCAACCTTGTTAGAGGATTTACAAATAACTGTTAAGCCAACTCTATTAAGAGATTTAGATCACTACTATAATGGTTAGAGAGTAACAATGAGATGACCTAATTTGAATGCAACTAAATTGCTAATTACAAATCTTTGTTCTGGCTTGTACTTGATCCTTCCTGATCGAATATAGCTTTTCTGCTCCACAAGGATATTATGCTTACCCTTCAAATTTTCTTTCTCTCTTCATCATTAAATCTTCAATACATCCATAACATCTTCACACTTGCACTCTTCAAAATTCTCAACTTGACCTTATACTTATATCTTTCATATTGTCAAGTTGGCTCATATACAACTTAGAATAACTAATATTCATCATCATAGTAAGCTAGAACATATAGACAAATCAATTAAGCTTAATGTGCCAAAACAAGAAAATCCTTTGTTAGCTGACCCAGCTCAGTAGACACTAACTTAGAAATAATTTCCTATGTTAACCAACAAAAGCTCTATTAATAGTGCAAACTTGCAAAGATCCTTTGGCAACTGAGTGAGCTCGGTTAACACTGGTTCCATCCAACTTTTCTTCATTAACTAAGTGAGCTTGGTTAACACTCATCTTCTACAGACTTTCCTTTGACATTAGAGTGAACTCGGTAGACATTGCCTTTTGAACTAGGCAACCACAAGAATGCTCGATAGACACAAAAAACTATCTTCACTACCCGAGTGAGCTCAACATACACTAATTGATAATAATATGAAATTTTTGTAACATCAAAGAGAATACACAATTAATCAATTATATCCAACAATATCATCCATGTTAATGCTCATCTCATATAAATTTATTTTATCCACAATGAACCTTGACCAATACCTTTCCCTGGTTTGATACTCAATGTAGCACTCAACCTAGTAATCCTCTAGGTCTGGAATATGCTTGGACCTTGCACCCATCTAGATATTATTCTTCACAAATCCCATTAGATGAAATAGAGGCCTAATGACTTCATAATCTTTGAATTTGAACTTGCTCTAAAAGGCCTTAACAAGATTCTTTGAATTAGATCTTGATGCAGATGAATATGATCCTATCTCAATTGGAAAGGGGATTCCATCCCTTTTTTAGTAATATAGAGAGTGTTTACTTCAAGAACTTGCCTACAAAGCTCAATTAGCATAATTCTGTCGTCAGGATACCTAGGTAAACTGCAAGGAAAACCATCAAAACCACCAATGTGGATGTAGGAAAAAGAGGGCAATTGTATAAAGCAACAACCAAACTGTGTAACCATTAAAATGACTTCTAGAGAAAATCTTCTTTTAGGGCACCCCTAAAGCTCCCTACACAATCTCATAGTGAAAGCACCATTTATCTTTACGAACTACTCATAGCTTCTTTCTAGCTAAAGACTCATCAGAATTTTCATTATAGGGAAAACCTTTCCATAAGTGATGTGTTGTTGAGGCATGAATCAGATAGGAAGACATGTAAATTTTTTTAAAGGCCCTAGCTGAGTTCATCCAGCTTTTCAATTCATCACATAGTATCTGTGCCCAATCTAGATATTGACCTTCAACACATACAAAATGGAATAAAATAAGTGATGCTCAATGAAACTTGACATCTCCTTGTATCCCTTTAATCTTAACAACAACACCAATATATCCACAATTTCTCTTTTCAGATTAGTTTTGAATAGAGTCTTAGGAAACTTTCTTTTTGATCTCCTTGGGGGTTGAAACCAAGTGCTCAAGATATCATTGTACCTCAAGATTCTCTTCTCATTATACATTGAAGTAGATGACCCAAAATCAATATCACAAAATTCGTCTCTATCTGGCAATCTGAAAGCACTTTGAATGAAAGTACTGTCAAGGGTTAGCAACATAGAATCATTTGACATCTTTATCTACTTTATCGTGTGATCATATTGACAATGCATTCTTGAACTAGTTTAGATGTCTGAACGTCCATAGGGAATCCTATAGCTTCAACTAAACCATTTGACTTGAGTCTATCTATGATTAGGTGAATTGGATAAGAATTCAATCTTCTATATAGATCAGATAGATCATAGAAATGAAAAGAAGTGCCCATTAAATCCTTTAATTTGCTAACCAAACCAGACAATTTTCTTTGCATCTCAATCCTTAAGGCCATGAATCACATATACTTAGAACAACTTTGCTCATAAAAAGGAATAGTTCTATTGCCAGATATCATGAAAAAGTGCCCATAAGATCTTTTATATGATTCAAATATAACCATTAAATTTTGAATCTCCCATGTCAAATGAGTCGAGCATGGAAAGATGAGAAAATTAGGATAAGTAGGGTGGTAATGGTTATATTTTTAATTAATATGCCAAGAAAACAACTTTATTTAAAATAAATGCACCTTTAAGAGTGATTTGTACCACTTAACTTCATAAATTTTACCTTTAGGCTTGAGCATGATAGAAATGACACTTTTCTGATGATTGATTGTGATCTAGTTAATAACCTCTAGAGGCCCTGAGGGACAACAATTATCTCTATAATGGGTTGAATAAATAACTAATCTCTCCCCTGTTGTAACTCCCTTTAATGTTTTGGGCACCTAGCTACTTGGAGATTTTTTGATACCTTCAAAACTTAACTTATTCACCTTTGGTCGAGTGTAGAGCACTCTTCTTTTCCAAAATTGAATACGTCCTTCTAAAACTTCACTTTTTATAACTCCTCAAAGTGTAGTGCATTCTAGGCATCTTTGACAAATATTTTATTTTCAAAGTGACCCTTCACTTTTTTACCTTTTCCCTATTCTATACTCACTCATTGAGTGTGTAGTAAAAACCATGCCTTTCTGAAGGAAACATACTTTGACTAAAGTGGTTGACTCAAGAAAATTCACTAAATCTTCTAAAGGATCATTCAATTGTAATATGAATTATTATGTGCATAAATACATTCATTATTAACCACATTTTTGTTTTTGGAAAGAAGGCTTATGCTATAGAGGAGGGAGCGTCAGAGGTGATTCTCCACTCTAACTATTTTTCTCACCAAAAATACTTAGTTGAATGCTCTATATGCATGTTATTTTCCTTAGTGCCTTTGGAATCCCAAAGCCCCATATATATATAGAACTTCTCCAATTTCTAGTTTAGGAAAATAAGAGGGGTGGCTTTGCAATGGACATTGCGTAGCATCAAGGGGCTTCTTCCAAACTGAGACATTCACCTCCATATAACTCTTCAAAAATGATCTATCATGCACAAGATTATCTAAATCACTTAGTAGACTAAAATTGACACCAAGTATGACAAGATCTTATCCAATTTTACTCATTTTGGGAAAAGGTGTGTGCGGTTTTGCTATGAACATTGCAATGTAGCCAGGAGGATTCATTTCAGTAGTTCTTTATCTTTATCAATAATGCTCTATACTTTTCCCAACATATTCACAATCTTCAAGGTGACTCCAAGAATAAAAATTAGGCACAAATAACTTACCATTTGATTCAATTGGTGCATTTAGAAATTGTTTCTTGAGGTGCACTTACTGTGCTCATTGAGCAACAAAGGTGCATATCCAAAACACACATATCTTAATAAAATTGGTTGATCTGATCAAATGAACACTACAACCTCTGTGCAAAGACTTTGCAGAATCAATATCTTCTATCTTAGAGACCAAATGAACACATTCTAATATGCTTTTGGATAATTCAAAATGCAGCTCTATGATTCCCTTGGTGTAATTAGGCTGTTGGTTTCTCAAAATAGATGGTTGACAATAATTTATTCTTCCTCATGGGAAAATATTTAGCCATGATGATTCTTCTATTATCTTTGTGATCCAACACATATCCTTTCAATGTTGTGGCAAATCCATAATTTCTACTAGACTTGGCTTACTACATTTAATAGCAGGACAAAATAAGCTGATTAGAATAAAGGATAAAGATCTACACAATGAAACTGAAGCATAGGTTTTCCAATATGGCCTAGTTAGGTGATATTTTTAGTATGCCTTTATTTAAGGAGGTTGGCCTCTAGTTCCCAAGAACATGAATTTCATCTTTTCAAAGAACATTCCAACACATGTGACTTAGAGTATGCATTTTGGATGAATCTACTTCATATGGATTGTTGACTTTGATGTAGGTTCTTTTAGAACACATACTATAGTAACTAATCTTCTTCACACCAAAGAAATTGAAAGGCATTTCCATGAGCCTATAATCACCTCACTTGACTAATATAGACTGCTTTGTGAATAGCCATATTGGTAACTTTATAAAGGAAGGTGAGAAAGAAGGCTCTCCTAGTGCTAAATTAATTTGGATAAGAACTTAGTTGCTATGAATTAGGATTAAACTAGAAGCTTTGCAAAAGAGATTGAAAAATTAGCAATATATGGCTTAGATTGGGGTCTCAAGCATGCAAATGCCTAACTAGGGACCTAACATCTCTAGTTTCACATAACAAGAATGACAAACGAAGGAAGGGCAAAGAGACAAAATAATAGAAGGAAAATAAATCACACTACAAAAGAAGGGAAAATGTGAAACTACAACACACAACAGAAAGGATGCCTAATTAGACTAACAACTAAAAATGTAGGGGTTATATACTTTAATTCTATATATGGTATAACTTTAGGTCTTGGCCATTGTAGGATCAAGGCAAGATTTCACACTTGGGAAAAGCCAACTTAACAACATTTTTTAGATTAACCTGTATAATCTTAAAAGGTCCTTTCCAAAGAGACTCAAATTTATGGTGCATACCCTTTGGTTCATGTCTCTTATCCCACAATAGCACTAAATCACCTTCCATGAACTTTCTTGTTCTTGCTTTCTTATCAAACATATTCTTCACTCCCATTTGATGTTGAGTAATTTGATCTATGAGTTGATCTTGTTCTTCTTGTAGATGAGTAAGGAACAAGATCCTTTTCTCTATCCCATCCTTGAATGTATGGTCTTCAATCACTATTTTCAGCTTACAGATAGCAAGCTCAAGAGGTAAGGGCAAATTGGCCTCAATTTCATAGACCAATTCGAATGGTGAGATACCAATAACTCACTTATGTGTAGTTATGTTTGCCCATAATGCATCATGAATTTTCTTGTGCCAATTCCTCTGATTATCTAATATTAAATTATATTAACCAAGTTCCTATTACTAGACTTAGCCTACCTATTTCCTTGGGGATAGTAATTAGAAGAATGATCCACTTGGATGTAATTATCATAAAAAACTCAACCATTTTTGAAGAGGAAAAATAAGAGGCATTGTCCATGACCAGTCTAATAGGAAAGCCATATCTGAAAAATATATGCTCCTATAGAAATTCACACATAGATCTTTAAGTTGTCTTCTTCATTGGCTTAGTTTCAACCCATTTTTTGAAGTAATTTGTAGCAATTAGGATGTGAGGTTGTCCTTGACTTGATGATAGATTGAGGGGGAAAATAAAGTCCAATCCCCACTATTGAAATAGGGATTTGATTACCATTGGTCTAAGGGGTAGAGCAACCAACTATGGCTTTCCAATAAATAACTTACATTTATCATAGTTTGTTACCCACTTATAGGCATCACAAAACATGCCAGACCAATAGTAGCATTGCCTTTCAATTTTAAAGGTTGTGACAATAGAAGAGAAGTGTCCCACACATGTCTCATCATGAAATATATTGGTCAGGTTTGGCATACCCATTAAACTAGTAATGGATAACACAACATATTTTTCTTTAGTTGAAATTACTAAGCTTTGTTTTGGATATGGCATAATAGTTAATCACTCATCCGACTATTTTCTGCAAGGGAATGGTCAAGCTGATTCCAACAACAAGAACTTGATAAACATCGTGAAAAAGATGGTATCAAAAAAGTCCCAAAATGATCAATATCAAAAAATGTTGCACATCTAAGGAAAAGCCACCAAAATTTTTTTCATGGAATATTAAGATGTATTTGCATGGAGTTATGAGGATTTGAAAAGATATAGAGGTGGGTAAACAAAACATTAGATTCCCTTGAAACTTGATGCAACTCCTTTCCGACAAAAGTAGAGAAACTATAATTTGAAAGTAGATGATGCCATATTTTGAGAGGTTGAAAAGATAATGGATACAATAATCATTTACCCTATTCATCACACTACTTGGATAGAAAACATAATACTAGTCAAAAAAATGAACAGAGAGATAAGGACCTACGTCGATTTTAGAAATCTAAACTAGGCACCTTTGAAGGATAATTACACTCTCCCAAATACGGATCATCTACTACAAATGGTGGCTAGATCTGAAATGATGTCCATGCTTGATGGCTTCTTAGGATACAACTAGATAGAAGTGAAAGAGAATGATCAACACAAGACAACTTTTACCACTCCTTGAGGTATGTTCACATACCATAGGATGCCATTTGGCCTTATCAATACCGATGACACTTTTCAAAGATGTATAAATAAATATTTTGTTGACTTAAAGGATAGAATCATCATCATATACCTGGATGACCTTATTGTATTCTTGAAGAAGATGAAAAATTACATAGAATATTTAAGGAAAGTGTTGCAAAGATGCTGGGAGCACGAAATCTCTCTGAATCCTAAGAAATTTGTCTTCTATGTGACAGAAGGAAAGTTACTCAGCCATATAATATCACAAGAGGGTATCAAAATTGACCCTAAATGAATTGAGGCCATCTGAAGACTAAGTCTACCTCTAAGCAAGATGGGAGTTAAGTCCTTTTTTGGACAAGTGAATTTCCTTGGAAGGTTCATGCTTGATTTCATCGAAACCACTAAATGTATTATAGATATGATGAGAGGGAATTCAAGTAGTAAATGGAATGATGCCAGAAAACAAGCCTTCTAGAATATAAAGAATCCCATTGCTAATGCCCCAGACCTATGTCATCCTAATTATAAACAAGATTTTATGATCTATTGTTATGCTTCTGAACACACCTTGTTAGCTATCCTCATGTAGGATAATAAAGAAGGAATACAAGCCCCTATTGCCTTCATGAGTATACCCCTGAAGAGTCATGAGATAAAATATTCTTAGATTGAAAAACATGCCTTCTCCATGGATAAATATTTGAAAATTTTTAGGTTCTATATTCTACACTCTCATTCCATGGTTCATGTACTTGATTTGGCAGTAAAGAGTGCGTTGACTCAACAAAATGTAGGGTGCAATACTAGAGGGATGTGGGTAGCTAAAACACAAGAGTATGACATTGAAATTAAGCCTACAAAGCCAGTAAGTGGTAACACCTTATGAAAACCTATAGAAAAAAATGGAAATGCTAAAGAATTAGATGAAAACCAATTAGTTTTGGTGGTGAGTCTATAGGATCCTTGAATTGAAAATATTACATACCTCTTAACATAAGGTGAATGTCCTGAAGGATTGACAACAAAAAAAAGAATAGATTTCAAATTAAAAGCTGCTAAGTATGTGATTTGGGATGATAGAATCTTCAAAAGATCCATAGATTAAACCTTCCTTAAATACATAGATAAACAACAACAAGAGAGATTGTTAAAAATGTTTTATGATGAAGCATGTGGTAGACATTTCTCATCTTCAGTCACTACTTTTAAGATATTATGACAATGTTATTATTGGCCCACAATGTTTAAATATGCCTATTAGTGGGTGTCAAAATATGAAAAATGAAAAATGTTCATGTGAAAACCTCAGTTAGCTACATTGCCTCTTAGGCCTATGGTAATCAAAGGTCCTTTCCAATAGTGGGGCCTCGATTTCATTGGTCCTATTAATCCTACATCTAGCGCTGGTCACACTTACATCATCACTACAATTGAATACTTCACAAAATGGGTGGAGGCTAAGGAAACCAAGAAAACCACTTCCAAAGTAGTCTACAAATTTATTAAGGAAAGTATACTGGTTGGGTTTGGCATACCCATTAAATTGGGAATCGTTAATGTAACACATTTTTCTTTAGTTGAAATTACTAAGTTTTGTTTTGAATATGGCATAATAGTCAATCACTCATCTGACTATTTTCTACAAGGGAATGGTCAAGCTATGTCCAACAAAAAAAAGTTGATAAACATCATGAAAAATATGGTATCAGATAATTAGAAGACATGGCACAAGAAGATTCGTGAGGCAATTTAGGTAGACATGGTGACCCCAAAGAAAGCAATCAGGATTTCCCCTTTTGAACTGGTCTACGGGGCAAAATCTAGTCTTCCCTTACCTCTAGAATTGGCTATGAGAAAATTAAGGACATTTATCAAAGATAACATCTATAAAAATGGACTGGAAAAAAAGATCCTATATCTAAGTAAGCTCGAAGAAGAAAGAGAAGAAATTGTGGATCATATTACGCAACATTAAAAGTGGGTAAAGAATTTGTTCGACAAGAAGACCAAACCGTGAAAGTTTATGATAGGAGATGTTGTACTGCTATGGGAAAAACAAAGGGCATGCATGGGAAATTTGACATACTATGGAAAGGACCATTCATCATTCATCAAGCCTTCAAAAAAATTCATTCAAATTGGCATATCTAGATGGTGAAGTACTACCCTTGACCTCAAATGGTCAAGACTTGAAGCTGTATCAAATTTCAAATTGAAAACAAGCAACCCCTATATTGTATCATAGTTATGTTTAGTTCCCATTTTTTTTTTTCCTAGTTAGGTTTCCCTTTCTTTTCCTTCTTTAGTTTTGTTGTGTAGCCACCTTTTTAGTTTTGCAAAACCAAAGATCTTCGATTCCTTGCTTGGACATAGATTGTCCAAGTCCCCAAATAGAGCTAGCTGTTGCCCCACTTTTATTTTCTAACCTATCATAGAAGTGATTCTTTTGTAGTAGATGAAGTGAGTCTAGTCCTCATTTTTTTTTGAGTCTAGGTAGATCCCTAAAAGTTAGGCAATCTCTATCAGATTTTCCCACTTTACCTTCTCTTTCTCTATAGTTGGGTGGGTGTTCATTTTACCTTGTGGTTCTTGAGTAAGTTAGTACCTAGTTTGGTAGAGATCAAATTTATTCTTTGCAAATCAAACACATTATCTATTTTCTCATGGCATACCATCTCTTGATAAACAAGCATTAGCGAAAATTTGGAAATTGCCTTCTCCTCGGTGCGTTTCCAACCCATGAAGGTGATTTCCCACAAAAGACCACTTGGAGACATATATAGCTTAAAAAGCATGTAAAGGGTGTGGAATTCTATAGAAAATTGATGTTTGAATCCAAGATGAATCTTCTAAACATGATTTGGATTTTTCATCACTTAAATATTAAAATTTGGCGAAAAACCTAAAAATGTCTTCTCCACAGTAGGTTTTCAACCCATGAATATGGTTTTTCACAAAGTAGCTAAAGGTAAAAAACAAGATGTTAAATGTTACCTAAATAGATCCAAAGATTCCACCTATAAGAAAGTGTTAGTAGAAAAATGGAAATTTCCTTCTTAGTGGGTTCCCAACCCATGCAAGCAATTTTACACTTATACAAGAAAGATCAAGCTAACAAGTGAATTTGTTCCTCATACTAGATTTAGAGTATGTTAGGATGATATTAGAATGGATCAATCCATTTTGGAAAGAAGATACAGTGAAAATCTCATGTGGCACATCTTCATCAATAGAGTACCCCAATGGCAACTTTCTAAAACTTAAAGGAAAAAGGAAAATTAAGTAATGGGCTTATAGAAAGTTATTGTTGAGCTAAATGGAATTGTGAAAAGACCCCTAAATGTTTGTTGAGCTTTTGCATTTACTATCCAAAGGGTATTTCCTTAAATTTCATCTATGTAGCACAAATTTTGAAGAATAATGGATGATTTGAGACTCTCATATAAAAGTGCACAAGCAGTTGAAAGAGTTACCTCATTTATTTGATTCCTCATTCTATCAATACACAGATTTTTGAAAGCCCGTGACTATTGCATTTGTCATTTTATTCACATTTTCTATTCAATATCTTATTTTTAAGCTTATGGAAACCAAGTTCATGTGTTTTGATGGTTTGACTGGGCTCAAGTTTCAACTACAGAATTTCATAGACACCTCTCTTCACTTCTATGACATGGCAGATTTCCCAAAGAGGGTCAAATTTAAATGAATTCATCCTATCATGGAGAAGCTTTGAGGATGTGGTTTAGTTGAGGCCACTAGTTTTTTGGTTGTAGCCAAAGCCCTAGAGCTTATTTATGAATGCATTCATCACTACAATCTTGAAACTAGGCAAATTGTTTTTCCTAATGATATAGTATTAATTTCAATCGATAGGCATATAGTGGTAAACTGCCTTCATTTGCCAGAGTGGGAGGAGTTCTCTGACTTAACCTCTGGAGAAGCTATCTTAGAATTCTTAGCAAAGAAGATGATCTGGAGGAAGTAGATCATGAGAACTTGGTTCCAGAAGCCATAGAGTGATAAGACCAAAGTTCTTAAAACTTTATTCGAAACCAATCTTAAGACAAACATATTTGATATTTTGGTCCTTTTGCATAGGTTGAGAGGTGAGGTAGAAGCCTCAAATTTTGTTGAGCAATACTTCTTTCTAGTTAAATTTATATGCCCAAACACCCAATACATTGGTTGGGTGAAAGAAGTAAGTGAGATTTTGTCCAATGCTCTCTAGGTGGCCAAGTTCTACAATACATTCTACATGTCTTCCTTCTTGATTTACATTCTAGCTTCAATTTAATTATGGCTTGACCTTCCAAGATTAGAGAATTTCCCTGATGATGTCAAGTCTTATGAGTTTTACCCATGTCTCCAATTATAGAATAGTTATGCAGATTATGTTAAGGTGAATGATGCATTTACCATGATGATTTGTAGGGAACTACAAGGTTTCCCAGAGAGAAGATTCAACCATGAAGCCATGGCTGCCATCAATCAGTTTGAATGTTACTTTATTTAGTTCTCATCATTTTCTTATTTGTGTCTTGTAGCATTTGATGGGTTCCCCTTGAAGCTACCGAGGTATCCAAGTGACATGATCATGTTGATTGAAATTATATGACAAGCTCTGCAAGTGAACATCCTAAGTGAAAGCTTGAAGAAGGTATACAAATTCCCTATGAAGGTTGGAGCCTTCAATTGTGAAACCTGGTCTGATGCCAAGAACATGATGAAGGTGTTAGAGAAGAAACTTAAGCTAGACATGTATGAAGTACTGAGGCCTATGTTCAACCCAAATGGGTATGCTAGATATGTTCTGCAAGTTGGGAGGATAATAAAGCATATCACCATGATCGAAGATTATTAGGCCGATTGCAAAGATGAATTCGACATCTATGATCGAGCCTTCACTAGATTAACAGTTGATCAAGTGAAAATGTATAAGGTGAATATAGATATAGATGGAATTGAAGATGATGATCAAAATATGTATAGCAATACTTATTTGACCAAGTTGAAGGAATACTCCCATAAGTTTAGAACCTTTTGAAGATGATGTGGAGGATCTAGATATGATGATGGCTCGAATCTACAAGAGAACTAGAAAGTGGGCTAAGTGGACCACAACACAGAGAAGCAAGAGACAAGGTGCATCTGCTCAATCTTCTCCAAAAGTAGTAGTAGCCTCATCTTCTCATAGCGGTGCTTCAGGCACAATCTTGCCCCTCACTCAAGGACTTGTTCAACTAACTAGTGGAGGTGACTAACCTCCTAAAAGAACATCCCACTTGATAAAACTTGTCAAGATGGTTTAGTGCTAGTGATCAGAATGGAAATAGAGGCCAAAAAGAAGAAGGAAGAGGAGATAAAAGATAGTGTAGTCATAGTGGCTCTCTCACCTGATATCAGTCCTATTTCATCCATAAGTGACCCATTACTCCTACCAAGTAGCCCCCAAATACAAGTGGTTGACCTTGGAGATGGGGGGAGTAGTAAGAGTGAATATAAAAAGTTTGATGAAGAAGAAAAGAAGACAACAGAAGCAGCGAAAGGGCCTGAAGCTTCAAAACTTATTTCCCAGGATCTGAAGAATCCTTTCTATTTAGCTTCAAAGACATTAATTCTAGTTAAGAGGAAAATGTTTAGTGTGGATACACTCAGGACTGCATCTAAGGTAATTAGCATTGAATCATGGCTCAAGAATACCCTAGATAGAAAGAGGAAGAGGATAAAGGAGGGAGCCCCAAACAAAGAGACTTTGTCGCTAGCTATCCATTCTAGGTCAACATTGTGTAAAGTTAAGAAGTAGAAGAATATGTTAATTCTCGGTCAAGACCTTGATATAGGATACTTAACTATGGAGAGTTCTAAGCTCACCAAGGAGGGGAGAATTGAAGATCTAACTATATATGACTTCACATTATAGTCTCTAGACCTCAGAGAAGTTAGGAATGAAACCAAAGTGGGCCTATGGAAGTGAACAAATAAAGTGATAGAGGAGGACCTCAAAGGGCTCAAGCTTTCCAAAGTTAGGATGAAGGTAAAGATCCATGAACTCAACCACTTCATCACATATCTAATTACTCCACTAGCAAGTATTTCAGGACTTCGTCCTACTAGTAACCCTATAGCCATAGATATCCAAGCTATCATTTCCCATCTTCAAGAAGACAAACACTTTAGGAAAATTGGTAGGGAATGGAGTGAGAAACTCAAGTCTAAAGGACTTGTAGTTATAGAGCAACTTTTTAATGTAGTACTAAGGCTAGAAACAAAAAAGGATAATATCTTGGCCAACAAGGCTACTCTATCAGTAGAAAGGGCAAAGAGTGAAGATTACATCTTACTCTTGAATTTGGTCATCCAAATGAAGATAAAGGAAGTAGTAGAAGCCAAGATCTTGTAGAAGGGAGATGATCCTTTGTTCAAATGTTAATAGAGTTTGCAATTCAAAACTGAGATGATCTTGATGGAAACAGATGGACTATAGAAGATGGAGGTCAAAGTCAAAGAAGAGCAAGATAAAGATTATGAGTTGCTGAAAGGATTACACATTGTATCTCAAACAAGTGGGAAAGCGAAGGGAGTAGTAGGAGTTTCTCTTATGCAAATGAATTTCTCTAGTTATCTAAATACTCTGACAGAGAAGTCTACTACCCCTTGGAATAGAGTGTTAGAACTCCAAAAGCTTAATGGGTGTATACATGTAGTGATGCTGGAAGCACAAGAATGATTGAATGTAGTTAAAGACTTGGCCAAAGAACACTCCAAGTGGCTCTTGAGATACACCAATGTTCATGTCCATAGATGTGAATAGCTTATTCACATCATTGTCACTACCAAGGCCTATAAGGTAAAATTAGATAAGGGAAAGAAGGATAAGTGATCTTTCTCCCACCCTTTTGTATTTTGGTTACCTATTTGTAATTGATAATTGGCTTCTTGCCATTTTTCAATTTTGAGAAAGGAGATGAACCAACTCATCCTTTTTCTAATGGTCATCTTGGAATCCTATATGTACTCATTTGAAAATTAATGAAAAGGTGGGCTATTTTTTGGTGTGAAATACTTCATGTCGCAGAGACAAGTTGAATGTGTTTTATATAAATTATTTATTGTTTTATTGTTTATGATAGTTTAAGATATCTCTTTCAGTTGAATTGAGTTATGGAATAAATAGAGTTTTGTTCCCTTGTTGAATGCAGTAAACTGAAGATAATAATAGTGTTATTGAAGGTTAAAAGAGATTCTGTCCCACCTTATTCCTTAAGTTAGTCCCTTACATGTTGGAGTTAGAAACATTCTATTAAGTAGCTAATTCATAAATAGATTTCATTACTATATTGTCAAATTCTATGGGTTCATAAGATGTATAAGTTCACAAATTTGATTAGTATTAAGACCTGAATCCTTGCCTGAGTTAGTTCCTATTTAGGCCTAACTTGGTTTACATCTCCTATTCTCTGGTCAAGAATAAACCCCATTTAGAATTAGGAACAAATAGATTAATTGCAAATCATAAGAGTAAGGGATCTTTACTTATAAAAAATTTAGAGGGAAATCAGTTGTTTAACTACAATTTCCAAACTATTGTAATTAGTTATTGTTCAAAAATATTGGGCATTCGAAGAGTTAATTAAATTGAACAATATGTTTACCAACATATTTTTGGTGACTCTGCTCGGGAGACAAACAACCACTACACTAGAAGAGCTATAGCATGAAGAAATATGGTGCTACCTCATGAGAACATATTCCCCATACTCCAACCTAACCTTGGATTCCAAGATGACCAAGAAGATATCATCTCATCCCTGAATACATTTGTCTAGAGATATAGGAGGAATGCATAACACTATAGAAATGCTAGCTAAGTACTAGAAGAAGAAGAAGCTAGAACCAAATTTTGAGAAAGAGATATTCAGAAGAGAGAGCTTCAAAGAGCATAAAGAGTGTGGAATAGGATGTTAGACTAACCACCGACATTCCCCTTCGAGATCCATGACATGGCTTAACCACCTCCTATGTTCTATAAGTCTACTAGTTGTATGGGACATTGATAGGTCAATCTTTTGGTGCAACTAGAACTCTAGCTTGTAACAAGTGGTACCAGATCTTGGTCACAAGTTTGAATCTCCTTGGGTAATGCTAAGGGGGGATTGTTGGACTAACTGTAATGTTCCCCTTTCGGATTTGTGACATTACTTAACCACCTCCTGTGTTCTATAAGTCTAGTGGTTGTATTGGGCATTGATAGGTTGATATTTTGGTGAAATGACAACTCTAGTTTGTAACATGGGAAGTTTGGAGGCTAGAGTAATTAGGAATCCTAGAACAAGGAAGATTCCTTAAAAGCACTAAAGATCAAGGTGGTCGAAACCCTATTTTTGAAAAGCTTATAGAACTTGGCTTTCCCATCCTAGAAACACCTTGAAAAAAGGGTGACAAGAAGAGTAGGATCAAGCCACATTTTGATGTAGAGAAAGATGGGCCCTTCCAAGTTCTATAAGAAAATAATCTAAACAATGTGTTTTCCCAAAGGTTTCCCAACACAACATTAAGGCTTAAGTTTCCCAAATCAAGTAAATGACTTCTCCAAAGAATTATTAGTAATATAATAGTTTTGAATACCCTAATACACCCTGAATAACCAGTTTACCAAATATCAAGAGCCTACCTCTAAGGCAAACCAAACTTCGTAGCCTACTAGGCCTACAAGCCCTAATTAGCCCTCAAATGTTGTCCTCTTGCATTTTCCCCCAAATTTTACCATAAAATAAAAATAAAAAATTGCACATTAGGATACCCATTTTACTTATCTATAACATATAAAAATATGAGGTATGGTTGTTTTGGACCAAGTCTCTACTGTTACACTATGGGCCACTTTTTAGGCATAAAAACCCCTCCATTTACAAAGGAACTATATGGAATAATTATCCCCCAACCATAAAAATTGGTAACATATCTTAATATGATCCTAAAATAAGGATTATTCAATTGGATTGAACCTAGAAACTCTCTATATGTGCCTTTTATGAAACCCTCACCAAATAAGGGCAAAAACTAGGGCCTCTTCAAATCTGACCAAGAAATCACTTCCAAAACCTGTTCATTGATCCTAAATCATGTTTATAATGAGAAATTTGACTATTTTTTATAAAACCATGGCCTCCTTTGGGCATATCTCCTGCTGCTATACCTATGGCATCAAATTCAATGCATTTTCATGAACCGAAGCACTCCAAACTTGTCCAGTTGGATGATCATCTACATTATTTGAATTTTACCTACATTAGTATGAATAATTACATATGATACATGTTAATAATTAATACCCAAATCATAGTTAGAATAGAAAGGGGATGGTTAAATCATTTTGCTTGAAGGAAATAATGTGAAAATGACTATCGACAACACTTTGTCTAAATAAATGAAAAACTCAAAATGTAGCCCTGATAAAATGGATTATAAAAACTTCAAATACATCCTCTAATACATTTCAATGATTAAATCATAAAATAAATACAATGAACAAGTCCAAATATGCAAAAAACTATGAATTTTATTGCATTTTCATAATGAAGTCCATACAAATGCTTCCTCAATTTGTACTTCCCCTTATCCCAAGCATTCAAGGATGTTTAAAAGATGGTTGGAAGCTTCCACAACCTAAACCAAGTGGTTACAAAGTGGTTTAGGTCCCTAAACTCATTTCCCCTCCTAAATGCTCCTAATTGTTAGAATTCAAATATTTGAATTTCTAACTTACATTTTAATGCCCTATTCTCTTCAAACCTTATTTTAATTTGTTCTCAATGTTTTGAAAGGTAAATATAACCTATCTAAGACCATTTTTATTTATTCTAATCTTAAATGTGCACTATTGGCCACCCTTAAATCATTTTTATCCTAAGGTTCTTATCATAACCTTTAGGATTTATACATATGCTATTAATTTGATCATTACATATGGCCATGATTGGAATTAAAACATTCCAATTGACCCTTAATGATATATTTGAAGATTCATGTATTATTTGTGTCTTCATTTGATCATTTCCTTTCTTGGGTGCCTCTATACCATACTTTCCCCCTTTGAAAGTGCTCTTGTCCTAAGAGACAAGGGGTATTGTTCTTCTTCCTCCCAACCTCCTTGATGGAACTCTGCCTCTTTGACCAGGCACCTGCTGCAACATCTCCTTAGGAGTAATTTGTTGACCTGCTTCAAACTTATACTAAGAGTTAGAAACAATTTTTTTTTCTTGCTTCCCTCCATGATAGTAAGCATTAATATGATGCTACAAATTTACTCTTGTATTCATCTGATCTTCTTGCTTCTTCACCATCCCTCCAATCATAGTGGCTTTATCTTTACCAACTTCTATAACCAAATGACATTTTATGGTCCCCACTATCACTCCACTTTCAGCCTTTTCATAGGAATGTGTGTTTTCCTTTTCATTGTCATTCAAAACCTTTCCTTCATTAGGTTCTTGTGCCCTCTTATCAACCTACAACTTCAAAGGCTCTTTGCTTCCAAAGAAAATTGTCAAGTGGTCCTGCTTTTTGTCATTTCCAAGAGGTCTCAAAAAAACTTTATCATTTCCCTTGTGCACCAAATAAGTGTTTTCCAATCCATCATGAAAATTCCTCCTCAAATCTTGCCATGGTCTCCCCAAGATGATGTGACAAAAAGTCATTGGACTTACGTCATAAAGGACCCTATCATAGTAGTCCCCTATGAAAAACTCAACATAGGCTCCTTACTCCTTACTCACCCATGTGGCTTGATAAGGAATTTAATGTGCTTATTTTGCAATCCCAAATTCTCAACCATTTCAAAAGATACTAGGTTGTCATGTGAACCTGAATCAATGATCATTTGACAAACTTTTCCTTTGCTCTTACATATAGTTTTGAATATGGTTGGTGTTCTTATTGTTTGTCCCCTTCTCATTATTAGGAACTCTCCTTCCTTAGGATCAACATTCTTTGAAATAGTTTCTTCAATCTTTTCCTCTTGAACCAAATGGACTCTTCCACTAGTCTTTTTGGGTTCATTCAATGGGAATTTGTATAAAGTGTGCCCCACTGCATCACATGTGAAACACCTTCCTGTAAACACTCCTCTTCCACCACCATATCTTCCACCTCTTGTGCTCCTTTTCTAATCTACTATAGGTTCCTTTCCTTTTTCTTGTCTATGTGAAACTTGATTTTCATTTGGAGGTCTGTTACCTCTCCCTCTACCTCTACTGCTATCATTCTTTTGCCTCTCTTGTCTCCTTTTAATCTTTTCCTCAATCCTTATTGCAAGTTTATAACACTCTTCAATAGTGTCTAGTGCTACAAGATTGATTTCATCTTGGATGTTGAACCTCAATCCCCCCATATCCCTTGCAACCTTCTCTTCTTCTTCTTAACTAATCCTTACACTTCATTACAACATCATAACTCAACCTTTCCCTTAGGTGCTCTTGTTACATCTTGTTGATCAAATCCTCTTCATTAATCAACTAAGTGATAGTGCTTGCATCTTATAAATAAATATCATCCCTACAAATAGTAGGTTTGACATCAATGGCAAAACAATGATTGAAAATATTCTTTTACAACAATCTCCCTCTTTGATCTTCAACAACAATAAGCTTTTCAATCAGATTTCTAACAATCTCCCTCTTTGGCATTGATGGAAAACCAAATTGATCAACCATTATAGTAAATTATTCCACCAAAAAATTACTAGGTTAGGATAGTAAGTCAAATGCCAAAAAGTAAGTTGTGACATCACATCTCCTACTACTATTTTGATTGATTCATTTCACTTCTCCCTCTTTGCTATTGTATCCTTTATCTTTATCTTTCTTCCTTTGTATTATTCATCTTTTGTTGTTTTGATCAACCTCTAAAATCTCCCTCTACTTCTTTGATCCTTTATCTTTAACAGTTGTTGATCAGTTGTTCACTTCTCCCTCTTTGACAACAATGCCAAAGACATATTATAATCTTAATATGTAGATGTAGCTCTTATAGGTTCATTTAATGTCTCCCTTTGTCACCTTGCTTGTGACTGATTTGAAGTTTTCATCACTTCTATTACTTTAGGCATGGATCCCATAATAAACATCCTCTGCATCAATGTATATAATTTTCAACATTTAGCTTATTTGATGCAGGGCATTCTTGCTTTTTCTTTAAGTAGCCTTAGCTAGGGGTATCACCCCTAACTTACTTCTAAGATACTCAAAAGCATCTTTAGGTAGTGCTTTTGTGAAGATATCA
Source organism: Cupressus sempervirens (assembly GCA_028749045.1). Taxonomy (NCBI): domain Eukaryota; kingdom Viridiplantae; phylum Streptophyta; class Pinopsida; order Cupressales; family Cupressaceae; genus Cupressus; species Cupressus sempervirens. The sequence goes on along the minus strand of CM053791.1, from coordinate 489,951,497 downwards.
ACAATCTGCTCTTTTGAGCTAACATATTCCTTCTTCACTTATTTGTCTTCCACCAGTTCTCTTACATAGTGATACTTAATTGGAATATGCTTGGTTTTGGCATGCATTACAGGGTTCTTTGATATTTAATAGCACTTGTATTATCACAATAAAGTATCATAGGCTCAATTACCTCTTCCTTCATACCTTGCAAAAAATGTTTGATCCACACTATATTGGTGTAGTTTATAACAACTGCCACATATACAACTTTAGCAATAGACTGTGAGGTGCAACTTTTCTTTTTACTTGTCCATGTAATCAACCTCTTTCCTAATAAAAGTGCTCCTCCAATGGTGCTTTTTCTATCATCAATGTTTCCTCCCCAATCTGCATTAGTGTAGGCTCTCAGTTCAAATTTCTTATTCCTTTTGTAGTACAAACCAAAGTCATTAGTTCCTTTCAGGTATCTCAATATTCTCTTTATTGCCATTAAGTGGTTTTCTCTTGGATTGGTAGAAAATCTAGCCACTATTCCAATAGCTAATCTAATGTCTGGTCTAATATGTACAACATATTACAGCTTTCCAATCATTGACCTATATAGTGTCTGATTTACTTCAAAAGATTCATCATTCTTGGATAGCTTATGTCTAGTTGCCATTGGTGTGCTGACTAGTTTTGAGTCTTCTCGCCCAAATGTTTTGAGTACTTCCTTGATGTATTTGGATTGAGTCACAAATATGCCATGCTTCAACTAATGTACTTGTAATCTCAAATTCATGCTTCATTTGATTTGCAAAATCTTTGCATAAAACAGCTTCTCCACCAAATATTATGTCATCAACAAAGATTTATGAAATTAAAATGTCTTTACCTTCTTCAGATTTGATGTACAAAGTTATATTTTCATCTATTCTTTCAAATCCTATCTTTACAAGATATTTGTGCAACCTTTCATACCATGCTCTAGGTGCTTACTTCAATCCATATAGTGCTTTATGTAGCTTGCAGACCATGTCCTTGTTCTTATCATCAACAAAGTGCTCTGGTTTTTCTATGTAGACTTCCTCTTCTAGTATATCATTCAAAAAAGCTGACTTCATGTCCATCTGGTAGACTTTGAAACCTTTATATGCAACATATGCAGTTAATGTTCTTACTCCTTCCATTCTTGCAACAGGGGCAAATGTCTCTCCATAATCCAATCCTTCTTCTTGTGCATAGCTTTTGCAAACTAATCTAGCTTTGTTTGTTGTTATTTCACCATTCTCATCAAGTTTGTTTCTGAACACGCATTTGTACCAATCACATTCTTATCAGCTAGTCTGGGAACTAGAGATCAAGTTTTGTTCTTCTTAATCTGATCTATCTCTTTTTTCATTACCTTATACCAGTCATCATCTTGCAGTGCATCTTTGACTATTTTGGGTTCAACCTTGCTCAGTAGACATGATTCATTCCTGAGTTTATTCCTTGTCATTGGTCTAGCATCCTTATCACCAATGATTTGATATGCAGGGTGATGTCTTCTTACATACTTGGCTAATCTGGGTTTAGTCCTTCTTTCCATGTTTGATCCTTTAGCTTTAGAGTCATTTCATTCTTCTACATCTAGTATTTCATCATTCCTTTCATGTATACTATTTTCAAAACCAATATGTTCATTTTCTACATTCTACAGCTCGACTTCTAAATGTAACTCGGTATTCACAGGCTGAGACTTCGCAGATACTAAAGTTTGTTGTTGATTCCCAACTTAATTTGTAACATTGTCTTCAGCTATCATTCCTTCATAGAAGTATACAAATGATCTATAATCCTCTATTTTCTTTGACTCATCAACCTAAACTTTTTCATGCTCATCAAAATTTACATTTGCACTCTCCACAACTTTGTTAGTGTTAGTATTCAAACACTTATATGCCTTGCTTTTAGTGGAGTACCCAAGAAATATTCCTTCATCACTTTTTGCATCAAACTTTCCATTTCTAATGTCTTTTAGAATATAGCATTTACAACCAAACACTTTGAAATGTTTAACATTATGCGAATGACCATACCACAATTCAAAGGGTGTTGCATTTGTACCTTTCTTGACTTGAACTCTATTCAATGTGTAGACTGCAGTACTTATAGATTCTCTTGAATACTTAAGTACAACATTTTTCTCCATCATTAAGGTTCTAGAACAATCAATCAATGACCTATTTCTCCTTTCAGCAATACCATTCTATGGTGGAGTTCTTGGTGCCGACATTTTCCTTTTGATATCTCTGTCATTGCAAAATACTTCAAATTCTCTTGATGTGAACTCACCTCCTCTATCTGACCTTAGGCATTTTAGGTTCTTTCTTGTTTCCTTCTCAACTCTAGCCAAATACCAATTGAACATTTGAAATGCATCAAATTTTTTCTTTAAGATCATAACAGTCATCATCCTAGAATAATCATCTACAAATAGCATTATGTATCTATCTCCTAGGTAGCTTTGCACTTCTATTGGGCCACATAAGTCTATATGAACTAACTCTAGAACTTCATTGGAAGTGAATGCTTTGCTTTTGAAAATAGATTTAGTCATCTTGACATTGTTTACACATTGTGTTTTTAGGTTTCTTCAACTTAGGCAACCCTTTGACTTTGTTCTTCCTACTAATGCTAATCAGATTATCAAAATTAACATGACACAACCTTTTATGCCATAATCACACATCATCAAGTCTAACAATAAGACATGTTGCTTCTTCCATATCTAGATAAAATAGATAACTCCTAGTTTTTCCACCTTTTCCTATCAGATTTCCATCAATATCATAGATCTTGACAATTTTGTTTCCAAATTCAACTTTGTGACCTACATTGCTTAATTGTGATACACTCAAAAAGTTGTAGTTCAATCCTTCAACATAGTATGGATTATCACATGAAATTTTCTCAGTAAGTTTGATAAAGCCTTTTCCTTTGATTTGACATGGGGCATCATTACCAAATCTAACACTATTTCCATCATATTGAGTAAAGGTAATGAGCTTACTTTTATCTCCTGTCATGTGATGTGAGCATCCACTGTCTATGATCCACTTGTCATTCTTGTTCACATAGGTAACCAATGCTATTTCTTCATCTTCATCTTTGTCTAATTCATCCTTCATGGCTACATAGACTAGTTCATCATCATTTTCATCAGAGTCTTCTTCAACAATGTAGCATTTCTTTCCTTTCTCCTTGTAATCTTTGCTATCATCTTCTCTTTTGTTCTTGAACTTGTTTCCTTCTTTAGAGTTTTTCTTCTGTGGGAATCTTGCAGCTATATGACCTACTTCATTACAATTGAAATATATGATAGGGAGCTTACCTTTGAATTTTCCTTTTGCTCTATGGAATCTCCTAGCCAGTAGTGCTTCTAACTATTCCGCATCTTCTTCATCTTTGCTACTATCACTGGATGCATGCTTTCCTTTTCTTCTCCTTTTTCTTAATGTGTCCTCCTCAATATCTTTTATAGTCATCTTTTCATTGAAAGTAGATTCAAGGTTCTCAAGTCTTTAGTTGTCAAAATTGGATAGCTCAAATGCAGTCACTCTTCCAACTATTCCTTCAAAAGTTAGTGTGTTCCCTTGTACACACCTCAGCTCTTGGACGACTGAAATTCTTATAGCATAGATAGGGAGCAGAGTTCTCAAGAATTTTCTGATGGATGTTTCTTCTTCTAGTTGACCACCTCAACTTCTTATTGCACTCACCATTTCTTTTATTATTGCAGCATACTGAGCAACATTTTCACCTTCCTCCATCTTCATGTCATCAAACTTCCCTTTTAGGCTTTCTCTTTTTGCTCTCTGGACATTGTGATCTCCTCCATAGATTTCTAACAAGGTTTTCCACATATTGAATGCAGTGTCACATTCTTTGACATCATCATATTCGACATAGCTAAGTGCAAAGGCAATCTCCAACATTGCTTGATTGTGCTCCTTCTTTTTGTTCAAATCATCTGTAGTAAGAGATCTTGCTAAAGTTACATGTTCTGTTCTAATTGAAGTTTGTGCATAGTCACCTATTGATCCAAGGTGAAATTTCATCAAAATCTGCCATGCAAAAAAGTTTTCTTTATTAAGCTTGAGAACTTCTCTCTTGGACATCTTGATCTTCCTGCTTCTAGTACCTTGAAACTAAATCAACAGATGGCTTTGATACCAATTGTTAGAATTGTTTTAGAATAAGTGGTGGGGGGGGGTGTGAATAAATTATTCAAGGTCCAAATGTATTATTCAAGCTTTTCTTCAAGTGTAGTGAACCAATTCAATCATTTATTCATCCAAGCATTAACTTATCAAATTAGCAAGTTACTATAAATCAACATGTATGCATAACACATAAGAAATCAACACATGACACAGTGATTTATGTGCAAACCTAATTTAGGAAAAACCACCAGTAACATGCTCCTCAATTCTCACCCTTCTAAAGTGATGCCCTATGAAAGACTTGCCCTGTTAAAGGCTTACAACACACTATTAAATGTGACCTTGTGAGAGGATTTAACCACCCTGTTAGAAGTGGGCTTGGTTAAAGAAGTTTAGAACATTTACTTGGAATGCCAACCTATTAAAGGATTTACAAATTGTTGTTAGGCCAACCTAAGTCAATAGGATTTTCAGATCTAATACAATTTCTAGAGAGTATTAAAAAATCTTGACCTGACTACAACATACAACTTATCTTGCAGATCTCAGATCACTTCTTAGCTCATACCCTTGTCTGGCCTTCTATCTCTATAACTCTTAACTGCTTGCCTTATCTTTCAAGCTTTGTCTCCTTGAGTCTCCATACTTAATGTACCAGTGCAATCATCTCTTCATTACCACTTGTAGAAGCAGAGCGTCTGTGCTCTTCCTTCTCCTAGATGTCTCCTTCTAGACACCCTTTCAATCACTTCATAGATTTGGCACTTTTGCAGAAACAATATCAACAACTCTTTGCTTCTTAGTTTATGACTTCTTAAATAGAAGTCTTGGAGTTCCTTTTCCTTCTCAATTCATTTTTTCTTCAATTTCAATTTGCATGGATTAGGTAGGATTCATTGCATCTAACCCATATTTTTTTTCCTCTAGAAAGTTCTTGAATAATCCATTAGATATTGTATTAATTTCTGGGAAAGATTGTGTAAGAGTTTTTTCATCAACGTTTCAGATCATACTACATGATCCATCATCAGGATGCCAAAGAGTCAATGAGAGGAAAAATATGGAATGCAGATCTAAGAGTGGGGATAAAAAGAGGAGGCATCCTGATGATAGATCATGTAGTATGATCCGAAATGTTGATGAAAAAACTCTTACACAATCTTTCCCAAAAATTAATACAATATTCATGTATTGTGGAAATATGATAGCTTTAATCCATTAGAATTCACCCAAAACAATTTACATAGGTTTTTGTGCCAACAACTCATCATCCTTATCCTTCAATTCATTCACAAAATTCAATGTAACCACTAAGTCGGCTTGGATTTGGTGAATCTTTGTTATTTGAAATAATGCAATAGCTCAGCACTATTGAAATATTGGTGCTCAACACATACTGTGTTACTCAACATCAACTATGTTTTCCTTGATGCTCGACACCTGAAGATCACTCGGCACATAAAGATTACTCAGCACACAAAGATCACTCGGCACATAAAGATCACTCGGAACTAACTAAAAATTTGCTTGGCTTCAATTGACTTGCTTGAAACCCACTAAAGATTTTAGTCTAAGCTTTGTAGTCATCCTTGTTACAACTTCTTCCTCCAATGTTTTTAAGTGTGACCAACCTCTATGTCTATAAGTATGTCATCAATACATTACTTAGCCATTGTCTTAACTGATCCTTGCACTTCATTACAACATCACAACTCAACCTTTCCCTTAGGTGCTCTTGTTACATCTTGTTGATCAAATCCTCTTCACCAATCAACTAAGTGATAGTGCTTGGATCTTATAAGCAAATATCATCCCTACAAATAGCAAGTTTGACATCAATGGCAAAACAATGATTGAAAACATTCTTTTACAACAATCTCCCTCTTTGATCTTCAACAATAATAAGCTTTTCAATCACATTTCCAACATTTAATACCCTAAAACACCCCAAATAACTAATTTACCAAATATCAAGAGCCTATCTCTAAGGAAAACCAAACATCCCATCCTACTAGGCCTACAAGCCCCAATTAGCCCTCAAATGTTGTCCTCTTGCATTTTTTTTTCCAAATTTTTTGATATCAACAAGAAAATAAATTACACATTAGGATACCCATTTGACTTCTCTATAACATATAAAAAGATGAGTTATGGTTGTTTTGGACCAAGTCTTTGTTGTTACACTATGGGCCACTTTTTAGGCATAAAAACCACTCCATTTACAAAGGAACTATATGGAATAATTATTCCCCAACCATAAAAATTGGTATAGTATCTTAATATAATCCTAAGTTAAGTATTATTCAATTTTATTGAACCTAGCAACTCTCTATATGTTCTTTTTATGAAACCCTCACCAAACAAGGGCAAAAACTAGGGCCTCTTCAAATCTAACCAAGAAATCACTTTTAGGACCTATCCATTGATCCTAAACCATGTTTAAAAAGATTAATTTGACTATTTTACATAAAACCATTGCCTCCTTTGGGCGTATCTCCCACTGCTATACCTATGGCGTCAAATTCAATGCATTTTCATGCACCCAAGCACTCCAAACTTGTCTAATTGGATGATCATCTACATTATCTAAATTTTCCATGAATTCATATGCATAATTATATATGATAAATTTTAATAATCCATCCCCAAGTCATAGTTAGAATAGAAAGGGGATGGTTACATCATTTTGCTTGAAGGAAACAATGTGAAAATGACTATCTACAACACTTCATCTAAATAAATGAAAACTTCAAAATGTAACCTTGATAAAATGGATCAAAAAAAATTCAAATACACCTCCAATACATTTAAATCATAAAATCATGAAAGAATTACAATGAACAAGTCCAAATATGCAAGAAACTATGAATTTTATTGAATTTTCAGAATGAAGTCCGTACAAATGCATCCTCAATTCATACTTCCCCTTATCCCAAGAATTAAAGGATTTTTATAGCATGGTTGGAAACTTCCACAACCAAAACCAAGTAGTTACAAAATGTTTTAAGTCCCTTTTACTCATTTTCCTTCCTAAAGGCTCCGAATTGTTAGAGTTCAAATATTTGAATTCCTAACTTATATTTTAATGCCTTATTCTATTCAAACCTTATTCTAATTTGTTCTCAATGTTTTTAAAAGTAAATATAACCTATCTAAGACCCTTTTTATTTATTCTTATCTTATATTGGCACTATTGGCCCCCCTTACATCATTTTTATCCTAGGGTTCTTATCAGGATCTTTAGGATTTATACATATGCTATTAATTTGATCATTACATATGGAAATGATTGGTCTTAAAACATTCAAATTGACCCTTAATGATTCCTTTGAACATTCATGTATTATTGATGTCTTTAGTTGATCATTTCCTTGCTTGGATGCCTCTGCACCACCTTCACTCCCCATAAATCAAAATTTTTCGCACACTACTTGTCAAGTATTGGCTTTCCATAGAATAGTTGCTCCTCCAGTTGTCAATTTTCTACCATACCTTGCTAGGAAAATTATGGCTACTCCTTGGGCTATAGTGACTAGTCCACTGGACTTCACAACATATCATCCACTCCCATCTAGGTCAAGAAAGAACTGCCCCAAGTTTATGGGTGATGGGAAAGTTACTACCAATGAACACATCAAGGATTTGTTTACAGCAACTCATATCTTGGGAGTAGCACACGAAGATATAGTTGTGAGAGTATTTGTGGAAACTCTAATAGAAAGTGTAGTGGATTGGTTTTATCACTTAGATGATGACTCAATTACAAGTTGGGCTATGATAAGAATAACTTTTGAAACAAGATTCAAAACTACAAAAGATGAATATGCCCTACTAGCATAGTTGACATCTATCAAAAAATAGGCTACTGTAAGTATGAGGGATTTTGTTGCTAATTTCAATAAGGTCACTAATAGGATCCCTACTAATGATAGACCTATTGTGGGTAATTTAAAGAAATTCTTTATAAGTATGATGCCACTAGATATTAACTATGATCTGAGGAGATCTTGTCCCATGGACTAGACAGATGCCCAAAAGAAAGTAGTTGAACTAGAAGATGACTTGATTTCCACTGGAGAGTGGAAATGAGAATTTCAGATGAAGCCAAGCACTAGTAACACCACTTCATCTGATGAGATGTTGTAGAAATTATCAAATGAACTAGTTGCTATGAAGTGGAAACTCCTTGGATTCAATAATACTTACCAACAAAATTTCCAAAATCAACTTGGAAGGAATATTGATGGGAATACTCTACAACTTGCTGGTTTGCCACAGAGACTAGCTATTAAAGCAACACCACAAAAGGGAAATATGTGTGTCTTTCACTTAACTATGGATCATGATAATAAAAGTTATCTTGAGATAAATTATATGATGCATTTTCTATCCACTACTGAGATGAATGTTGCAACTTCTGGTCCCGAGTCAAATTCTTAATCGAATGGTAACTTTGGAAATTTATTTTTAGAGTATGAGTCAGATTTAGAAGGATCAAGTGAATGATATGATATAGATGGGACTACATATACGATGTTGAATAGAAGCCATAAAAATAAGAGTAAGATTTCTGGTCATTATCTAGGTAGTAATGAGGCTTCTACTTCAAATGCTAGAAATTTTGTTAAAGAAGCCAAGATTTCTCAGTCAGGTAAGGAAAAGTCTCTTTTGATTTCATTCAATTTTGTAAAGATTCTAGAATTCAAATTTCCCCTATAGACTACTTAAATTTTCATCCCTCAGAATTAGAAAGTTTGGTAGATTATTGAAAAGGGGATGATATAAACTTGAATCATAATGTCACAACTAAAGAAGAAGATGAGCCCTTAACATCTAACCTTTTTGATCAAGAAGAGTCCATAGTCTAAGCGACCTTTCCTAGATAGAAATCAGACCCTTTTTACATGTCATTATACATTAATGTGTGCAAACTAAGAAATTTTATAATTGATTCAGGCACCTCAGGCAACATGATGCCTTATCCTATAGCTAAAGCTTTAGGCCTCACTCTTAACAAAGCTCATGGTAGGTGTTATTCTATGGATGCCAAAGAAGTCTCGCTACTTGGGAAAATCAAAGACACTTAAGTAGCACTAGCCTCCCACCCAAAAAAGAAATTGTTGTTGACTATCCTAGTCATAGATATTCTGGCTAGCTATGGTTTTCTTCTAAGTAGAAGTTTCTATAGATATCTAGGAGGAGAAATAAAACTGGATTGGTCTTAGGAAATCATACCCATAGGGAGTAAGAAAGTAAAGTTAGAGCCTGAAGAGAAAGCCAAGTTTATGTTTTTGAAGTCAGTTGATCCCAAAGCTCAAATCCTCTACCAAGAATTAGAATTTGGTAATTATATGTTGTTCACTGAAGAGGTCTCAAATGACCAATATGTCGAAGGGCTAGGAGATAAAATTATTATTGAGGAAGAAGAATCACCATCAATATGGACACTAGAATTTGATCGAAGTTGTTCCTCATCTAGTTTTGATGTAGGGGTGGTATTGATATAACCTAAGGGAGAACCTCAACCCATGGTATTCAATTTAGAATTTGGGAACATGAACAACATGAAAGAATATGAAGCCCTATTACTTAGGATAATAGCTATAAGAGAAAAAGGGATAAAGATACTGAGAGGTTGGGGCGATGCAGACCTTGCTGTGCAATAAATCAAAGGGTAGTACTCTATGAAAATCATAAATTGAAAAATTATAGAAATAGGGTCTAGGATTAAATCGAAGGGTTAGATGCATTCTCAATTGAATCAATGCCAAGGGAGATGAACTCTAAGGTGGATTCACTGGTTGTTTTTGCATCTTTATTGCTTCCTCATCCAAAATTCAAAAGCAAATAGTATCAAGTAGAAATTTCAAATAGACCTTTAGTACCTAACAATATAGAAGCTTGTAAAGTGCATGAAGATGACAAAAGTCTATAGTTATTTTTAGAAAATGACAAAACTGTTTGTGGAAATCATTCTAATGAAATTGGTCAAGAAGATACTTGCAAGAAGCAAAAAGAGAATGGAACTGATGCAATCCAGTTACAAGGTAATATCATTCCCCCATACTTTGTATCGTTGGAAAAGTTGTTTAATAGACATGATATTTATGTTAAGGAAAAGAGAATTAAAAAAGGGCCTATTGCTGGTGATATGAGGGGGTAAACATTGGAGATATGCAAATTTTCAAAATGATCAATATTAAAAAATGTTGCACGTCCAAGGAAAAGGAAGTTGCCATACAACTTTTCATGGAATATCAAGATGCATTTGCATGGAGTTATGAGGATTTGAAAAGCTATAGAGGTGAGAAAATGAAATATTTGATTCCCTTGAAACTTGATGTAGCTCCTTTCTGATAGAAGTAAAGAAACTATAATATGAAGGTAGATGATGCCATATTTTGAGAGGTTGACAAGATGTTGAAGGAAAGAATTATTTACCCTATTCAACACTCTACTTGGATAAAAAGCATAGTACTAGTCAAAAATAAGAACAAAGAGATAAGGATTTGTGTAGATTTTAGAAATCTAAACCAGACATCTTTGAAGGATAATTATGATATCCCAAATATGGAGAATCTACTACAAATGGTGGCTAGAACTAAAATGATGTCCATGCTTGATGGCTTCTTAAGATACAACTAGATAGAAGTGGAAGAGAAAGATCAACACAAGATAACTTTTACCACTCCTTGGGTGTGTTCACATACAATAGGATGCCATTTGGCCTTATCAACGCTGATGTCACTTTTGTTGAAAATATAAGAGGAGTAATTGAGAGGGGATGAGTGAATCAGTTACCACTAAAATAAATCCTACATCCCTTAGATGTCAATATAAAACAACTCTGTAAAAACTTAACTCTACTAATGCTCAAAAAACACATAGAAAAATGTTGTAACTTGGTAAACACTAAAATAGCTCAACAAATGCTTAACATGAAAATCTTAAGATGTTAGTTGTGATTAATATTACTTTAACTTAGTTGCAAAAATATAAGAGAAATCAACATATTTGACACCAAGATTTAACATGGAAACCCGATTTGGGAAAATTGCCAATTGCAACTAGTTATTGATTTTCACTCTTCTGAAGTGAGCCCTGTTAGGAGACAACCCTATTAAAGGTTACAAAACACACTATTAGGTGTGACCCTATTAGAGGATTTAATCACCTTATTAGGAGTGGCCTTGTTAGAGGTCTTTTGATGATTCAATAGAAATGCCACCTTGTTAGAGGATTTACAAATAACTATTAAGCCAACTCTATTAGGAGATTTAGATCACTACTACAATGGTTAGAGAGTAACAATAAGATGACCTAGTTTCTGATGCAATTGAATTGCTGATCATAGATCTCAATTCTAGCTTGCATACTTGATCCTTCTTGATTGAATGTATCTTTTCAACTACTCAAGGATATTCTGCTTATCCTTGAAATTTGCTTCCTCTTAGCATTATTAAATTTTCAATTATGTTCCATTATTGTTGCCTTCTCTAATTCTCAACTTGACATTATATTTATATCTTTTACATTGTCAAGTCAGCTAGAATATAACTTAGAATAATTAATATTCATCTCCTTAGTTAGCTAGAACCAACAAACAATTTAATTAAACTCAATATGCCAAAACAAGAAAATCCTTCATTAGCCAACCCTACTTGGTAGACACTAACTCAAAGTGATTTTCTTGTGTTAACCAAGTGAACTCGATTAACATTGCATATTCACAAAGTTTCTTTTGTAATTGAGTGAGCTTGGTTAACACTGGTTCCACCCAACATTTTTTCCATTGATCGAGTGAGCTCGATTAACACTCATTTTTTGCAAACTTTCCTTTGTCTTCTAAGTGAATTTGGTAGACTCTATCTTCTAAACTAGGAAAACTCTAGAATGCTCAGTAGATACAAAAAAATATCTTCATTTCCCGAATGAGCTTGGCATACACTGACTAGAAATGATATGACATTTTGTGTACCATCAAAGACAATACACAACTAATCAATTGTTATCAACAATCTCCCTCTTTAGCATTGATGGCAACACAACATGTCATAATGTAATGAAATTTTAGAGCAAAAATAAAGTAAGGAACATATCCTTATTTTCATTCTAATTCTTATCCATGAGAATTCCCTCTATCAGTGTAAACTCTTTCTACCTTTAATTTCTCCCTCTGTCAAAAAAATTCTATCTGTAACAACTTCTTTTGATATGAAAACTCTGTCTTTGATATTAGACCAAGTTCATTCTCCCTTCTGACATCTTTTTCTCTTTTTCTTTACAAAATTTCTATGAGATATGACAAAAAACTTCTCCCTCTTGGACATCTCATGCCAAAGACAATATTTAGTGAATATCAATGTACCTCAAGTACTGATTCATTTGCAATATGCCCTTGTCAATACTGCACCAACTAATTGATCTTCAACATGCTCTAGTTGACACATCACTAAACTTCATTTAGTGAGCTTCACATAGGGGAATGACCCCTAGCTTAGCTCTTAGATACAAAAATTCATCCTTAGGTAATGGCTTGGTGAATATGTCTACAATTTGTTCTTTTGTATTCACATATTCCAATCTTACTTCTTTATCTTGTACCAATTCTCTTAGAAAGTGATATTTTATAGCAATGTGTTTTGTTTTGGTATGCATCATTGAATTCTTTGATATATTGATTGCACTGGTGTTATCACAACATATAACCACTAGATCCTTGATCTCTTTCTTCATACCTGCCAATAGTTGTTTGAACAAATAATATTAGAACAATTAACTCCTACTACCACATATTCTACCTCTAATGTGGACTGAGAAATACAATTCTATTTCTTGCTTATCTAATACACTAGTCTTTTATCAAGAAAGAATGCTCCACCAATGGTGCTCTTTCTGTCATCAGTACTTCTTGCCCAATCAACATCTATGAATACTTTTAAATCCAAATTGCCTCCTATTTTATGTACCATAAACCATATTCTTTAGTACCTTTCACATATCTCATGATTCTTTTGATTGCCATCATGTGATTTTCTTTGGGATTTTTTAAGAATCTTGCCACCATACCAACTGCTAATGCAACATTAGGCTTTGTATACACTACATACTACAATTTTCCAATCATTGATTTGTATGTGGTTTGATCTACGTCTTTGGAATCATTATTTTTGGAAATCTTATGTATAGTACATATGGGGGTTCCAATTGGTCTTGAGTCTTCCATTCCAAATTTTTTTAGTATCTTTTTGATATATCTAGATTGAGTAATGTAGATACCATCTTTCTTCTACTAGATCCAAAATCCAACAAAGAATTTTATCTCTCAAAACATAGACATCTAAAATTCTTTACTCATTTCTTTTGAAAATTCCTTGCACAATTCATCATTTCTTGTGAATAAAGTGTCATCCACAAATATTTCTACCAACACAATCTTCTTGTCTGGTCCTTCTTTGATTTATAGACTACTGTTATCATTTGTTTTTGAAAACCAATCTGTATCAAGTAGTTATGAAGTCTTTCATACCAAGCTTTGGGAGCTTGCTTGAGACCATATAATGCTTTGTGTAATTTATAGATCATATCTCTTTTTCTAAGATCTACAAAACCTTCAAGTTGTTCTATGTAGACTTCCTCATCAAGAATTCCATTTACGAATGCAAATTTTAGATCTATTTAATAAACTTTAAATCCTCTATGAGTTGCATATACTAGTAAAGTTCTAACACCTTCTAATCTTGCAACAAAAGCAAAAGTTTCACCATAATCAATACCTTCTTCTTGAGAGTAACCTTTACATACCAACCTTGCTTTATTTTTGGAAACTTCTCCATCTTCATTTAGCTTATTTTGAAATACTCACTTTGTGCCAATTATAATTTTATCGTTGGGTCTAGGAACAAGAGTCCAAGTTTTGTTCTTCTCTATTTGTTCTATTTCTTCATTCATTTCTTCAATCCAACTTTTATTATCCAAAGCATCTTTAATGTTTCTAGGTTCAAATTCAACAAGTAAACATGTACCTTTTAGTTTGTTTCTTGTCATTGTTCCATCTGACTTGTCTCCAATGATCTAATCAGGTGCATGATGCCTTCTGACATATCTTGCTAGCATAGGTACTTTGGATTTGGATTTTGTTTCACTAATTTCTTCATGGACTTTAGCATTAAGCCTAGGTCTCACTATTTGTGACTCGGGTCCATCAAACTTGATTTGCTCTAGTAGCAGCTCGGTAGCTTCTGACTGAGACTCATGTCCTTCAGACTATGACTCAGGTTGCACTAATTATAGCTCGATAGCTATTGGAGATTTTGGGGACTTGAGAGGTGAAGCTTCCTATCTTCCAGATAGATTTGGTAGGGTATTAGGTTTGTAGTAAAAAAATCTTCTATAATCCTCAGGCTCTTTATTGCTTTCTTCTTCACTCTTTTCTACAAACTCATCAATTCTCACATGTGCACTTTCTATGATTTTATGAGTAGACAAATTCAAACATTTTTATGCTTTAATTCTACATGAGTATCCTAGGAATATTCCTTCATCACTGTTGACATCAAATTTACCTTTCCTAGATTCTTTCAAGATATAAAATTTATTACCAAATACTTTCAAGTAACTTACATTAGGTTTGTAGCCATACCATAGTTCATAAAGAGTTTGATTTGAGTCTTTATTCAGCTATATTATATTCAAGGTATGCACTACAATACTGATTACTTCCTTCCAATGTTTGATTGCAACATTCTTTTCTATCATTAATGTTCTTGCACAATCTATGATGGATCTGTTCCTTCTCTCAACTATACCATTTTGCTGAGGTCTACTAGGGGCTGATACCTGTCTCTTTATTTCTTTTTCAATGCAAAATTCATTGAATTCACTGGACATGAATTCATCACCTCTATTTGATCTCAAACATTTTAGATTCTTTCAAGTTTCTTTTTCTACTCTTGCCAGATATCACTTGAATTTTTGAAAGGCTTTAGATTTTTCTTTTAGATACATTACAGTCATCATTCTAGAATAGTCATCAACAAAAAGAATGGAAATCTTATCTCCACTATAACTCTCTATTCCAATAGGTCCACATAGGTATGTATGAACAAGCTCTAAGACTTCTTTAGAATGATAGTTCTTTCTTTTGAAACTAGTCTTTTTCATCTTATCAATTTGACAAATTTTTTCATAGACCCATATCTGGTTTCCTCAAGCTAGGAATACCTCTTACTCTTCTATTTTTGCAATCTTAACTAGGTTATCAAAGTTCACATGACATAATATTTTGTGCCATAACTAGCTTTCTTCTACATGAGCAATAAAATATGAACTTTCATTGAGATCTAGATAGAATAGATTACCTTTTGTTTGTTTGCCAGATCCAACCAAATTTCCTTTTCTATCTAGTAGTTTGGCCTTCCCATTCATAAATTCTACCTTGAATCCAATGTTATTCAACTATGCCAAAATTAGTAGATTATGCTTTAGTCCTTCAACACAATAAGCATTTTCACATATAAGTTCATGGTTAATGAGATACATCCTTTTCCTTTTATGCAATAAGGTTCATTGTTTCCAAATCTCACACTACCACCATCATAATGTTCCATGTGCTCAAAATTTGTTTTGTCTCCAATCATATGATGTGAGCAACCACTATCAATAATCCATGTATCATTTTTGATAACATGAGAGATAAGTGCCATTTTATCTCCTTCATCACTAGATTCATTTTTTACAACAAAATATACCATTGCATCTTTACTGATATCATAATCTTTAGCTATAAAACAAGATTTCTTACCTTTGTCGTTGTAGTTTTTGAATTCCTTCTTGCCTTTATACTTATTACTTTTCTTTTCGTCCTTGTTTTCTCTATTTGGGCACCTTGCAACAATGTGACCAACTTCTTCACAAGAAAAGTAAATTAGAGGAATCTTGCCTTTGTGCTTTCCTATGCCTTTGGAATATTTTCTTGCAAGTAGGGCTTCAATAACTTCAAGATCACTATCTAAAGTTTCTTGTTCTTCTTCATCACTTCTTAATTGATTGGCCTTTGATTTCTTTCCTCTTTTTTTGAGTAAAAGCTTGGTTTCAAATGCAGACTCAATACCTTTGGAACTAGCAACATAGTTATCCAACTCAAAAGCTATCAATCTTCTAACTAGAGCATTAAAAGTTATATTTCTATTTGGCTCACATCCCATATCTTGAATAGAAGACACTCTAATTGCATACATAAGAAGAAGGGTTCTTAGTACCTTTCTTACAACTATTTTATCATCAATGTCTCCTCCAGATGCTTTGATTGCACTCAAACTTGCTTTAATTCTCTTAACATATTTTGCAATGTTTTCATCTTCTCTTATTTTCATCTAATCAAATTGTCCTGTTAGAATTTTGGCTTTGGATCTTCTTATGGATCTTCTTACATTGTCATCTCCTCCATAGATGGATTTTAGTTTGATCCACATATCATAAGCTGTAGTATAGCTTTTGACTTCATCAAATTCAACATAATTAAGAGCAAAAGCAATGTCAATCATCATGATGTTATGATTTTTCTTGTCAACAATATCTTCAACTAATAATGTTATAGTAGGAGTCTTGTATTCAATGTCAAGATACTTACAACCTAAACCATTAATAGTTGTTGGATGTAACCTCATAATTCCTTTCCATACTAAAAAATTGTCTCGGTTCAACTTGGGAATCTCTCTTCTATAAGACATCTTGATCTTTAGCTTATGTCCTTAAAACCTTCTCTGCAAGCACCAAAAGCTCTGATACCAACTGTTGAAAATATAAGAGGAGTATTTGAGAGGGGAGGGGTGAATTATTCACCACTAAAATAAATCATATATCCCTTAGATGTCAGTAAAAAACAACTCTGTGAAAACTTAACTCTGTCGATGCTTGACAAACACACACAAAAATGTTCTAACTTGGTAAACACTAAAATAGGTCAACAAATGCATAAAATGAAAATCTTAAAATGTTAACTATGATTAATATTACTTTAACTTAGTTGAAAACACATAAAAGAAATGAACACATTTGACACTAAGATTTAACGTGGAAACCCAATTTGGGAAAAACCACCAATTGCAACTAGTTATTGATTTTCACTTTTCTAAAGTGAGCCCTGTTAGGAGCCAACCCTATTAAAGGTTACAAAACAAACTATTAGGTGTGACCATGTTAGAGGATTTAATCACCCTGTTAAGAGTGGCCTTGTTAGAGGTCTTTTGACAATTCAATAGAAATGCCACCTTGTTAGAGGATTTACAAATAGTTGTTAAGCTAACTCTGTTAAGAGATTTAGATCACTGCTATAATGGTTAGAGAGTAACAATAAGATGACCTAATTTTTAGTGCAACTAAATTGTTGATCATAGATCTCAATTCTAGCTTGTATACTTGATCCTTCTTGATTGAATGTATATTTTTAGCTCCTCAAGGATATCCTACTTATCCTTCAAATTCACTTCCTCTTAGCATTATTAAATATTCAATTATGTTCCACTATTACTGTCTTCTCTAATTCTCAACTTGACCTTATATTTATATCTTTCAAATTGTCAAGTTGGCTAGAATATAACTTAGAATAATTAATATTCATCTTCTTAGTCAGCTAGAACCAACAAACAATTCAATTGAACTCAATATGCCAAAACAAGAAAATCCTTCATTAGTTGACCTGGCTTGGTAGACACCAACTCAAAGCAATTTTCTTCTGTTAACCAAGTGAATTTGGCTAACACTGCATATTCAAAAATTTCCTTTTGTAACCAAGTGAGATCAGTTAACACTGGTTCCATCCAACATTTTCTTCATTGATCGAGTGAGCTCGGTTAACACTCATCTTTTGCAAACTTTCCTTTGTCTCCTGGGTGAACTCGATAGACACTGTCTTCTAAACTAGTCAAACTTTGGAATGGTCGGTAGACATAGAAAAATATCTTCACTGCTTGAGTGAGCTTGGCATATACTAATAGTTAATGATATGACATTTTGTGTAGCATCAAAGATAATACACAATTAATCAATTGTTATTAACACACTTTTCAAAGATGTATGAATAAATCTTTTGCTGACTTAAAGAATAAAATCATCATCATATACCTAGATGACCTTACTGTATTCTCAAAAAAGAAGAAAAATCACATAAAAGATTTGATGAAAGTGTTGCAAATATTCTAGGAGCACAAAATCTCTCTGAATCCTAAGAAATCTATCTTCTATGTGATAGAAGGAAAGTTACTCAGCCATATAGTATCACAAGAGGGAATCAAAATTGACCCTAAACTAATTGAGGCCATCCGAAGACTAAGTCTACCTATAACCAAGATAGGAGTTAAGTCCTTTTTTGGACAAGTGAATTTCCTTAGAAGGTTCATGCGTAATTTCACCAAAACCACTAAATGTATTGTAGATTGATGAGAGGGAATTCAAGTTTTAAATAGGATGATGTTGAAAAAAAAGCCTTCTAGAATATAAAGAATCCCATTGCTAATGACCTAAACCTATGTCATCCTAATTATAAACAAGATTTTGTGATCTATTGTTATACTTCTGAACACACCTTGTCAGCTATCCTCATGCAGGATAAAAAAGAAGGAATACAAGCCCCTATCTCCTTCATGAGTATACCCCTATAGAGTATTGAGCTGAAATACTCTCAAATTGAAAAGCATGCCTTCGTCGTGGTTAAAGTTTTGAAATTTTTTAGGTTCTATATTCTACTCTCTCATTATGTGGTTCATGTACCTGATGTGGTAGTAAAGAGCATGTTGAATCAATAGGATGTAGGGTGCAATATTGGAGGGACGTGGATAGCTAAAACACAAGAGTATGACATTGAAATTAAGCCTACAAAGCTAGTATATGGTAACACCTTATGCAAAGCTATAGAAAAAAATGGAAATGCTAAAGAATCAAATGAAAAACAATTAGTTTTGGCAGTGCATCTATAGGATGCTTGGTTCAAAAATATTACATACCTCTTAACATATGGTGAATGTCCTAAAGGATTGACAAAAACAAAAAGAAGAGATCGCAACTTAAAAGCCACTATGTATGTGATTTGGTATGATAAAATTTTCAAAAGATCCATTGATGGAACTTTCCTTAGATGTATAGATAAATAGAAAAAAGAGAGATTGTTGAAAATGTTTCATGATGAAGCATGTGGCAGACATTTCTCATCTTTAGTCACTACTTTTAAGATATTGCGGCAATGTTATTATTGTCCCGTAATGTTTAAAGATGCCTACTACTAAGTGTCAAAATGTGAAAAATGTAAAATTTTCATGGGTAGACCTCAGTTAGCCACATTGCCTCTCAAGCCTATGGTAATTGAAGGTCCTTTCCAATAGTGGGGCCTTGATTTCATTGGTCCTATTAATCCTACATCTAGCACTAGTCACACTTACATCATCACTGCAATTGATTACTTCACAAATGGGTGGAGGCTAAGGCAACCAAGAAAACCACTTTCGAAGTAGTCTACAAATTCATAATGGAAAATATACTAGTTAGGTTTGGTGTACCCATCAAACTGGTAATGGCACTAGCAATTACTACTTGTTCATCAGAATCGTCTTCTTCATTTGCATACATACACTCTCTATCTCTTCTAGGTCTGAAATTTCCTTTATACCCTTTCTCTCTCTTTTAGGACACTTAGATGCATAATAATGAAATCCATTTCAAGTCCAACATTTAAAGATTCTCTTACCTTATTTTTCTCTTCTTACCAGAAGGGCTACTCCTTTTTCAATCTTTCTGTCCTCATTAGATCTGCTACTACTAGAAAATTCTCATCTTCCACTTGTGCTCCTTGATAAACTAGGTTGAATATTCAAGGAATTGAAAGCTATTTTTGTTTTGGTCAATTCTCTAGACTGTCTTAGCTCATTCTCAACTACTTCAAGTCTCCTAAGAAATGTCTCCTTTATGAAATCTTTGGTATAAGATATCAACAACTATATCATTTGAATTGCTAACTTAAACAATAGTGTTAAGCTCTTCAATATCTTCCATATTACCTTATCATCTTATTTAGCCCCTTTTTGAGATCTAATAGCTACAATAATTTCTGATGTGCTACCTACATATGTTCTTATAGATTCATCTTCCATGATTTTGGCATCTTGAAATACACAAATCCAACTTTGTAGCCTCAATTTCATAGAATGTTCATCATCTTCAAAACTATTTTCCAAAGCTTTTCAAATAAAATGAGAAGTATCAAGTGATTTTACTTGGTTGTGCTCAATTTTAGGAAGTACAAACAATATTTCCTCTCTAGCTTTCATGTTGCACATGAAAAGATCTCTCTCTTACTCAGTACACAATTCCAAATCACTTTCAACAATGATTATCTTTGCTGATTTTGTTAAAATCCAATATCTTGGAACCATACACAATAGATGTGTCTTCATATTTTCCTTCCATCTATCATAATTTAGTCCATCAAACTTCATGATATCTTTCCTAAATATTTTTCCATGGATCTCCCAAATTTTTTAAATTTTATCTTCAAGGAACTAAAGCTCTAATACCAATTGTTAAAAATAATAGTCCACCAAGATAACTAAGAGTGTATGTGTGTGTGGGGGGTGTGAATTAGTTATTCAATAATTAAAAAATTTATCAACCTAAAATATTATCCATTCAACAATACAAATATGCACATACATAATTAAACCAGATATGTTAACTAGGGAAACCCATGATCAAAGGGAAAACCCTAGTGGGAATGATGCCCACAAGATGATGTACTGATATAAATATTCCTTGTTAGAGGATGGACCCCATTAGGATTTTATTACAACATTTAGTACATATGAGTCTTTTTTAGGTGACCTTGAATCCCTGTTAGGAGATTCCAATCTTGTTTGGAGCTATAGACGATGGAAGGACCCACTGTCCAAATAGCTTTTGGAGAAAGATCATCGAAATCACTGTCTAACTAATCTCTCAACTATTCCTTTTGAGATAATTGTATGAACTATACTTTAACATATTTCCTTTATCCTATCAACTAGACCAATCACTACTAGATCTTATAGACTAGATCATGAACCTCAGATCCAAGTATCAATCTTTGGATCACACAATAACACCTTGGAAATGAAGTTTCCTTCATCTTCACTCTTTCCTAATTAACTTTTCATTTTTACCTTTGTCCTACTTACAGTCATTCACATTCTTCATATACGATAAAGGAAAATGTCCTTCCTCTATACTAAATACATAAAAACAATTCCTTGAGTTGGCTATTACACCTTCTCAATTAATTATTATAGGACTACATTAAGGACATGTTACACTTAGCAATAACATTAATCTTTCAACTTGTAACTTAAATAACTTTATGTACGTGTAACATTATGATGAGTGATCTTAGCCACATAATTATTAACATCTCTTCTATACATCTTTAACTTTAGATTCTTAGAATAATAAATCTACTAAGAGATATAACAAGTTTACCAGAATATACCTCTATAAACTCTTTCTTAGAATAGTCTTCATAAAAAATTACATAGATTCTTTGAGACTTAATATCTTATACTTTTGAGGTTAATTGTGTATACCAGACACATAGTATAATCTCCCTTTAACCTTTCTAGTGAAAGTACTCAACAATCTATCCATACCAACTTGATCTTTACTACTATTCTTTTGTCAGATACCATATAAAACTACTCTATTGTCATCAATGACAAAAATAGTCATGAATATAACATAACATCATGATAATGATAAATCATGTTTCTACAATACTCCCCCATAGGAATATCATCAACATTCATGCTTCCAATAGTGGGAACAATTGAATGCATGGAAATGACATCTGTATATACTTCTCCATAAAAATGAGTCTTCTTTGGAATACTACAATATTTAAGGTACTTGCTTCAATAGCTTGAGTTTGTATTGAAATTTGAGGCTATCAAACTTTCTTTACAATAGGTATTTGACTACTTGTGGTAGAAGATGTAGTAGGGGCTAACTAGGAAATGTTTTGGCTAACAATTGCTAGTACACAAGTAGGGATAGAAGGTGTGGCTTGTGAGGACATATTTGATCAAGAAGATAAAGAACAATTAGACTTAATAAATTGAATTTTTCTTATGGTTTCAGCTACTTGTTCTTCATTCTCAACCTTCTCAAGCTCTTTATCTAAATTCTCCATTTTCTTCTTAGCTTTTTCTAGGTCTAAATCTAGTTTAGACATGACTTGACTGGTAGATTTCCTAGGAAGAATATGAGGCTCATTTATTTGTATTCCCACAACATTCTTCTTTCCTTTGTCAGGGTGTTTCATAGTAAAGTCTATGATCTTAGATTCAAATGGGTTTATAAGGTTGTATTTGAGAAATAATAGGTCCCTCTTTCTCTTTTAGTAGAGGTCCCTCTTTTTATTTTAGGAGATGTTCTTGTTCTTGGACTTTAGATCTTAGATCCACAACATTTCCAAATACATCTAAATGTACTTTGGAAGATCTCTCTTCTAGTTTCTTGTCTTGCTCCTTTAGAGAAACCATTATCCTAAGAAAATTATCTCTCTTAATGAGAGTATTCATTGTAATTTTTGTTCATTCTTCTCCAAATGGATGCATTTGGTTTCTTCTTCAATAACCCTTCTAAGGATTTCTACTTTAGAAAGAAAATCAGCATGGTATGTGGTAGTTGCTTTAGATTCTATAGTATCATTCAAATATATCAGGTGTCTCTCAATTTAGGGGACTTGCCCAAGCTTTGGTCTATTATATTGAACACTATTGGGTCTAAAAAATTGATTTATTTCTTCTACAACACTAGGTTTAAAAACTGTCTCCCACAAATGATATCATTTTACCTTGGTAGGGCTTCTCTTTATAGAAAGGTGTAACAAAAAGATTTCCCAGAAGTCTGGTGTTTTTAGATTTTGAGCTATGGGTTGAGTTTTCTTTATCAACTATGGGCTAGAACTAGAAATTATCTCTAGGTTTCCAAGCATGACTTCTTTCTCCCTTCTTCTTAGGTCAATTATTTTTCCACCTTTTGGTAGGTCTATATACAATGGGATATATGGATTCTCCTTTACATAGCTCTTGTATTTTTCCTTCTATCAATCATCTTTCACTTTACTACAAGCACTAGTAACAAAACCTAAGACTAAGTCACCACCCACTAGGGGAAAACAAATTTTATAATGGCTAAAAGACAAGGAACTTTATAAAGGAACTTTTCTAAGAGAAACTATGACAAAAGGGGCCCAACCCTAATGAATTTTATATTGTATACTTTAGGAATACAATTCTACATATCTAGTAAGGCACCCTTCAAGCCCATTCTATGTCACATAGCATCCATGGTACTAGAATTTTTAGATTCTCAATGTTTGTTAGTAAAAAACAACCAATATCCAAGCATAGTTTTACCAAATAACTGAATATGACTACAGATATGTGACTCAAAAAAAAGATTCTAGAGATTTAGAGCTCTTTTTCTTTCATAGCTTTACCAATAGAGTTACCATTTTTTTGGTTTTTGAAAACTATCAGGATGAAAAATACCTAACACTAGGTTTCAAAAGAGGAAAAAAAACCTAAGGGTTAGCTAAATCCTATAATCAACAAGATTTTCTTCAAATCTAGACTAACTTCAACAGAATCATAAGGATTTTCTACACTTTAGGCTCTTCGAGGCCTAAGCGGGTGCACCTTAGGCATATGAGTCTAACTGGTTTTATAATTCTCTCTTCAAACATATGCTCATTGATGTTTTTCTCTCAGATCTATCCCATATAGAAGATAACATGGTCACAATTCTTCTTTGATTTATAATAAGTCCTTGACTGCAACAACTAACCATAAATCAAAGGGAAACAATTAAAAACAAGTGATGACCATTACTTCAATTCTTCATAAAGAAAAATAAAATTTTATTTGATTTAAATTTGTGCTCTATGCAACCACACGATCTTTAATAATTTACATCTAAATTGATGATCAGTGCCTTATCCATTATTACATAGACTATACTCTATAAAACTATGAACTAATTAATTGCTTTACATTTAATTCTATCAATAGTTACCCTTGAAATTCATTCTCATAAATATCACTCCCATACACCTAGAAACCATATCAATTCATGAAATGATTTACCTAACTCCTTGAATTAAAAGCAATCAATGAAAATACATACAACCCATCCAAGTTGCATTAAAATGAAAGAACCTTATTCACTCATTCCCAAATTTTAGACATATGAAAAAGGAGACAAATTTTAAAGACATGGATATTGCATAATGTTCCTTTGTATCAATCTTCCCTAAAAATCATACAATACTAGTATAATACTCAAACATAACTCAAGATATGAGAATCTAGCATTCAATGTTCACTTGCATTTTCAAATTTACAAAATGAATACATCAAAAAAATTGAAACGTAGAATTATTGGACCCCTTGCAAATAGAATAACACTAAAAATTATCAAATTGTGGATCTCAACTCCCCATCTTGGAAATACATTTATAGGAAGGATTGAAAAAAGGTTCAAATTAGAGGACACATGTAAAAATTCTATTCGAAAACAAATTAAAAGATTTTTTTTCTTTTGTTACAAAATAAACATTCTTTGCACTTGATAAAAATTATGGATGTAGTTGCAAAACTATTAGGTAGCACTTTCAGCATGTGTCTTGAGCATCTTTCTATTAGTCTCCAAGCTCCTATCACTTTCCTTTCTTTTTATTTATTCTATTTTGCCTCCATTTACATCCTAACTGCATGCTTGCACTGATTAATCACTGTCACTGAATGGTAGGGCCTTTATATTTGCTATGATCTCCCAGATGGCAACATATGTATCTATATCTAGCCAAGTGGCATTCCTAACTATATTTAATTGTTCAAGGCAATATTTCCACTTGGAATTTGGTATTTTCTTAACCTCAATAGTTATCTTTGACATCTCTGCCTCTATATTGTATATCATATCAATCCAATCATACACTACCATTACACTTTCTTCATCATTATAATAGGCCAAAAACCTGGGATGATCTAAAATATTATCAAAAGAGGATGACCACTCTACCCAATCTTTAATATTTCCATCATTATCCAAAATTGTGGGCACAAAACTAGGTGTTCTTACAAAAATTACTTTCATCTTATTTTGAATTTGTTGCAATTTTCCAAAAAAGAAACCATTTCAATCCTTTACCTTATTGATCATTTTTGTGGTATTTATAATAATCACTTTTGTTAGATCTCTCTTTTGAGCCAATAGAGGTACAAGCATATCAAATAATGGAGTATAGGGACCCAGTGTGGTAAAGAGAGGAGATAATAAGGCAACTTCCTATGAAAATATGTACTTTGCTTCTTGCAACACAAGATAGTTATTATGCACATTCTAGTAAACTAGTTTCAATGCATTTATATTATAACCAAAAAGTTCTTAATATGTCTAATCTCAATCTTCTTACTTGATTCCAAGTCCTCTTCATCAAATTTCGTTGCTTGGCTTGATGCCTCCCCTATTTTAGGTACTTGGCCCTCTATTTGCACACCGCTATCCTATATTTCTTTAGTTGTTTTGAATGCTACTATCTCATTCTCTAGCTTGAGGGTTTTCTTCTCCAAGACATATTTATTCTTCATTTATTCCTCATAGTGCCTCCTGGTCTTGATGAACCACTCATAGGATCCCTCCAATTGTGCTTTAAGAACATCCATCTTGTTCCTACCTAATAATGCCATAGATGTTTGCATCCCATATATCTGGCTACTGTAGGTGGAGTGCACATTCCATAATATCACATTTCCTCTTGGGGCCTCTTTGATTTCCATAAGAGAAGGCTTTGGATCCTCTAGAGCTGGACTCCATAATGCCATTATTTGAGCACCAATGTTGTATGTTGACCCTCTTAGTTCTCCAAGATGATTTTCATATTCAAATGGGATAGACTTATCTTGTCTTCTCATTTGTTCCAGTAGGAAAGAAGAACTTATGTCCCATCCTAGGAAGACAATCACTCCATTTCTTCTCACAAATTCTCTTGATTCTTCCATAGTGAGGGTTTCACTAGTAGGATCATATTCTTGTAGCTTCTAAACTAACTCAGCAACTACCTCATTGGAATCACCTAGTTTTATCTGCAAGGAAAATTCATTTTGTTTCAATTTAAACAAGAAGCTTTTAAACTCTTCAATTTTAATGAAATTTTCATCACTCATGAAGTCATTTGATTCTATGATTCTTTCATTAATCATTTGGGCTTGCAATTGCAACTTCTTTTCTCTTTGCTCATCACTAATCACTAACTTCTACTACAATGTCCTCATTAGAGTAGTTAGGATCAATCTTTCTCCTTATTTCTTCAAGAACTTGGGTTGATATTTCATCAAATAAATTGACACATTTGTCTAATCTTAGTACCCCATTTTAGGATTGAATCTCTTAAAAGATGGATCTAACTTTTTCATCTCCTACTCAAAACTAACAACATCTTGGAACTTAATCATCCTTTCTCTGTAGATACTCTCATCGAATCTATCAAAAATGACATCCTCTTCCCACATAGGTTTTAGTAGGAGACAAATTGTATTCCCTCATGCTTTTTAAGGCATTCTTGACTATACTACAGGGGTCATACTTTCTTGCCAGTCTAGTTGGCAATTTGTAGTTTCTCAAATATATATCAATCTCTTCAATGGAATTCTTCCCTATCTCAAAATCTTCTACCTTGGTGCATTTACACAAAAATATTCCCTTCTTGAAAATTTTTCCTAGATACTCTCTGTTTAATGAGATGAGCTACCAAAAAACATCTACAAACCCTAGTCTCTCTGGGACATACTTGGGTAGAATGTGGAGAAGTTGAGGGAATCCATATATCCTAATGATAGTATACTCCTCCAAAAGATAAACACTCCCCCACTCATGTGTCAATTTTTCACCAACATTAAAATGCATGTTATGTTTTAACAACCTTTCTAACACTCCTAGGTATTTTTTCATTAGACAATCTTATCATTTTCAAAATAGAATGAAAAAAATAATTATAAAAGGAAATAACATTGGAATATGGGTAGAACCTTTTCCATACCCTTTTCCACCTCTACCTTGGTAGTCTTTCTCCTCATTCTTGTATGGACTCAAAGAAGCTCTGATCAAAAGAATTAACATTCTTGAATAAGATTAGATGCACAATGAGAGAGCAGTGAGGCAATCTGAAGTTCTCCAAATGTCCTTGTTGAGCAATAGTGATCTCCTTGTTGATCTTATCAATTATGTACTTGACATAATCATACCAAACATTGGTTTTAGGGTATTTAATATTCAAATCCATAACATAATGCTCCCCTAGGGAATTCATGGCTCCATATGAGCCCATTACTTTATTTATGCGAAAGACAATATTTTGGAAATAACTCTAAAAGAATTCAAGAGGCATGATCTTCTCCACTTCCTTCTTCTTTGGAATTTCTCCCTTCTCTTTATGGGACATAGGGATGTGCTTTGTCATTTCCCTACCCATGTAAAAGCTCTTCTAGCTTTTGAAATTCTTAATTAGGTCATCGATGTCAATAGGAAATGACATTAGGCCTCCTAGTTTAAATGCCTCTATGAATGTCTCCTTTTCTAGGCCCAAGAAAATACTTCTATCTTTCCCATATCTTTCCCATAGAATGACTTGCTTACTAGATTGTAACATTTGATTAGAGATTTCACTAAGTCAACATCTAGAAATACTTCCAGCATGATCAACTTTCCCAAGTTCTTGACCCAAGGGTTGCAACTGGAACATTCTCCATTGTATTCTCATAGAATAACTAGAATAATTCATTTCCATTTCTATCAAAAACCTTTGCATCTCTATAGAAGACACCTGGATCTCTTAAGGTGTGGTCATTAGAAAACTATGCATTTGTAGTACTAGGAAAAAAATATATTCATTCTTCAACAAATGTGCTAGGCCTCTTTGTTTGTGAAGTAGATTCTTCAATCATAGCCTCTGTAATCAATTCTTCATTCTTCTAAGCCATTTATTTAAAGAATTTAGTCAACTATGAATGTTGTATGTTGAATAATCACTGAAAATCACTTTGCTACTTAATTTTTCTCAAAAAAATCAACCAATTCTATAATTGATAATAAAAATCTTTGTGTCTTTTAGAATTTATCTATCTTTGCAATAGGAGTGCGACATTAATTGCATTTAAAATAAGCACACTCCAAAAGCTATCAATCTTTGAAAAGATAGAAAAATATTAGCGTTTTCATATTTTGTACATCCAACTCATCTATTTTTATCCAGCTTAGACATAGCCATTGAAAACCATTTTATGCTTTCATAACTAAGAGTTGTGATGATGTGATCACCGCCTTATTGCTACTTCACCATAGTTTCTTATCTATCTTTGTTTCTAGTTGCGACCATGCAAATAGGTCTATTCTTAATATTTCAGAACCTCACACCTCTTTTTGTTAATTACTAAGTTTGGCCTCTGATGTTTCAATTCCCTTTATTCTATGCTTTATAGCTACTTTACAACCTTTCAATAATTTTTCTAACTATTGTGATCTAGAAAAGACTTGTTTATTCCTTACTTTGCACATTTACCATAATTTAGCCCTCAACATCTTTCATGCTTGTGATAATGTGATGATTCATATTTTACCTGGTTTTCTTCCTCACAACTACTAAATAAGATACCCACTCTAATTATGTGACATTGCATTGAGTTGTTATGCTTAACCATTTCTTATTTCACAACATTGCAACCTTCAGTTCTAACTATCTTTAAAACTATATGATACTATGCTCAACATATTTTCACCACTTTGTAACTTAAAGTATTAAAAACAAATGGAGTCATGGGAAGATGTGATAGTCACCTTTAATTGTAACATTGCCTTCATTCACAATCTTACACCTTATTTCTTAACCACAACTAAACTCCTACGAAGATGCATTGATAAGTATTTCTCTCATTTGCAACTCTGACCTTGAGTTAAGACAAATCCCTTGCAATATTGCAACCACCTTTTATACTTGTTGTCACTTAACTTTAAAGTTTCACCACCTCCAGACCTTAAATTTAACTAAACCTTGCAGTCATGTGAAATGGTTTTCTTCAACTTTCTTTGACTGATTGTTGCTATGCAACTTTAAAAACCAGTCTTCATCTTACTTGTGTGATGCTACAACCAACTGCTATCTTGAATGTCTTCTCTATTGTCTCTTCTTTGCAACTTAAATTCTCTTAATTGTTCAACCTCTACCAATCTTGCAATGACCATCTAACATTAACCTTTTTATGCCTTGCAACACAGCCAAAACACTTTACTCTTTCTTTAACCTTGCGAAGGCATGATTACAAGTTTTCATAGCCTCACTAGCTTAACCTAAGGTTATATTATAACTAGATGTAAGCATGCACTAGTCTTAAAACTTAACCATTGCTAGCTTTTTGCATCCTCGCAACTTGAACTTCACTATCTTTTTGACCATTTGTGATGTTGCAATGTTTCAACTTTGATTGTTTTTTATGCCATGCACATCATTGCAACTTAAAAAATTGTAAATCACAACCATCTTGCGATCATTCGATTACTATTTTAAAATTTTCCTTCTATTTGCAACATTGTGAGTTATATTTTAAGGTTAATCTAAAAGTTTTTAATCATGTGATAGTTCAAATTTAGACTATGTTGTCACTCATCACTTCATCACAACTTGAAATACTTTAAGCCTCCACTGACTTGCAATCTTTCACTTTCCATTATTTTTCCACTTCACACCTTTCCCTTGCATGCTAGCATTAACCTCTCTGATGTCATGATAAACTACTTAGAAACCATTTCGCTCCTTTGCACCATTCAACAAGGTTAGTGATCAAAGAGTAGTGATGTTATGCTTGAAACATTTTAGCAACATCACAACTTAAAATTCAATAGATACATGAAATATTAAAAAAAATGGATTCAAAACGTAGGAATATAAACATTTGAGTGAAATTTTTTGTATATCACTATTTAAAAATTGCAAGTCAATTTTGAATGAAGCTCTCAAAACATAGAACATAAAATTTTGCCTTAGGTCTTTTACGAGGATTAACACAATTTTAGAAACCCTAAGAAAATTGCACAAATTTTGCCCAATTTTCACAAGATTTGACAAAATTTTAGGTAGGTGAAAAAATTAGGCCATCATTAGTTATGATCAATAGTTGGATACCGACCCTCTATTGGATTAAATATATGGGATGGAGAATTTCTTTGAATTTGAAGGCATCCCTAATAATAGGAAAGTTAAAATAGCAATTATAAAGTTTAAGGGTCATGCTTCACTTTGGTAGGAGAAATTGACAATTGATAGAAAAAGGAAAGAGAAGGACAATGTTAGAACATGGGTGAAGATGGTAAAAAAATTGTAGAAGTTCCTCCTTGTTGATTACCAATTCAATTTGTTGAGGAAGATGTAAAAGTTGAGACAAATGTATATGAGTGTGAAAGAGTATACTAAGGATTTCTAAAGATTAGATATTAAATATAGACATGTTTGTGATGAGGTACATAAAGTAGCTAGGTATTTGAATGGTTTGAGAATGACAATTCAAGATGATATCAATTTTGTGAAAATGGATAGTGTGGAAAAAGCATATCAATATTCCTTGAAAGTTGAGGAGATCTTGATAAAGAAGCATGGAAAAAGGAAAAAAAGGTAGAGGTGAAAGATTTCAATGAGGCAGAGGTAGATTTGATGGAGAAAACATCATATCTGACAATATTGTACAAGATAAAGGAAAAAAATAGTGGAAAGGTGATGAGAAATGCACAATTGAGTGGAAGGGTGGTAGTTCTTGCCAAGGTGGTTATGGAAGAGGAGGATTTTGGGGAACCTACTTTAAATGTGGTGAAAAAGGACGTAGAGACTTTGAGTGTAACTATTCTAGGAAGAAAAATGAAGGGAGTAGAAGAAATTATTTTGATCTTGGAGAGTCTAAAAGTGTACTAAATGGACCTTAAAAGTAGAAAACTTGATGGTGAAGAGAAATTTGTGTAATGAGAGAACTTGCAAAGAATTCCTCTTTAGGAAAAGTATATTCAAGAACAAATGCTAGATTGTAGGAAAATGTTGTAAGGTAATCGTTAATAGTGGTAGTTGAAAAAAACTAGCATCAGAGGAGTTGGTTAATAAGTTGCAATTGTAGAGGATGAGACATGCTAAAACCTATCAAGATGCTTGGATCAAGGATGAGCATAAGTTACTAGTAAGTGAAAAATTCCTTGTGAAATTCAAGATCATGAATTACTATGATGAAGTTTGTTGACCCTATGGAAAGACATATTGTGAGTTAGTTACAAAATATTTAAGTCATCCAGGAAAGTCAATTGATACTACAACTAAGCTATCCATAAGATAACATGTTCTAGTGGATATGCGATGTAAATCAGGCTCATAATATAAACCACCAAGTTACTAGTATGAACCAAGTTTACAGTACTCACTGAGTTCATAGTATGAATGAAGCTACCAGTTCAAGTTAGTATTCTTTAGTATCACCCAAGTGAAAATGTTTTACCTAAGCATCCAGTGTCACTCGAGTGCTTGAGTATCATTTGAGCTCATTGTATTGCATGAACATGAACATAACACCAAAGTGCACAGTTTGGCTTGAGCATCAACATTTGGTTAACTTGAAGGTATTATTTGGTTATTATGAAGAAACCTCTTGTTTAAGGTAACTGGAAATGAAGATATTAGTTGATGGATATATAAGGAAGGAAAATTAGTTTTTCTAAGATTGAATGAGTAGAATATATCCACTATGAAAAGGAGATAAGAAAGTTAATACAGAGAAGATTGTTAAGCATAATACCTAGTAGTATAAAGGAAAAAGAAGAGACTCATCCATCATATTCAAGTGATCATATTATTCAAAGGATCTATTTCAACAAATAGAGAACTTGTAAAAAAAAGATTGACCTACTAATTCATTCTAACAAGTGCATTAGTAAAATCCTCTATCTAGGTGGACCTAGAAGTCCTTTGTTGAATCTCCTAATATAGTACATACTTCCTTGTATTGTAAAATTATTTCACAAGGTAGATCTAATAGTCCTTCATACTGATAATAAATTAGATCACTAGAACTGATCAATTGCAATCCCTAATAGGCCAACTTTATTGCTCCAAGAGTGAAGCATTCTAGATGTCATGCCCACCCCAATTTTACCTTCTCCTTGGACGGTTTCTAGGTCACTAAATATTGTGTCAAAGTGTTATGGTGTTTGTTTCTTTATTGCTTTATGTTCATGCATGATAGTAGATTGGATAATCTAATGAAGTAAAGAAAATTTATTCTAAGAGAAAATTTTTAAGTGGTTCCTGATTCAAACCCCTACCCCTCCCTCAATCACTTGTTTGTCATTTAATTTTCAACAATTGGTATAAGAGATTTAACATCTTGAGAGTGAAGATACGAGGAAATGGAATTGTACAAGTTAGAGAAAGCTATTGAACATGACAAACTTGATTTAAATATGGATATGGAGAAAGTCAAGAAACTCAAGGACCCAATCACTCACTCTATGAAGAGAAGAAAAGGATTGGCTATATAGATGAATGACAATATATAGAAAAAATTAAGAATAGAAGACCTATGCAGTGAAAGAAGTTTAGAAGAAGTTGATGCAACAATAGAAGATCTATTAGTAAGGAATGACACTCTACAATAAGAAGTAAGAAAATTGAAAAGAGAATAGGAAATTTACTCAGTCAGGCTATGTGAAGTCACAAAAAAAATAAAAATGTATTGAATGATAAAGATATGCCAGATGAAGACACAAGATTACTTGCAACAATATTAGAAGAAAATACCAATGAAGTCCAACAACTACCAAAACATTGGACAGACATGTAAAATCAACTAGATGATGCAAATCATGGAATCACAAATCTAAGAGGAAAAAATGACTCTCCAAAATGAACTAAGATCTAAAAAGGATCTCAATGATAGAAGATTGAGGTTACATGAAAGTGTGAATCAATTGTATGAGAAAAATATGAATAGACCTAAAGGCATTTCTAGCTTAGGGTATACTAATCAAGGAGAATCATCACAATGAGGAGCACAAAATAAAAAAAGGCCTACATGCAACAATTGTCAAAAAGTAGATCACACATCAAATGTTTTTTGGAGCAATACTATGCAACCCAATTTCAAAGGTCATTGCTACAATTATACCAAATATGGATACAAGGCTAATGAATGCACAACTAGATCAAAGTTTGAAAGGAATTTTTTCACATGTCACAAGCATGGTCACAAATCTTCTAACTATAGATAAAATCCATGGAATCCAAATATTCAACACAATGGAACCATACAAAGAGTATTTATTCGTTGTGACCACAACAAGGATAACTTTAGTGGCTAAAATTCACCCATTGGCTAATCTCACTCATTAGGGACCCCAAATTTGGTTAATTATTTTGTACTTTTGTGGTGGCCATGTCACCTACACTTTATAAAAATTGGGTCCCATGCTTAGGTCAGTCACCAATAATAGTACAAAAGTATTTGTATTTTAGTGATGAATTTGCTAGTGCAATCTTTTTTTTCTATGCAATAAATTATATATATTCACCTACAATTTCCAAGTCTTATCATAATCAATGTCATATTTGCCAATATTTGGTAAAAGTTGAACTTAGGTTACATATTAAGTATATAGATTCAGCATGCATCTCAGTTCCAGACACTTTCCATAAAATTTCTTATTCTTTCTCACTTTAGCACAAAATAGATTTGATTGGGAACATGTGCCTTTACTTTTGGGACTTTCTTTAAAACTCGACATCCTTTTAAAATTTTGTCCTAAAATAGGATTTAGGACATTGATTTAGAATCCTCCAAAGGTCATAAACAATAGGGATGTTTCTTGCATTTTTCCATTCAATAATTTGGAAGGAAACTATAATGATAATGTGGAGTAAATTTAACCTTTAAGTTTGATAATCAATTAGGATCCATATAATAATAATAAAATAATGGTTTCTAGGTATGTCCATTATTCACCATGATTTTATAGAATTTTCATACAGTTGAAAAAAATTGCAAATAAAATTAAACACATTTCTTACTCAAAAAAATTAATTTGCCAATAGAATTAATTGTTTTCCCCTAAACTAATGTTTGACTTGCAAAATCTTTATACATTTTTCCAGGGGGGGTTTCTTAAAGTTATCCTTGGACAACAAAACATGGGGAAAATATCATCTATGTGGAGAATATGGCCACATTGGAGTAAATTGTGTAAGAACTCACTTCGGGAAAAGAAATATTAATGTGAGGTGCTATGTATGCCAAAATATAGGTGATTTTGCAAGAAATTGTAGGAATAGAGATACAAAAAATTCTGGTGAAAAACCCAAAGGAAAATCCAAGGTTGAATGAATCAAATCTTAGATGAACTAGAAATGGCTAAGGAAATCAAGGGAAAACACAAGGCAAGATAATGAAGTTATTATCATCCAATAAAATGAGTTGGGTGAGGCATCCACATCCAACTAAGAAGTCAAGGAGATGGTTGGAACTAATAATTCAAGGAAGATTCTACATCAGTTCTAGATATGTAATAAATAATAGTCTAAATATACATATTCAGATGCACAAAGTCAAGCAAGGGAGATACATTCTAACTGAGTTACAACCTAGCTATAATCGAGCTATCTATCATCTAATGTTAGAAACTAGTTCTAATAGAGCTTACCAATAATTAGTTCATGTCAATCTTATGATTCAAAGACTTTACTATGATATCTCACCTACCATAGTAGTGTACATGGTGGAATCATGTATTCATGATACTTTAATAAAGAGCGCAATCAAAATAACAATAAACTAATCTAGACCCAAGAAATCATTGTTAAATAAAGACTCCATGAACATCTCAAATTTTCCTAACTACAATTACTAAAATTACTCTCAGACCAACATCTTAGTGACAGTTCTAGAATAGAAGTATGCTATTAATGCAGATCTAGGAAATTCTATATGAGATCTATATAAAATTTGAAGAAGATAATAACACTAAAATACTATGATATATGCATGCCTGAGATTAAAACAATGCTAAGTGATGTTAGATAATCGCAAGAATGATGCTAAAATTACATTAATTCTCTACAACAATAATGCTAAATGATAGCTCTAAATGTGCCTATAGTGTGGATACATAAAACTTGGGTCCCTTTGCTCTTAATTTTCCCTTTTATTTATAGGATTTTAGAAGGGGGTTGAGGTAAGGATCTGGCCTTTATTTTCATTGGGGAGAAGAGTGAAATTAAAAATATATTACAAAGCTGCAAGAGGAATAGTCCAATAGACTTGGTTTGTGAGGAAAAATAGGGAATTTCCATTTTTTAAATTCCAAAAAGGTGAATTTTACTTTTGAGGAGATAAATAGTTTTTTTGATTTATTAAATGTTTCATTTATTTTCAGAAAAAAAAAAAATCCTTTTTCCTATTTTTTTTTTATGATTTTATGAGTTGACTTTCCCCTTTAAAAGTGTCTTTGGTCTTTTTCAATTTGATAGGTGATTAACCACTCAAATTATTAAATGTTTCTATTTATTTGAAAGTCCGTTATTTTTCTCATTTATCTAATTTTGTCTTTAATTTTTATTGCTTTATCAAAATTCAAATTGTTTTAGGTCTTTTTCAATTTTAGGGTGTCTAAAAATGCCCCTCTTTGAGCTAATAAGTGAAGTGTATTAGTTCAAATAATGTCTTTTTTTTTTTTCTTCTGATTTTTAACCAATTTTTGACAATTGAGTGTCTGATCACTAATATTTTTTTGATTCAAGGTTGATATGGTGCCTAATTATTGATGATTTGATACCTGATTATCAATGATTTGATGTCTAATTGCTAATATTTTTAAAATCCTTTGTTTGGAATAGTTTTTTGGATGCCTTAGTTTATTTGATTGTTGTTAAAATTGGCTAGAGTAGAACATTTTTGATATTTGGAAAACTGTGATGCCTTGGTCTCATGTAGGTTATAATTCCCCCTAAAAAATTAAGTTGGAAAAAAAATGATTGGAAATATAAGAGATTCTAATTTAATTTCTAAAAAAAGTTGATGATATAGTTGGAGAGGAAAACCAACTTGAAATGGAACAGTACTGAAGGTGATGGAAGTCATCTAAAGGTGTTAAACGGGGGAATGAGGATGAAAAATGTCATAAAATGCCCCAAGTGAGGGTTAAATAGGTCAAAAAACCTTTTATTTTTACATGCCCTTTTCACCTTCCACCTTTTGGAGCTCTAAGTTAGTGAAGATGGTGGTCCTAGTACAAGAGCACTAATTTGAGAGTGGTCATAGATATGAGTGTCTGACCGACTATGGTGCCCTAGTAAGTTATTGAGAACCTCTAGATCTTTTTATTTTTTTGGAGGATTTTTCATATCATTACATGATTTTAGCTAAGGTTATTCATTTTAGTGCATTTTCTAGTTGTTATAGCACGTTTAAATTATTGTAATGCATAAGAACCTTATAATAGCACATCAATGATGCAAAAAATGCATACAAATGTGGTTTTGGATTGTAAAATAGTGCATAGGAGAGAACTGTAGTGCATACGTAGGTTTCCATAGTGCTTCTAACTGTTGAAGTGCATATAAAGAATGTTTTAGTACATATAGGTTGTAGAATAGTGCATATGACAGTTAGGGTTTGTTGGTCCAAAGCGATGAATAAGGAAAAATTGTATGTGGTTGTTATAGTGCATGTGCATCTTTTTATAGCATTTTTACCTTTGATAGTGGATTTTATGAATGGTGTAGCACTTTTAAGGTAGATAGTGCATCTAGTTAATGTACTAGCATGTATCCTAAGTTTTATAGCACTTACAATTCCTGTAGCACATCCATATAAAGAGATAACACATGTGATTGCTATGATGGCTCTTTGGGTTGTGATAGCAAATACACCTCATGTAATGGCACACATGATATAGTGCAAAGTGACCTTGTAATGCATTTGGTGCATGGGATAGTGCATATGGCTAGATTAGGGGTTGTCCACGGCAGAATGTCCTTATAGGTAGATTTGAATGTGTGTAGCATTGATCAAGAGGTAAGATAGAATTTTGATGTGGAATAGATGATTTTGGAGGTGACCTAGAAAATTGTTAACATAAAAAATCAAAATAATAGGGAATTTATGTCACAAAGTGATATGTAGGATCAATTAGGTGATGTTGGATAGAGAGAAAAAGTGCCCTCATTGGGATAGAGAATAGGGAAAACTTAACATTTTCATCTCAAGATATAGATTGGGACAAGAAATAGGTTCAATTAGATGGATAGCCAAATGATTTCTTTTGATTGATGTGGGATAATCACTTGTGATGTAAAACTAATTACATTGTTTGATGGTTAGTGAAATAGGTACGTGGGCATAAGATCATGGTGCAGGGTTTATATCCATGGTCACTGGAGTCCATTTATAGATTATCAATGGTCGATTAGTAGACTATTGATAGATGTATCTTTACGTATCTTCTGTAGATGCTTGAGTTCTAAGTGAATAGGGGATTATTGATAGCTCTCATTGAGTAGTGGCACTAGAGCCATCATACTTTGTGCATGCCCCTTGGGGAGATGAAAATTACTCCCAAGAATGTATACATAATTCTTAGGATCCCTATAGTAGAAGATCTAGTATATTATGATCAAATGGAAGATGGGATAACCTTCAGAGATATATTTGCAGATGATGACATTGTACATCATGGTTTTAGATGCTATAGTATGAGCCTTTACCTACATTTTTGGTTGGATTGATAGAAGGATTTCTCCTATCAAATAGGCAAGGATGCATATGTCTAGTGGGATGGAGATATGTTATTCAAGACATGGTCAATCAGCCACAAATATTTTCATAGGGTAGCTACATCTTAGCCCACTTGTATCATGATTTACATTAGGTGGTGTACTTAGGGACGACATCACTTTTCATAAGTATTGTATTTTTGCAAACATGGATATGGGAGTATCTTCCCATTATGTGGTCAATATGTTCATCAACAACCACAAGATATGTCATACATATTCTAGGGCAAGGTGGGATTTTGATAGGAGTAGGAATAGGTTGTGGCATAGGGCTGAGCTAGAGGGAAGATGATATGGGTCTAGATAGGATTGTACAGTGTAGGGTGATGTTGATGTTATCAAATGATGTTGATTTGTTAGGAGACAGAGGGCTTAGGTTTAGGATCCTACCTAAGGGGCACAAAGTTCACAACTACAGGTGCAACCACAAGTATCTATAGCTTCAAGGCCACCATCAACGAGACTAGGTGGGGATTTTGATATGGAGGCCTATATGAGTGTCATGGATGGACAAATTAGATTCATTGGTCATAGTTTAGTCACTTAACAAGAACAATGTAGGAATTCATAGCCTAGATGAAACTAAGGCTTCCATTACCACCTCTAGTACTGAATATAGATGGGGCAACCATGAGTCAAGTAGCCCTAGCCATTCCTAAGACACAGGCTATAGTTTTGGTGGATAAGGTTCCTCAAGACAGGAGGATTGCCCTTAGTAAGCAAGCACCTCCCAATTAGTCATAGAGAGATGTTGCAGGTGGTGAAACACATGATTGATTTTGGGTATCATTTTGTATTGCATGTATTAACTCATTAGATGTATGATTTCTAATGATGACCTTTTAATTTTATGAGTATTTTGAGAAAAAAATTACATTTGTATATATATTGGATTTTCATGTTTTGGAATTATGGACTTTATTATTGATGTCATAGATGATGTGATGTGTGTGAGTGCTAATTATGGCCTATAAATTAATCAGACATCAACATGATTATTATATATTAGAATTATCCTAGAATGAACAAGAGATTATTCTTCCAAAATAACCCAACAATTCAATCTATTGCCTCCTAACTAATTGGTTTTTCTATCCACTCTCTGATTTGAGTGATCAACAACCAAAGCATCTAGTACGAAAGATTTTTTTAATTCTAAATGATATGCAATGCTAAGCTGAAATGTATATACATTATTCTAAGAATATAAAGAAAAAATTAATCTAAATATATGCATGATTAATAAATTATGAGAAAGCAAGTATGAGAGTAAACAAGCTATTAATGAAAATATGTGAGTGAACAATTTGGAATTAGTTCAATATTATTCATGTGCATATCCTAAAATAAGAGGTTGAGGGTTTCTTAAATAGAATCCAATAATTTGGTCAACAATAAAGATTAAATAGAATGAATGATCGAGATCAAAGATGAGATTCAATCACAATAGAAGATTCCCTTGGGAAAATAGAGTTAACTGGTCACTTCTGAGTGTGATGAGGAGTATATCATTCCCTTTC
Source organism: Cupressus sempervirens (assembly GCA_028749045.1). Taxonomy (NCBI): domain Eukaryota; kingdom Viridiplantae; phylum Streptophyta; class Pinopsida; order Cupressales; family Cupressaceae; genus Cupressus; species Cupressus sempervirens. Next base: position 489,911,883 of record CM053791.1, on the reverse strand, counting down.
TAATTCTAGTCCATTTAGAATTTCTATTTCTGAATTGAAGAGAAAGAATAATAGATGATATTTGATTTAAAAGGTTAAATATGACCTCATAATTGAATAATATATTAAATTAAATAATTAAATTCAATAATTATAATTAAGGTATATTTAATTAAATCAAATGCTTTTAGTTCCTCATGTATATTATCCAAAGGGGTGAATTCAATTTAATTAAAGTACCAGGACTTGTAATTAAATTAAACTCGATTAATAGGTTTAATTTAGCCAATTCAATTTTGATTTAGGAACTCAATGAAGTAGGTAATTAATATAGATTAATGATTTTATATATTTGAAACTTAGTTTGAGTAGAGAATATGAAAATTAGAATTGCCTAGTATAATAAGACTTTAAGAAAGATTGATAGAATGAAATTGGTTTAGCATACCAATGTGCCAATTCATGGGTCTTACATTTGCCCATCTTTTAATGAATGTGCAAGCAACACATTGATTCAAAGGAATTTGAAGTCTGAGAATATAGACCAAGAAGTGATATTGGTTCTAAGATTGATGACATAGAGACTAATTGATGAGATTTGTAAGGTTATCTCCAAGATGAAGCTTAGCCTTAGGGAATTTAGATAGAGAACCTAGATACTAATATGAAAGAGCAAAGATTATTAGACTTCACAAAATTCTTCCCATAATGAGACTTAATTCTCAACAGTTGGGGTTAGATTACCTTGATACCTATCCATCAAAAGATGACAAGGTTAATCATGATTTATAGAATTATCCCTAGAATGAGGCTTTATCCTTAGGAGCCAAGGTTAGACTATCTTGATACCTATCCATTAGAAGATGACAAGATTAATCATGACTTATAGAATTATCCCCAGAATGAGGATCAATCCTTAGGAGTTAGGGTTAGGTTATCTCAATACCTATCCATTAGAAGCTAATAAGATTAATCATGATTCATAGAATTATCCCTATAATAATGCTTAATCCTCAAGATTTAGAGTTAGATTATCCATTAAATAGTGATTGAAAGTAAGAGTTTAGAATTATCTCTAGAATGGAGCTTAATTCTTAAACAAGAATTAGGATTATCTCTAGAACAAAGCTCAATCCTCCAGAGTCTAGATAGAACACCTGAATATTGGTCCATAAAATATAAAAGTCCTATCATGAGTTGTAAGATCATCCCCAAAATGAGGCTTAATCCTTAGGAGTCAAGGTTAGACTATCCTAATACTTGTCCATTAAATAGTGATTGAAAGAAAGAGTTTATAATTATCTCCAGAATGGAGCTTAATTCTTAAACAAGAATTAGGATTATCTCTAGAGTGAAGCTTAATCCTCTATATTCTAGATAGAACACCTAAATACTGGTCCATAAAAGATAACAAGTCCTATCATGAGTCATAGGATCATCCCTAGAATGAGGCTTAATCCTTATGAGTCAAGGTTATACGATCTCAATACCTATCCATTGAACTATGATATGGATTGTTATAAGATTGATTAGATGATCAAATGATGATATATATGACATATGATGCTAGATAAAGGGAACAAAGATGCCTCAAGTGATGAGATGCCCCTAGCAATTAGGACAGTGTTTGAGTTGAAGCTAGTTTTGAAAGATTTAATAATGCAATCATCCTACCCCTTTCGAAAGTGAAATAAAAAGACGACACACTAGAATAGTGATGATTAGAGTAGTAGATTGGAAGATACTAAAGTGTTTAGAGATTCAAAAAAATGTAGAATAGATCATAAGAGTGTGAAGAAAAATTTGAGTTGATTCAGGGTGGTTTCAAGGTCCAAAAGATGAAGTTCGACTTTGGTTGACTAGCCTAGACTTTTCAAAAATGGTGGAAAATTTTGAGGAAATATGTTTTGAGAATATTCTAAGATTCACAAATTATTAGTAAAATGGACTGCATAAGTGACCAATCCCGTTGATCCAAAAAATTTAAAGTGTTTTTTTGAGCTATTTAAGTATGTTAGATTTTGAATTAGATTGCAAAAATGAGGTTAGAGCCACCAAATTAGCTAATAGGGTAATTTTCACGTCAATTGAAGCACTTTACAAAATTAGGTCAAAACCTATATAAGGCCCAAAAAGGTCATTTTCAATTCATTTATTTATTTTTTAATGAAGAAGAGAGCTCTAAGGTGAAAGATGGTGGCCATCCTACATCATCACCAATTTGAGCATTCAAGGCAACATAGCCAGTTGATAGACTATGAGCCTCTGGTGAGTAGTCGATTAACCTTCCTGTTAGTGAAAATTTTATGGGTTTTGATGATTTTTTCACAAGGAACTACCAAAATGATACTTCTTCATGTATAGTTATGGGTTTCCTCGTGTGGGAGGTACCCATCTCTCATGCCAGAGACATTAAAGAATGCTGATTTTTTCCTTACTTTATTGACTTTTCTCATGTAAAGAAATGAAATCTTACACAAGAAAGTGAAACTTTGCATGAGGATTTGAAAGCTCACATGAAAATTTGGTTGTGTGGAATTTGTTTTGTGAAAAACTTGATTATTTGTCATCTATTTGTATTGTCATTAGTCTTTTTTGCATGTTATTCAGTATGTTTTTGTGCATTTATAGATAGTATAATGTTTCACATGTCAGATATTGATTGTTTTCTTGTCTTTTTCATGTTTGTAGGTTAGCTTTTTGAATGTCTCATTCAGATTACACTATCCCCCTTTCAGAGCACATATTTGCCAATTAAATGCCATAGACATGACACATATTGACTCCCTTGGCCTATCTCATCTATGTGATATCCCCAATCTAAGGGTGAATCATGGGTTACTCACATTACTAGTAGAGCATTTCCATTTGGAGACAAATACTTTCCACTTTCCCTTGGGAGAGATGACCATCACATCGGAGGACATTTAAAGGATACTCCAAATACCATTCTACAGACCATGGGTCGAGTATGATGTTCAACCAAGACTAGTTACATTGGTGTTGAGGGCCATTTTCTAGGAGGATCTCATAATGGGAAGAACTATTACATGGGAGAAGCTAGTGCAGACATATGTCTTGATCAACAAGTTGGTGGTAGTACTTGGCCTTTTTATTAGATACTTTCTGATGTCGAATAGAGGTTAACATTGATTAGAGTGTGGATGGGGATAGATGCATTAGTGGATGCTAGAGTAGCTAGCACATTTTGGATGAGGTCAGTATATGTTGGCCCACATATACCATGAGATGGATGAGGTAGTATATCATGAGAATAAGAACATGGTAGTAGGGATGTATGTTCTACAAGTTTGGTCATGGGAGCACTTGCCCATTACTAGGCCCATTTGTACTAATAGGAAGAAGGACCATGAGCATGACATATGTAAATATCATGGCTAGATGAACTAGGCTACTCTGGGTAAGACTAAGCAATGTAAAGTTTAGTTAGATGAACTAGTAACCGTATTATGATAGCTGTGGAGAGAGACTAAGGTATAGGATGACACAAGTGTGGAGTTAGGACACATATTTTCCTCTCAAAAACTAATTGGTCATTCAATCTAGGTGATTAAGGCATTTCCACTGATTCACATGTGGTGATAGTATGGTCAAACTTAGGACATCTCAGAGGAGTACTACACATATGCCCACTTTTCCTTAGATGTGAAGAGAGGGTGGTCAGTTAGACTAGACCTTCGGAGGTCCACAATTGATGTGCATTCTATTGGTATGACTTAGTGGGATTACATGGTAGTAGTTATGGATGGGGGGGTGACTCCAGCATATAGGGAGCACTTTGTGGATCATCCTTTCCCTTGGTTCATAGATCTAGTAGGGATGGTAGTGCATGTACAACCAGTGCAAGCACCAAATCAATAGTGACAATAGCCACCATAATAGAGACCGAGACAACACACAACATAGGTGCATATTCTTTGCCAAATGATGGGAGATAATCTAGGTGTTGGTGGCAATGGGTTTGGGCATAGACATCCTCAAGGAAATATGGGAACCTTGGGTGCCATTGGAAGATATGTGAAGAGGTAGTGGGAAGATGAGTACCTAGTAGATAAGGCCAAGCCTAGAGTGAGCAATGAGGAGATGCAAGATCAACTTGTGCCAGATACACACCAAGATGCCTTAAGGAGGACCCAAGAGTGATTAAGAGTAGTGTAGTGGCAACTAGAAGATATGTAGATACAATTGATAGTATGAGATATTTTCTTAGGAGATTGGGAGCATGAAATTTAGGATCTAAACACAAATCTAGAGGAGCAGTGAGAGGAGACTCAATTGCAGAACACCGAGTAACTTATTATTGTGCATCTTATATTGTTGAAATACCTAAGGTTTTAGAGATAATGCCTAGATTCTTAGAGTATGCTAGAGCATTGGATGGTGTATGATGGCCAGTGAGATCAAATGCTCCTCCTCCTCCTCTACTTGGGGATGAGGGAGAAGGGAGCAGTAAGATACCTTTCTTCCAATTTTGTTCTAGCTATGTATCAATTGGTGTGCCACCATTATTTTTTACCATTTTGAGATTAATAGTTCTCAAGTAGTGCTCATTTTGGTATTTTTATACACTTGATTCCATTGGAGATATTTATATATGAGATCATTTTGATTCAAGTATCTTACATGTGTCATCTTTTCTCTTACAGTTTTTCATATATGAGATGTTAATGCTATGATTGATTGAATGAAAATTGATATGATGTATGAATGTAGTGCAGATGAGATGAATATGAAAATCTATATGAAATGCAAAATGTGAATGAAATAACATCTCATGTAGATTTAAAGTTTGTTGCAGTGATAGGTATACCTTGAAAGTCAAGAAGATGAACCAAGGAGCTGAACACTTATGTAGTCATGAAGAAATGGGATACTTTTAAGAAACCAACAACTTCTCATGTTGAAAGATGCAAGTAAAACAATGACCAAATTGTTCCCTTATACAAGTAGAGTATGCAATGCAACCCTAGTTCTGGTCACTAAACTCATAAAATTATCATCACTAAGTGGTTAGTTAAACCCACAAATGCCAATTCACATTGACATTGCAATCATAGGAATATGAATATGATATGTGTCTTAGTTTTTTTAAGATTAAATGTAAGCATTAAGGCACAAGAAGCTAGAATGAATAGAACATTTGTCCCTTTTAATGTAGAAAATAAACATAAGCATCAAAGCATAAATGCTAGGATGACCAGAATGTTTCTTACATGTAGACACACTAGGCACACAAGATGTCCTTCTGACTTTAAGTATTTATGAAAGATTCTATCGGTAATGACCCTTGCATTTGTAAGCTGAGACAAAACTATGTTAAGTATACTCGCAATGACTCATGTGTTCACTTAGTGGTACGAGTATTAGTATCTACTATAACATAGATAATTCATTGAAACAAGCAAGGAAAAGAACCAACCTCAGTGAAGAGTCCATATAAATGAGTTGAGGTACACATAACCATCTAATATGAGATAGAGGCTCTTATAATGGACACCCTTTTATATGGATGCTTTAGATTATTGGAACTAGACCATCAAATAGAAAGAAAATAAAATATCATGCCCCCAGTCCTTGCTTCTCTAGTCAAAAGAGACATCCCTGAGTTGCTCAATGGGAAATAATAAAGTAGAAAAATCAAAAAAAGAAAAAAAAGCTCAACATAGCACAAACAATGTCAATGTTTCCATTCTAGTGTTAGTGTTATAGGATTAATTTCAAGTGTTAATGTTTAGAACATATGTGTAAGAAATCTCTTCAGTAGGGTGACGATAGTAGATAGAATCAATTGGGAAAACTGGTGACTGGCATCATAGAGAAAACTTGAGTGAGAAGAATCTCAATAGGAACAAAGTGACAACAAGAAAACACATTTAGAACAATTGGTGATTGACACAAATGATATCTTCTATGAGATGAATCTCTATGGTGAAGCAAGTGATAGTAGGTAGATGTAGTTAGGACAACTAGTGATTGACACTAAAGAGATGTTCTATGAGATGAATCTTTTGGTGAAGCAAGTGATAGTAAGTAGATGTAGTTAGGTCAACTACACACTGACATCATAGAAAAATATTGAGTGAGAAGAATCTTAGTAGGAACAAAGTGACAGTAGGCAGACATAGTTAGAACAACTTGTGACCGACCTTAAGAAGATGTTCTTGAAGACCATAGAGTTTTGCTCTTGAGACTATGACAAGATTCAATCCATGGGTGCATGAGTGAAAGAAACAAACTAAAGTAGGAAAGAAACTTACAAAAGCTAGAAGATGTGCTACAAGATGTAGCATTTTAAATAAGAGGCACATGTTTTCTAGGTTTTCACCTTCTTGGAAAAGATTCTTTTTTTGCTACCATGATGCCTATTTGCCAGGTTTTCATCAATGGCACTTTTTTCTTTTTCAATTTTTTTTTTGCATTTTTTGAAAATTTCACTTTTTTAAGTATTACCAAGGCACCTATTGCTAAGTTTTCACCAAGATAATAGATTTTTTCAGGACTTTTAAATATATACATAGAGCTTTGGAATGCATATCATCTGTAGAACCTCTTTAGATGAAGAGTGTTGATTGGCACCTTGAACAATTCTCCCTTAGTTGTTGAAATTTTGAAAACACTGTACTAACTATATGTGGACCAAGTGAGTTGGGTTTGAACTTCCCTTTTTGTAATTATTTTTGATTCTTATGGTTTTCCCTCAGAACAAGATCACCCACTTGGAGGTCTTGTGGCTTAATATTCTTATTGTAGCTCTTAGACATGCACTTTTGGTAAGCTCAAAGATGATCACATGCCACTTTTCACTGTTCATCTAATAATTCTAGCTCTTGAAGCCAAGATATTTTGTAATCATCATCAATAATGAGGCCCTTCATAGAGATTCTTAAAGTAGGAACCTCAACCTCAATTGGAAGCACAACATCTGCTCCATATACCAAAGTAAAGGGCATTGTTCCTGTCAGAGTTTTGATGCTTGTTTAATAAGCCCATCAAGTTGGATTAATCTAAAGGTGATAGTCCCTTCTAGATTTTTTGACTATGAGATGTAAGATCTTAAGGATAGCCTTGTTGGACATTTCTGCTTGACCATTACCCTAGGGGTAATAAATAGAAGACCAATGTTGCATGATTCTAACATTTTTACATAACTCTTTAATATCCTTATTTTTAAACTGTCCTCCATTGTTAGTAATGATGGAGGATGGTACATCATACCTACATATTTGATTGCCTCTTTCTCTATATTCAGCCAATAGTAACTAGCTTTGATAAGTTTACAAGGTAGTGTCAAGCCATTAGAGTGAGATCCATAAATGCCCTCATGTACATTGATTAATGTGCATTTGGAATCATTAGGTTCTAGAAACCTAAGGAGAGTTTCATCAAGACCTCTCATAAACAAGTCATTAGTAATAATAACATACCATGAAGCACTATAGACAAGGTGACATTTTTTGTTCCAGGTTAGATTATCTAGAATTATTTGGTCACATAGGTAAGAGTAGATATGATGGTAGAGGGATGAGTCATGTCCTAAAATAGAAGAGATCATCTAGTATTTAGGTGAACTATAGGTAGGGTAGAGTCACATCTCCACTAGGAATTTGTGCCAAAAATCATTCTCAAGCATCTATAGCATGGAGGCGAGAGTAGCTATTGCATCTACCACTTTGTTGTATGCTCGAGGAACTTGTTGAAAAGTGGCATGAGCAAAGTATTTCTTTAGGTCATCAACCATTCATTTATAAGGTATCAAATTCTTATCCTTTGTCTGATACACATTATTGACTAGTTGATTACAACCTCAGAATCACCAAAGATATTCAATTTATTTACTCTCCACTCAACTACAATCTTTATGCCATTGATTAAGGCTTTGTATTTTGCAATATTGTTTGTACAAGGAAATAGGATCTTGTACACCTTAGGTAATGTGTACTTTTGTGGTATTAATAATAAGATCCCAACACCAAATCCTTGTGTGAAGGAACCATCAAAGAACATCACCCAAGCTTGATGTGTTAGCATTAAGGTAGATTCATTAGGGAATTCAATATTCACTTGTAGAAGACTTTGCATTGGTGCTTTTAATAATTGATCAACAATTACATGTCCTTTGATAGCCTTTATTTAAAAATACTAAATATCAAACTTTCTTAGTATCATGACTAATTTAGCTAACCTTCCTATTAGAGCTACCTTGCTAAGTAAATATTTTAGTGGATCAATTTTGGCACTAGTCATGTAGTATGAGTGAGCATGTAGTGTCTCAACTTATGAGACGCAAAGACAACTGCCAAATAGACTTTTTCATTGATGATATAGTTCATTTCATAAGAAATCAACACGTGACTGAGATGATAGATAACTCATTCCTTGTTATCATTGTCCTCCTAAGCTAGTAGGATACCAAGAGATGACTCTATTGCTAAGATATATAGAATGAGAGGCTTCCAAAAAATAGGAAGCATTAGGAGCAACATATTAATAGGATATTATTTTATTTGTGTTAAGCTCTGATCACCATCTTTATTCTAATCATATTTTACACCTTTATGTAGAGTCTTAGTAAAAGGTTGTGACTTGTCTACCAATTGTGAAATGAACCTGTGAATAGATTGAGGTCTCCCTTGCAAGCCCCTCATTTGATTAATATTACAGGGTGGAGGCATTTCCATTATTGCTTAAACATTTTCTAGATCCACCTCAATTCCTTTTGTAGAGACAATATAGCCAAGTAATTTCCCAGAAGTTACACCAAATGCACATTTCTCAGGGTTTAGTCTGAGACTAAACTTCTCCATATGATCTAGGATAGGACCCAGATCTTGTAGATTAGTGTTACATTGTGTACTCATGACCAAGGCGTCATCTACATAGTCGTCCATTGTCTTATGCATCAAATCATGGAAGATTGTTTTAACTACCCTTTGATACATGAAACCTACATTTTTAGACCAAATGGCATCACATTCCAATAGAAGGTTCCCCATGTGTAAGTGAAATCAATTTTCTGCTAGTCTTCTAGTACAATTTTAATCTGATTATGACCAAAAAAACCATTCATGAGTGAGAACATTTCATATCATCCTGTCATATCCACTATCATATCAATGTTGGGGAGTGTAAAATCATCCTTTGGACATGCTAAGTTCAGGTGTCAAAAATCTATACAAACTTAGATAGATTTGTCATGTTTGGATACTAGAACAATGTTTGAAATCAATTCAACATAGTTGAAAGCATGGATAAATCCATCTTTTAGAATATTTTCTAGTTCAGCTTTAACAATTAATTCCACATGAGGGTGCATTCTTGAGCTTTTGTTTGACTAGTTTTACCCCTGGTACAATAGATAAATGATGCATTATGAGATTAGGATCTAATCCTGGCATATCCGAGTAGGTCCATGGAAAAGTTATCTTTTTCTCTTGGAAGATGGCAATAAATTTCTCATTTTCTTCTATAGATAAGGATTATGCAATGTGTGTTGTATGAGGCTCTTCCTTTACACCCAAGTTGATTGGTTTTTTTGGCTCTATCAAAACTGATGATCTTTCCTGAAAATGACTAGGAAGTGCATTATGTAAGGAAACTTGGCAATAAAGAATATAATCGTTTCTACATAACCCATAATAAATCTAAAATAAACACAGAATTAAAATCCACATGCAAGAGAATAGATAACATACCCACAAAATTGTGACACAAGATATACCCTGGGAAACCCTCATTGAGGGAAAAACCCAGCCTCCAAAAGCATCCATCACCTTGTATTATTCAGCAAAAAATACCATTGCCATACAACCATGGAAGCCTTTATGGCCATAGCCACAACCGAGCAAACTATGTGAACAAGCATGAATCCACACATCCCATGCCATGCTTTCAACCTTCACAAATGCTCCCTTGGCTAACCTGTCAAGCCTTGTCCCACTTGACTCTTGCCTTTTATCTTCTCCTTGTCACTCTTTTACTCTCACAACAACTACCCTTGTGGCTGCTTATATAGTAGCAAGTCCCACAAAACCACCAAGTGGTATTACATAAACCATGTGCTAAAACCATGTGCTACCTAACCCACTGACCCCACATTTAATATTGGGCATTTAATTCTTTTCCCCAATATTAAATAATTACATAAAATATTTTTACAATGTTACAATACAACTCATCAAGAATATTCCATGGGAATTTTTACATGTTGCACGTCCATCTAGGCACAACATTACATAATAAAATAATAAAATAATAATATTATGCAATGTGTACAACACCCATTATCTCAACAATCTCCCACTTGTTGTATACATTGCATAGGGTCAATCCGTAGCCACATAAATAAACAAGGGAACAATCACTCCCAGCACATCCACCATCATGGATCAAAATACACCAAGTGCTCCATCCTGGTACCCGCAACAAAATCAAAGTATCCAGCATCTCAAACATGAATGATCTCACCTCCTATTATGCCACTGCCACTGGACATACATAGAAGCAATCCAAAGAGAAAGCCACCCAACCTGTCACATTAGAAGATCATAAAATCCTGTACCAATTGAAATTCCAAGCATAAAAACCTAATCCAAAGGTAATCACATGTATCCGTAGTTGTCAAAATATCCATAGCTGAAATAACACCCACAACAAGTGCCAAACCCATCCAACTATCCATACCTCAAAGGTATAACAAGTGAATCTCATATCACTGACATATCTAATCTATAACCTGCAATCATAAGACTCAAGAGCAATACCTGCCACATATATACCAAGAAGCTCCCACTGCAAAAGATAATGTCAAATCTATAACCAATCCACTCAACACATCTCAAAGAAGTGAATCCATGTAGTATCAAGGACATCCACAATACATAATCCAATATCCTGCAAGAATAACTCTCATAACAAGTCTCCAATAGTCTCTCAAATTCTCCACAACCAACAAAGGAAATAGATAAAGAAATAACCATGTCATCTCTCACATGACATACATGAGCACAAACTAGTGATCACAATCTCTAACCAATCTCAAATCCAATGTAGTCAAAATTGAACATCCAGGAAGATAACCGAGACCAAGAGAAACCATGCAAATCATAACCTGTATCATGTCCTTCTACACACACCTCTAGATGTAAACTGTGCAAGTATGATCTCCTCCATAAAACCCCAACAAGAAGCCTCAAAAACACCCAAACCATACCATATAACTCATCATGGATGTAAGCCTCTCACAAGAAGATCAAACTCATAAAACCATTCCTAAACCAAGGAATAACCATTCCTAATCCAAGGAAAATGCCCAATATAAAACCATCTCCCAAACTCAACCAGCATAACAACATATGCACATGGAGATAACCAATGCTAAACCATCTCTCAAATGAACCCTCCAGAATTAACTCATGTACCATAGCTCAAGATCCATATCCATGAAAGACAAGCATAAATATAATGCAACTGAGAGAAACAATGGGCTATACCTCTCAAGTAGCAAACTGCCGAGTAGACCAAGAGTGGGGAATGAGAATGATCATCAAGATACCCAAGTCTCCAACCAAGACTCATCTAAGAAAAATCTCCTCTCAAGTCCATATCAGGTGACTACCCATCGGACTTCTTGTTGAAACCATCAACCATCCCAACGAATACTTTCTCTAATCCAAGAGAAATCAGCATCACCACCGTATCTAAGTATCCATGAGCACCTGTAACCAATCAATCCATGCCAACTCTAAATGCAACATAGAAATATCATGAAGTATCTAGCTTATGATCAGTGTACTCAATACCAAGAAACTAAACCAAGATCAATGTCCAAGTTCCAACCATGGCCTCAGGAACATAAACATGACAACATGATCTTACCATATCAACTAAAGAGATAACATGCTCCATATGAACACACCATAACATGTCACAACTCTCAACGCATATCAAGAGTTTACCATGACATAATAATGAAACCATCCTCACACCAAGGATAACATGCCAAATAAAAGCATAAACTACACCTTTGCCAAGAACCTTGTGAGTCTTCAAGATGCAACCATCTCCACACACCATGAAGAAAAACATCTCCACATACCAGGAAGAACCATCTCTATACACCATGAAGATAACCAAGAACTCCATGAGTCCTGAAGATCTAACCATCTTCACACACCATGAAGATAACAAGTGCACCATGCAAATGTCAAAGACGCTTCTACAGTAATAGGATCTAAGACAAACCTCCAACATCTGCAAACACTCAATAAATATATCAATGCCAACAACTCCCACTCAACCGTGGTACCAAGTCACCTATGGCATCATAAAATCCATCTCCTATATGAAGATCCAAATCAAACCAGGAACTAATCCTGCACTGTCACCCCATCACTGTCACAAGCTCCCATTGAACTATGTATCCAAGCTATCCATGACATCATGATGAAAAAACCATCCTCTAACCATGAGAATCAACCAAGGCATCAAACCATCAAAGAACTCAAAGTGCACATCATGAGCTCCTCAAAAGAAACTAAATAACTATGATCCTCAACCAAGAAGATATACCACCATAACCAAATCAAAAAATCCAAGCTAATGAACATCAAGGATGTACCTGTATAACCAATCATATCATGCCAAAATCCATGACACCATGATCACATCCATGAACTGAGCATCTGGCTCTCAATATGTCCAACCTATTAGCATAAAATAGTCAACCACAATCCTCCACCATGACTATACCTGGTAACAACATCTCGTCCCTTCTACATGAAGAAAATAGTAAATCATGTGACTTAGGGCATAGACAACCCAAATCTAAGCCACCAATCTGAATATGCATCAATAGTGAAAGATCAATGGGCAAAGACAACCCATAACCAAGCTATAAATGCAACCTGTAAGTATAGACCACTTACAACACTGCACAACTTGTAGACCCAACAAGTCATAATGCATATCCAAACCAAACACTGATAACCATATCATCATGAGACCAATATGAACTGAGTATACAATGACATCAAATCTTAAATTTCCAATGCCATAAACTCACAATGTTACCATAGTCAAAATATATCTATAAGTTGTTTAGATAAATATATCACCAAATAAATCATGCCAAACTTGCACCAAATCTAAACCAGTGTGTAGAGCTCTCCAAGAGCTTTCCGTTGACTACTCGAAGTCCAAAATCTGACTTCGTATGCCCAAGTTATGCCCTAATCCATGCTAAAAATAAATAACATCTGACTTTAGGGCTCTGAAAACCTAACAATATTTTAAAATCATAGAACCAAACCTATGCCAAGTTGTAGTGCTCTAAATTAGCTTTCCAACGCCTATAAGAACTCTAAAATCTGATATTCTGAGAGAAAGTTATGGCCATTTTACTAAGACAGTCTTTTTACCATTTTCAGTACGATTTTTCATTTTTTATTTTTTCAGTGACGAAAATTTCGACAGGATTAAATTTGATGGCCATCATGGGTTGAAACTAAAAAAACTCTTTCATTTCCTCTAAACATGGCCAAATTAGGGCATATTATATATCAAAATTTATGGAAATGTCGACTCGGATCTAATGGTGAGGTCTATTTTTACCCAGGAGGTCATTTCTGCATGCTACCCCCCAAAACCCTCATTTTAAATGAAACATCTGAAAAATCTTTTTGTCCAACAATTTCCCATGCCCAAATATTTTAACATCCCATCATAACAGCAAATCCAAAGTCCTTAGATCTGCAATAAATCATTCATATATCTTGCCCTTTCTTTTATCCTCTCATGCATTCCCATGGATTCAATCTAGGGTTACAAACAATAAAACCATAGCTCTGATACCACTTGTAAGGGAAACTTGGCAATAAAGAATATAACTGTTTCTACATAACCCATAATAAATCTAAAATAAACATGAAATTAAAATCCACATGCAAGAGAATAGACAACATACCCACAAAATTGTGACACAAGATATACCTTGGGAAACCCTCATTGAGGGAAAAACCCAGCCTCCAAAAGCATCCATCACCCTGTATTATTCAGCAAAAAATACCATTGCCATACAACCATGGAAGCCTTCATGGCCATAGCCACAACCGAGCAAACTATGTGAACAAGGATGAATCCACACATCCCATGCCATGCTTTCAACCTTCACAAATGCTCCCTTGGCTAACCTGTCAAGCCTTGTCCCGCTTGACTCTTGCCTTTTATCTTCTCCTTGTCACTCTTTTACTCTCACAACAACTACCCTTGTGGCTACTTATATAGTAGCAAGTCCGACAAAACCACCAAGTGGTATTACATAAACCATGTGCTACCTAACCCACTGACCCCACATTTAATATTGAGCATTTAATTCTTTTCCCCAATATTAAATAATTACATAAAATATTTTTACAATGTTACAATACAACTCATCAAGAATATTTCATGGGAATCTTTACATGTTGCACGTCCATCTAGGCACAACATTACATAATAGAATAATAAAATAACAATATTATGCAATGTGTGCAACACCCATTATCTCAACACATTAAATATCTCATCCTTAAGCACCTTTGAGAGGTTTTCACCTTTGGATATGTCTTTTATTTTTAATATTTTGGGTTATGATACTACTACAATGTGGTTTTCACCATCAAATCTTCTATTTCTTTTATTTTTATTGTATGACTAAGACATTTGATGTTAGTTTTAGTCATATTGATGCTTTTCTCACTGGTGGAGTGTGTTACTTATTTAACAATGTTTAGATAGCAAGTGAGAGCATAGTATTTATGGAATGTAGGGAAATCACTAGATGAATTGGAATTTCACTCTATGGGCTTAGGATAGGTGAGTGAGAGATGTGATAGATTTGATGGCATTCATGGTATAGTCATAAAATGCTTAAACAAGTAATTTGAGACCTAGGGTGAATTCATCCAAAGGTGTGTTTGAATGCCTTTGAGTTCTAATAATATTAATCAAAGACTCATTAACACTAGTAGGATGAGACTCATATATCCTAACCCTAGATGGTCCACCTATTTTAAGTTACTTTTCATATGTGTGAACTTGATCTACATCCTTGTCTATAGTTTCTTCTGAGAGAGAGTTAAATTCATACTCTTAAGAATCTATACTACATGGAGATAGACTATAGAATTACCTAGTAGTGATGGAATCCATTCTCTACTTTCAATATCATCTTGATTTTTACAAAGGCATTCAACAACTATAGTATGATTCGACTCTCCTTTTTCATGAGTAATGTTGTCAAAATAATCATTGTCAATATTGACAGTGCTAACACATTGTACAAAGTCATTTGGTTATACAAAGAACTTAGCAAGATCAAAATGAATTGGATAAGGATAATTATCCTCATCATCAGCATTGTCCTCATGATTATCTAACTTAGTTTGTGAGTCATGTTCAGATGAACTCTCTAATTCTTGTATGAATTTATTAACCCCTAAATGGAAGGGAATTTTCTTGAAATGTGGACCTGTTGTGTCCTGAGACCGTCTAGATATTGCTTTGATAGAATCAATCAAGCCATTATTATTATGTCCAATAAGACCATTTCTTTTGTACCCAAATAATTTCATGAGCTTAAGACTTGGACAATACTTTTTAGAAGTAATCTCACAAATTTTTTCTAATAGATTAACTAGAGTTTCCTCTCTATATATCCAAGCAGAGATGGCGTTGTCTTCATATTCCTCTTCCAAAGGCACCATAGCTTTGACAAAGGTACCATTGAAATTAGTCCGAGGTGATAGCACAAAAGGTCTATTTGCTTTAGATAGCCTCTCACATTGATAAAGAGACTTGGAAAGAGAAGTAAGAGATATAACAAGTTCAATGTGATGATCTTGTTAGAATCAATAGTCCACCAAGATAACTGAGAGGGGGGTGAATTAGTTATCCAGTAATTAAAACATTTATGTTCTTTAAAAAAAACTTAATCATTCAACCAAAGTAAACAACAACCATAATAATATGCACATAGATAATTACACTAGATTTTTAAACTAGGGCAACCCTTGATTAGAGGGAAATCCCTAGTGGCAATGATGCCCACAAAATGATGCACTAATATAAATATTCTTTGTTAGAGGATGGACCCTATTAGGAGACTATTACAATATTTAGTACATAGAGTCCCTATTAGGAGACTTTGAATCCTTATTAGGAGATCCCAACCCTATTAGAAGTTGTGCTAACCCTATTAGGAGTTGTAGTACAATGTATGCAAGATGAACCCACTGCCCAAACATGCAATTTCTACTACAAGAAGAGCTCACTACTTAAACATGTAATTTACTATTATGTTCTTCTTTTCTTTGTTTTGTAAACTAAACCAATCTCTATTAGACCTTTTAGACTAGTTCATGAACCTTAGATCCAAATATCAAACCTCAGATTAGTCAACAAAACCTTGACAATGAAGTTTCCTTCACTTTTTCTTTGTTCTATTCAACTTTGCATTACACACTTGTATTTCTTATAAAATTACTTTTCCATGTCATCTCATGTCCACATGATAAAGGACAATGTCCTTCCTTTATATAAAGTCCCAAAAGAAATTCCCTAAGTTGATTGTTAGACCTTCTCAATTAATCATTATAGGACCACATTAAGAACATGTTACACTCAGTGATAACATTAATCTTCCACCTTGCAACTTGAATAAATTTCTTTACACATAATATTATGAATAGTGAACTTAGCCACATGATCACCAACATGTCTTCTTCATATCCTAAACCTCGATTCTTAGAATATCAACTCTGCTAAGAGATATAACAAGTTTATCAGAACACACCTCTATAAACTCTATCTTAGAATAAACATTACCAAAACTTAAATAACTTCTTCTAGACTTATCATTTCTTCTTCCAATATTAACTATATATACCAAATACTTAGATGTATCTCCCATAACATTAGATAGTTAGAATACTCAACTAGCCATCCATATCATCTTGATCTTTAGGTTTTTCTTATGTCAGATACAATAGAAAACTACTAAGTTGACATCAATGAAAAACTTGGCAATGAATGTAACATATCTACAATACTCCCCCATAGGAATATCATCAGAATTCATGCTTCTAATAACCTCAAAATAGATCTATAGATTCCCTATTAGTAGGTACAAATCTTTTAGTAGATTCCAACATGTTATAGGTGTAACTAGTATTAGCAAGTATGGTAAGTTTAGAGCCTTGGAATGGAAACTTGACACATTGATGGTAACTTCAAGGTACAACTTGCATTTCATGTATCCATGGTCTTCCCAACAATATACTATATGCTAATGGAATGTCAAGGAATTGATAAGTGACATCTCATTCTACTAGACCAACTCGAAGAGGCAACACCACAAGACCTAAAGATTTATGCTTGAATTCATCACATGCCTTGATAGTAATTTTGTGACAAGGATCAATAAGCTCTTCAAAATAACCCAATTGTCTAAAAAAAGTAGCAAACTTTTTTTTTAAACCAATGGAATTATCAACAAGCACATGACAAACACACTTTTGATGTACCATAACTTCAATATGAAATGGTTAATTATGTGGATGACTCAATGAATTATCATCCTCTTCAAAAAAGGACAAAGAGTGAGGTGACTTTAGGTAACCCACCATTGATTAGAACCTATCAAGATCAATATCTTGAGGTACATTTACCTCATTGAGGGCTTTGTCAAGAATCTGTCGGTGAACAAGTGAGACTTTAAGTAATTCAAAGATCATTATTTGAGCATTTGTCCATTGCAATTGGTCAAGAATACTATAGTTGGTAGCCATGGAAGATGTTGCAAATTTCATACCTTTACTAGATGGACCAATGATGGATTTGTCTTTATGTTGCTCTACCTTAGTAATAGATGGTGCAGGGCCTTTAAGTACTATCTTGGCATGAGAACATGTAACAACACTGGCATGAGATTGTGACCCTTCTTTATTAGATGATGTAGATGTATTCTTAATAAAAATGAAATCTTAGGTTTTGTGTTGTCATGTTTTCCTTTGATTGTGATAATGTCAAAATGTTCAAAGTCCACAAGTTCAACCATGTTGATCACATCATCATCATTGGTGTAATTGACCTTGTTATGGGATTTCTATTTAGAGTTTTCTCCTTTCTTATAATGTGGAAATGGCTCCTTAAAAGCCTTGTGGTCTGAATTCTTGTTATGTCCATCCACAATGATTTCACCATTTTCAATCAAGTCTTCAAGCTTATGACATAGGTTGATACAATTGCTCATTTTGTGTCCTTTCTTCTAATGGTATTCAAAAAATGCATTCTCATTCCACCATGTGGGTTGTGGCTATAGATCATAAGGACGAGAATTTTCTAGTGGAGTAATGAACTTATTTTCAAGCAAGGTCTTGTAAACCACAGTAAGGGGGTCACTGAGAGGTGTGTATTCTCATTTTTGATGTATAACCCAAGATGAGCTCTTGGTTTTGTTTCCAAACAAATTTTTATTGGGAGGATATTTTTCAACATTTTTAGATGCATTGATAGTGTTTGTGAGATTGAAAGCTTCTTTAGTAGGTTTAGGAGTAATGTTATTAACTACTCAATTGTGTACTACCTCTCATTCTTGTTGACATACTTGGATTTATCCTTGCCAGAGGTAGATCCTTATTTAATGTCCTTTTGAAGGGTTATTTCACCATTTTTGACCATGAACTCTTCTATATGGATAGCTTGTGTAATAATATCTTCAAAGGTGTGTGTGGACCTTGAAGTTGTTTCCTATACCCAAATTTGGGCAAAATATTATCCATGAAGATATCAAGTTTCTATATCTCAGGATTTTTTCATGAATACTTGGTATATAGTTGTCACCACCATTGAAGAAATGTGAGGAAAGGTTCTCTGACTATTTTTTTGGGGCTACATAGATTGCATATGTTAACTAGATGTTGTATGTTGTGTGAGTATTTTTGAACAAATAGATTGGCAATCTCATCAAATGTTTTAATACCAATAGGAAACCTTGAAAACCATTCCATTACTTGACCACCTAGATTTTGTGGGAATAGATGCATGAGTTAAATTTGATTGTAGATGAAATCTATAGACAAAGCACCAAGTTCCCTCAAATGATCTTGGGGATCAGATGTTCCAAAGTATTTATCATACTTGGCTAACTGAACTCCTCTTAGGAAAGGAGGCATGTCTAAACTCTTGTCGAAAGGAAATAAACAAAGAGTGTCTAAGGTGTATGCTTTTGTTGGTTTATCCTTGTAATGCATCATTTGGGCCAAATTCTCTTGCATGGCCTTTAGTTGTTTTTGTAACTTGGATGTTTTAGTTTCTTGTGTGGAAATTGTTTCGACATTAAATTTTTGAGGTAGTTTTCTCCTTCTTGAGTGACCTTAAGAAAGTATTTCTCTTTCACTTTCTCTTTTTCTATGTCTTCAAGAGGTATTTCTTCAATATCTTCATAGAGATTTATGTAGTTGTAATGTTCTTTCAGTCTTTCATTTCTTTGGTAGTCTTGTCTTCTACTATGGTCTCCTATTTCTTGATCTTGATCAACCATTTTATGAGTGTAGAAGATTTTAGTGTGTGTCTATTGAAAATTTTTTTTGAACAAGAACTAAAATATTTTGTTTGAATATGTATGTATTGTGTTAATTTCAAGATTGACTTGATATAATGGATTCCTAGTTTACTAAAAGTTTATGGAAAATATTCTTCAAAGATTAGATGGATTGATAGGTGAAAGAGATCATGAGGACACTTCACTATATTCATACTATGTGTAAACTTGTAAGTAACCACTACCATTATTCCTACCTCTAGCTCTAAAAGTTGCTCCAAATGCAAATCTTTAGTAGTCACAATACTTAAAATAGTACAAATAGAAGTCATTTTAACAACAGGAGAGAAAATCTCATCAAAATCAATACCCTTTATCTGTGAAAATCCTTTTACAACTAACCTAGCTTTAAATATTTTCTTACCTCCATCCTCTTCTTTCAACCTGTAAATCAATTTATTCTAGTAAAGCCCATTTACATATAGGAAACTTGCATAAATCCCAAGTCTTATTTTTCAGCAAAGATTCCATTTTGTCTGCCATTGTTGACTCCCACTGAATCTTAGTATCCACCTACACAGCTTCATCATAACATTTTGGTTCACTAGCATTAGTAAGAAAAATAGAATACAAAGAGGGAGAAAATATTTCTGGAGGTCTACTTAACCTTGTTGGCCATCTAATGTTCACTAGTGTGTGTGGTATTTGTTTTTGCAGTTGTTGCACATCATGAGGAAGTGTTGCAACATCATCTCTTGGAGTATCATCCAACATCATCTCATGTTACTGCAATAGGTCTTTGTACAACACTTTCTCATTGAATATAACATCATTGCTTTTTAATATTTTATGATTTTCAAAAATTCCAAAGCCTATAACCAAATTCATCAATTCCATATCCAAAAAATATACATTTCTTTGGCTTAGCTTCCAGCTTGGTTCTATATTCAAAATCAACATGTGCATATTCTTCACAATTGAAGGTTCTAAGAAAAGAATAACTCACCTTATTACCAGTCCATGCTTCCTATAGAATACCATGGCCCAAGGGAGTAGAAGGGTTCTACTAATCAAATAATCATAGTATTGATAGCTTCTTCCCACGTGTTTAAGGGAAACCTAGCATGTAACCTCATGCTCTTTGCATGCTCCATTATAGTCTAGTTCATGAGTTCAACCACTCCATTTTCTTGTGGAGTCCTTAGAATAGTTTTTTATGTACAAATACCATTAGTGGAGCAATAATATTCAAATTTATGACCTTAAAACTCACCACCATTATTAGATCCAAGACATTTTAATTTCTTTCTAGTCTCATTTTCAACCAAGCATTTCCATTTCTTAAAAGTTTGAAATACATCAAATTTTTGTCTAAGGAAATAAACACATACTTTTCTAGTTTCATCATCAATAAATGTAACATAATAATGAGAGCCTCTAAGGGAAGTTACTTGAGCTGGTCCCCGTACATTTGTATGAACAAGCTCTAATCTCTCACTTTTATTTTCCTTTCCAATCTTCACAAAACTCACTCTCTTTTATTTTCCATACACACACCTTTCATAGAAATCCATATTAACACATTTTAGACCAAGTAGAAATTTATTTGAGTGAATTAATTTCATACCTTTCTCACTCATGTGCCCAAATTTATTGTGTCATAACATTGTATCAAAATCTATGTTGGAATTCATAGGTGGGAAATAAACTTCTAAGAAGGGGGGTGAATCAGAAGTACCAAACTTTAAAGAATGAAACTTTTAACTTAAATCAATACATGCATGAAACATATCTAAATAACATGAAAGTAAAAGATTTCATGAAAATAGATGACACCATATTTGATCACCCAGAAACCCTCCAAAATGAGAAGGTAAAACTAGGGTGGGCATGACACCCACAACTTATCATTGCAGCAATAGTGTAACTTGTTAAGGTTACAAAGTTTGACCATCAGTAATGGTCTACCCTACGAGAGGCCTGCCTTATTAAAGGCTCTAACAACCTATTAAAAGTGTACCTATCTAAAGGATTTACAAAAAATTCACTTGGAATGTCACCCTATTAAAGGATTTACAAAATGGTTGTTAAACCAACCTAATTTTGTAGGATTTTCATTCTCCTAATACAATTGTTAGAGAGTATAGTAGAATGTGTTGACCTGATTAGTTACAATCAACAATTTCTAATTTTAGATCACTATTCAATCCATTCTGATATGATCATTTTTGATCTAATGCGATGTTGTATGAAGTGTTGATACTCTATTCTGTTGATTGATTTTGCAATTCCTCTGTTATGCTAAGTCACCTTGAATATCCTCTACACACTTCACCCCTTTGCTCCTTCTATTCTTCACTCACTTGCACTATCTTCTCTCACTTCTCCATTAATAAATTATGGGGCTTTTACCTCCTTATAAGGTTTTCATGACTTAGGGTTAGGTATGAATCTACGACTAAGATTCATCCTCTTTGCCTCTTTAGCATTCCAATTTTCTGATTACTTACATGTAGATTACATAGGAAATCAAATAGATTTTATGTTATCTCCAAGCTTTGAGATCTATCCATTAGCTATCATGAAACACAATTTACCTCTTAGTTTGTGAAGGCACAAACTCTTATGTCAATACTATGTCACTTAGCACTTGTTGATTACTGGTGCTCAACACATATAGAGTATCTATCTAGCTCAACACCTCAATGTGTTCAGCACCTATTATTCACTCATAACACATACTCACTTGGCATTGTCTATTTTCTTGACACCTGAATGACTCAGCACCTATTATCTTTCCTAACTCGACACCTATTGCAACTTGGCACTTATACATATATTATACTTGATATATATTGCTAGCTTAGTATGAACTTAGCAAATAGCTTAAGTGTGTTGACACTCAATTGTCAAAACCATTTTGAGACCAAAAATCTCCCCCTTTGACATGAGTGTAAAAAACTTAACTATACATGATGTATCTGACTTCCTCAAGTATAATACAACTTATAGTTCAACATATATACAAAACTTCAAAAAATTGTTCAAAATTTTGTAAAGAACTATATACCTCAAAATTTGTAACTCCCCTTGAGTTGCTATGCCTTAACTATATCCAAAACTTCTCATAGTAGATTTGTCTCATGCTGATTTATTCTGATACACTTTATTTGTGCCTTTTGTTCTCTTACTCTTCCTTTATCTACTCTATATCTGTGCTTGTTTTGGCTCCCCCTTTTACATGTATCCTATAAGAATTTTCCTAAGGGAAAAATTCACCCAGGAACTAAGAACTCAAACACAAGCACAAATGTAGACCAAAAAGAGAGAGTATGATCAGAATGACAATATATTCATTCAATATGAATTATTAAAGTACAATAGGAGTGCTTGTATATAAAGGCATCTGAGATACATTTAGATTGCCTTGCAATCAGCTACATGATATGTCATACAACCAGGCACATGTCTACCAGATATGGGTTATCCTCCATTAAGCATGGAAGTAAGTGCAGTGATGAGAGAATAAGCCTACAAGAGTATGACATGCAAATTAGTGTTGTAGACACCATGTACTAAAATAGAGTTACGTACTTTTGTGTTGTCAACATGACAACTCAAAAAGGTGCCCAAACTCCTAAGTGTCTCACAAAATAAAATAATAAAATAATGCATTAACCTAAGTAAACTTAAGTAAGTGTAAATAGTAAATAAATATTTACACTAACACCCCCCCTTATGTGCAACTTAGGGGAATTCCCTTAAGCTTATGAAAACTAGGATAAAGATGCATGATGGGTCCCAACTAATAGGCCATGTTAGGTACCCATGTACATAATGAAATGCATTCTCTCATAAAGTAGAGAAAGAGGGAAAACCTCATGGGCGAAATCCTCCCCTAGAAAGAGAGATAAATAAGGATGCATGTGTGGATGGAGTAATCAAGATCCCCCCATTATGACATACATCTAGTATATACAAAAGTGAAGAAGGAGAGAGAAAAAAAATCATAAGAGGAAAAAGTCCCCCACATAAGAAAGAAGAGGATGTGAGAAAAGATAGTCCCTCCCGCCAAATGAAGAATTCGTGTCACTAAAAGCTGCTCTGATGAAGAAGCTAGTCCAAGAATGTAGAATGGTGTTCCTCCCCTTAGGAAGGAACAATGTCAAAGATATTATCCTAAAGATGTATGGTGGCCCTAAAACTTGCTCAAGTATCCTTGTGCTGATGTTGATGTTCACCCCTTCCAACTATGCTAGAGAGAATGAATGTAGATCTGACAAGGATGTCTATTGAACCTATTCCAATGAACCATCTATCTCCTCAACTAAAAAATAGACCTCTGACAATTTTTGTACATAAGGATCCAAAATCATGCCAACCTATGAAGATTGATCATGTAGAGAATGGACATGAGCATCAATGTGAGCCCTTGCAACAATTGTAGAAGGATCACCTTCATCAAAGAGAAGATATAAGTCCTCCAGTCTGTCTCCCAAGTGAACTAAAGCTAGAGATGGAAGATGAGATGTACCATGTTGTGATTGACCTTTCATTGTGGCAATGTAAGCATGTGGACTAGACTAATGATGTGACCTCTCACTACAACTGTTGATAAAGCCCCATGTGTCTAAATTGGTTGAAGCACTATCACTGGTGTCACTATCAGTTTCCACTATGTAAGAAGTGTGTAGAGGGTTAGAGGATAAGTTGAGTGAACTTTCCTCAAAGTGAACATCCTTCTCCACAAAGATCTCATGAGTCTTTGGATCCATAACTCTATATGGCTTCATTCCATCTTCATATCCTATGAAAGCACAAGGCCTAGTTGCTAGTACCTTACAATTCCTAGAAGATAGGTTAGCCCATGCTGGACAACCAAAGACTTGAAAGTGACTCACAACTAGTTTTCTACTACACCATGCCTCAAAAGGAGTCTTCCCATCTAAGGCATTATGAGGAAACCTATTAAGTATGTGAATAGCACTGCTAATGGCTTCAACTTGTAGTGTAGGATCAAGAGAGTTGGCTTTTATCATGCAACTTTCCATGGTTCTGAGAGTCCTAATCCTCATACCTACAACATCTATCTTGTGTGGACTGAATGTTGGTGAATTTTGAAGATCAATTCCCTCAAGTTTACAAAAGTCCCTAAGTCTTCTATCTACATATCTATTCTCATTGTCCACTTGTAGTACCTTGATGGCTTTCCTAGATTTGTGTTCAACATGAGTCTTGAAGTTTATGAACCACTTCACTCTTATGATGAAGTAGACCCAAGTGATTCTTGAAAATTCATCAACAAATGTGAGGATATAGCAGCCTTGGTTGATTGAAGTCACTACAAAGGGTCCTGATAAAACCATGTTAACCAACTAGAGAACAACTAGTGCTTTAGAAGACTTGCCTTTATCATACTTCTCCTTGAGATGCATATCCACTAAACATGATGAACACTCTCCTTTAGAAAATTTGAAGTTAGGTAGACCTTCCACCATGTGTTTTGAGAAAAGTTGCTCAAGATGGTAGAAGGCAAGGTGACCAAACCACTCTTGCCATAGGTTGATGTGTGAAGTAGAGTACAAGGCTTGAGAAGGAGACTTAGGCACAAAGTGGGAGAAGAAATAAAGCCTCTTGTCATCATTGACTTTCCCAATTGTAGCTAATGAATCATTTCTAAGACTTCACACCATCACGAAATCGGGAAGGAACTCAACTTTGTGACCATCTCCAAGGTGAGTGATTTGGTAAACTAAAAGGAGATTGGAGCTAAGGTTTGGAATGTAGAAAACATCTTTGAATTCCCCATTTTCCATTTCCACATGTCCTTTCCCTTCAACTTCTATTTTAGTATCATCTCCCATGAAAATGTGTGGTACCTTTGACTACTTCAATGAAGAAAAATCTCCCTTTGAAGAACCCATATGGTAGGAGGCACCTGAGTCAAGTATCCATTCTGAAGAAGAACTTGTGTTTGCCATAAGTACTTTCCATTTAGCATTTGAAGAGGTTGGAGTTGAATCCTTGGAAGTACCTGGCACTTCAATCTTGTTCTTCTTGAGTAGATTTTCTAACTCATCGATCTTTTAGTTTTGCAATAATGCTCATCATGATTTGGCTTTTTGCAATATGCACAAAATAGTTTGTCTTTCTTTTCATTACTTCCCTTCTTGTTTGGAAGAAGTATTTCCTTGCTGTGAGGAGGAATGTTGTGTCTTAGATTGTGATTTCTACTTCCACTACTTCTTCTTCTTTTTGCTTTTCCCTCCTTGACTTGATTGGTGCTCATCACTAGCCACCAAGGCTTTGGCCTTTGATGACTTGAGAAGTCCTAAATCCATCAAGTGAGATTGCTCAATAATCAACATCTCTACAAATGCATCAAATGAAGGCTTCTAGTACGTAGATCCCATTGTTAACCTGTGAGTATTGAAACTCAAAACAAAGGAAGCATACTCTAAAGGTAGCCTCTTTAGGATGTGATGAATCAACTTTTCATCCTTCATGGGATTTCCATAATCTTTAAGAAGTGCCTTATACTCATTTGCTTTGGTGATATAATCTTGAATTGTGTCAAAATTCTTTAGATCCAAGAGAAGTAGATCATCCTCAATCTGAAATCCCTTTACTTCATCCACCTTACCATATAATGCTGCAAGTTTATCCCAAGCTAGTTTCAATTATGTACAATTGGCAATGTGAAATAAGAGATCTCTATGAATAAAATTATTGATAACTCCTAAAGCCTATTAGTCTTGAGCTTGCCAATTAATGATTTCTTTAGCATCAGTAGGTTTGGTAATTGTACCATCAACATAAATATTGTATCCTTTTTCCATTAATATACTCCATGCAATATCTTTCCATTTAGAATAGTTGTGTGAAGTTAGAGGTGGACATTTAAAACCCATGATGCAGAAAATGAAAAGAGAACAAAAGAGAGACACAAAAACACAGTACACACCCCCCTTTTGACTCAATCAAAAGACCCCCCCAAAAAAGATGCTTTTGGCACTTTATAAATAATGCATGTACAATGGGCCACTTGTCAAAATGAACAAAGTGGAATTTATAGTTTTGTTATTTACAACTACCTTATGAGGCCCAAATCTATCACTCAGCACTGTAGCTCAAATTTACAACAATTTTGAAAAGTAATCAAAACTTTACAATGCAAAAGAATCCCTAGTTCTAAAAGTGAGAATTTTCTCCACACAACCCTAGAATCTAACTTCAGATCTAGAAAGTAGATGAAAAATAATTCACTTAAAAAAAAAAAACTTGAAAAGGTGACCAGATGTGCCTATACAGAGTGTTTGAAGCTACAAAAAGTAGGATTAACTAGGTACAGTCACCAAAATCCTTGCACTAAAAGTAGAAAACAACACCACCACTACAAAACTAGGAAATTCTACCCAATTTCAAAACAAATTGCACCTGAATTGGAGTCTGGATGTCCAAGTTATTGGCTTGCAAAGTTAGACTACCAAATTGAAAAAAAATCTCGAGAAGAGTCTAGCAGGAAAACTATGTGCTTAAATTTGATGGTCAAATGGTTGTTACTATAGTTGAAACTTCCCTAGTTTTAACAGTTAGATGATCATCAAATTTAACATGGGGAAATGCTAACGTTACCAAAAAATTAGGCCCCTAGCTAATGTTTCAGGCTGACTAGACTGCTTACTTAGATGTTCATACTATATGGACATATGCATTAGGACATATGTTTGATGACATGGTAGCACACATGTCAAGTGCTGAAATGGGTCACAGGGATCTAGCCATATGGTGGTTGTTAATTCACTGAAAGCAGCAGACGTAGATATTGTGCAGGTTTGTGCATAGGGTTTACAAGCTACTCTATGGTTGACATGTATCATGAGGACTTTGTCTATGTGGGCCTGTACATGGACATCATGTGGAGGCATAAATTTTGAAAACGTGGCAGCCATGACTATAACGCCATCAGAATATTCACTCTTGTGCAGGCTGAAATAAAAATAGCGACCAGGGGTTTAAAAAAATGTCACTGGATAATTAAAACCACATGTGGGAATTTGAACCTGTTGAGGTAGAAAAACTATGTTCCTTGCCAGAATATGCTATATTTGATGTGACCAGAGCTTGCTCGTCATGCCAAGATTTACACAATGCCAAGAGTTTAAACTTGTCACTTTCCTAACTATAATTGCTGAATTTTCCTAGTAGTTGTTGGAGTGGGAGAATACTTGCCACCGATGGGTCAGGTGGCAAAAAATGCAAAAAAAAGGTGCAAGAGTTTTTGGAACTTCAATTCCACATCGTTGCAGGGTGCAGGTTACAATTTTTTGAAAAGAAACCCATCGCTATTGCATAACAAACAAAGGCCACTTGGAAGATGGGTTGGTCGGTTGTGGTCTGATTTGAAACTGCCAAAAAATATTGAATGCTCTTAGGTTTATGGTGAAGATGTATAGTACAGCTATGATTTGAAGCTTATTTAATAAATACAAAGAATGTTCTACACGCCTAATGCCTATGATTAATAAAATATACTCTGTGCGAACATAATCTCCAAATTGCAGAGCCAGGGTGTCACTGCCCAGTTCTACTAAAAAGAATTTCTCTATTGGGTGCTCAAAGGGCAAAAAATAAAATTTCCCATGAATATTGATGAGATTGCAGAGAAATAAAAAATGTAGATTCAAAGATTAATTAAATTTGAAAAAAAAACCATACTCAAACTGCAAATCGAGGCCTCCAAGTTCTGATTTGGAATTTTTTTTGCCTCACAATTGGCTTTGGGCCAAGGTAGCTGAGTTTATAGTTGATCTTCACCAAATCAGCATTTTGGATGTAATGGCAAGTTCAGATCTAGCTCTAGACACTCCTAATTTCTACAATACTCTAGATTCAAGCTAAGGTGTTGAAGCAACAATGGTCTTGAAATGGCTATGTAATGAGAAAATCTCCAAGCTCTAATACCATGTAAGAATTTGCCTAAGGGAAAAATTCACCCAAGAACTAAGAACTCAAACACAAGCACAACTGTAGACCAGAAAAAGAGAGTATGATCATAATGATGATATATTCATTCAATATGCATTATTAAAGTACACTACGAGTGCTTGTATATAAAGGCCTCTGAGATACATCTAGAATGCCTTGTAATCAGCTACATGATATGTCATACAACTAGGCACATGTCCACCAGATATGGGTTATCCCCCATTAAGCACATAAGTAAGTGGAGTGATGAGAGGATAAGCCTACAAGGGTGTGACACACAAATCAATGCTGTAGACACCATGTGCTAAAATAGAGTTGCGTACTTCTATGTTGTCAACATGAAAACTCAAAAAGGTGCACAAACTCCTAAGTGTCTCACAAAATAAAATAATAAAATAATGCAAAATAATAAAATAATGTATTAACTTAAGTAAACTTAAGTAAGTGTAAATAGTAAATATGTATTTACACCAACATATCCCCTTGCAGTTGAAGTTTCCTTTTGGCCTTATTCATTTCATTTTCTCCCCATTTTTTACTCTCCCCCTTTTTTGACACTTATGTCAAAGGGTCTATACTCTAACTGAGTATTTAGCCAAGAAGGATCTACTCACTTTCATTACAATTCTTAGAGCAGCATCCCAGTTCTGTAATGCAACTTCTAAAGATTTAATCTAGATGGTTGTCTCTACTGCAAGGTGAACTTAGCCATCTAATGTAGAAATATTGGGATCTTTCTTTAACACATTTTCTACATAGGCTAGTTCTTTTTGCAAATTTTTCATGTGAGGCGTAATGGCAGATTGGATTTGAACTAATTTGGCCTTAGTGTTTGCCTCATCTACTATTAACACAACTAGTTCCTTTTGTGTGTGAAGTGTTGTTTAAAATGCTTCTCACTTTGAGCTAGATCTCTTGGAAATTGTATGCCAGATATCTTTAAGTATCTTTCCAAGTGCATGATTCTCTAGTTGGTTTCCTGTGTGAAAATGGAAGGATCGCACAATTTTGTGTACAATAAGAAGATATTCTCAAGTAATTTCTTCACTTTTTAAATTTTCTTAGCCAATTCAACTTGTGAAAGTGCTATTTCACTAGATATTTTCTCATTCATCTTTGACTGAAATTTTCTTTTTGACCATTCTAAAAGTTTGGCATTGGTATCAAGGTCTTCACTTTGCACCTGGTCCACTATATTTGGAAGTTGCACCAAAATGGGGTTTATTTCATCAGGTGACTATAAGCTAAAGGCATCTAAAAAGATGTCCTTGATCTCATGTAGTGCTTGCTTCTGCTTATACTCATTTCTAAGTATCTCCTATTTCCTTTTCCTCTCTAATGCCTCTTGCATTAGGTTTATTTGCTCAAGAGTAATATTATCATAGTCATATTTGGGAATGACTATGTCTTCATCCAATGTAGGGTCTCCATAGTGAAGTACCCTTGCTACTCTTGCAGAGCTTGAGCCTGGTGTAGATATTTGTAATGGAATGGCATCAATACTTGGCTTCTTAAATATAGTAGCAGTACTTGTGGTAGGAAAATTGACCAAAGTTTGTATTGCCTCTTGCTCCGTTTCTTTAGAACTTTTCTTGTCCTCTTCATATCTTTCCTTGTCAATCACTACCATTTGTGGGAGTGCACCTTGTCCTTGTGCTACAGAGACAGATGTGTCTATCTACCTTGTTTTTTCTTTTACAAGTTCTTTGTCTTCTACATTCTGAGTCTTGTGCTCAATCATCAAGACTTTAGTTGTGGTGTCAACCTTTGTAGATGTATCAACTATTATCTACTCTATAGGTTGTATATTTATAGCTAAAGGGATGTGAGAAGGTGGTTCTTGTAGATTCAACTTATCCCTTGTGAGGTCAATTACTGCTTTCTACAATTCTTTCATACTAACCAAAACTAGATTAGTGCAAAATTGTGCTTGCAAGGTGGTTTTGGTCAAGGATATTTTTGAGATCCTCTATATTCAGTGGATAAATGTTCTGACCAAAGTTGTTAGGAACATCTTGCATAGTTATGGTATCTGTAGGTGTAGATTTGTTATGTGGAGGGCTTAAGGGTGGCAATTTTGTGTCTGGAACATTTTGTTTTGTTTGCTTCTCCTCATTAGTTGCCACTATATCTGTTCTCTATGTCTCCACTATTTTGTCTCCTTTCTCTTTCTCTACTTCCTCTTCTTTATCACTTTCTTCCTCTTCTTCATTATTCTTTTGCTCATAAGGATCCTCTTCTCCTAGTTTTACTATTGTTAAACCATATATCAACTTCCATATTTTAGTTGATTTATTTACAACATCCTCAATGTTGTTTTGAAGAATGTGAAGGGCTTTGTACTTGGGAGAGGATTTTCCCCCATGTTTCTTGCTAGCCTTGGTGATCTAACCTTTTGTGAGTTCAGGTATTAGTCTAGCTAAGGTAGATTCCCTTATTTATTTCTCCATGTTAAGGCAGTAATGCCATTTATTTTCAATTATTGAATACAAATATTTAGGAATTGAATTATCAAGTTCAAGTGGAGTTGTCTTGAACTTGGCCATCATGGTGTAGAAAAATTCTTCTACCATGTTCTTCTCTTCTCTACTTAGTTTATTAAATTCAATACTCTTCAAGCCACTTAAGTCACCATTTTCTTTAACATTTTCACAAATGTTCTCTAAATCAGATTTCAATGCATGACTTACCACTCTAGATTGGCTTGTATCCTTTGACTCTATTTTCTCTTCATCTAAGTCATGCTGAGCAACATATTTTCTTCTCAACTTCTTCTTTATTGGTCCTTGTTTCTTAGTTTCCTTCTTCTCTTTGGTCTATTCATTGGCTTTCTAAGTGGTTTCCCTTGTGCTTGCTCTAGTAGTGGGCTTTGTAGGGCTTGGCTTGGCAGCTTTCTTTGGTTTTGTAGCTGGCTTTGTGCTTTTCTTTTCTTTTCTTGTGTTGTGGTTTTGTAGATGCTTCTTTGGCATGTTCTTCCTTAGCATCTTCTTCATCTACATCTTCTCCCATGCCTTGTGTCAAGGAAATTCTATTCTTCTTCTTCATCATCATCGTCTTCACCCTTTAATGTGCCTTCACCAAATCTTACCTTTAGTTTCTTAACTAGCTTGTCATTTTTCTTCAAAACTGATGCTATCTTAAGTTCCATCTCAACTTTGGATCTAACAATATCATAAGTGTCAAAAGGTTTTGTAGTTTTATCTACTTCTGCAAGCAAAGCTATTATTGCTAATAAGGCCTCATCAATGTTTATTGAATAACCAAGTGGCCTTAGCCATCTTATTTTTGGTACTGCAACTTGGAAATAGGTGTACTCAATATCAACCAAAAAAAAAATATCATTAATATTTTGATCTACTAGGGAAATAGGTATCCTTAACCTTTTCTTCATAGACTTCTTGAAGTCTTCAAAATAGCTTGTCATAATGGTTTCAAAATTGTTTCCAATCTACTCTATGTATTCATTAATTTGTACTGCTATAGACCTATTTGTTTTCCAACCTATCTTACCAAAGGAAGGAAATTCATTCTGAACATAAAAGAATATGCATATTAGAATTGACCCAAACTTGCATTGTGCACTCTCAGACCTTCTTATGGCTCCCAAGTTCTCCATGATTTGTTGCAATTATAGCTTTGCTAGATCATATGTATGATCTTTCTTAACAATCTTATAACCTAAATCTACTACAATGCAAGGCACATTATTCAATCCTCTTGATTTATAGAATTGGTGGGAGATGACTTTGATAGCAAACTCTATGAGAGGGTCTTTGATTGTTTCTATATTCATACCCCTTTTATTCCATTGTGCACCAATGTTTTTCTCAATGACTTCTTTTGAGTCACTTCTTAGAGTCTTAGGCCAATCTAGGGTTGGGTACCCTATAACTCTATGGATAATTCTTTTGGTTATTTTCACTAGACCTCCTTCTCACCACAAGCAACCATCATGAATTTTTCTTAACACCAACCTAATCCATTTCATTTTGTAAAATGTAGGGAAGTCTAGGGCACGGGTAAGCCCTTTCTCAACTATGTTGAATTCCTCCTTCAATACCATGTTATCATATAGTTTTTTATAGGATTCCCTTATCTCCATATCTCCTATCCCTTTAACTTTACAATTGTAGAATTTTCTAATGTCTTGGACTATAACCACTTTTGGAAAGATTATAGATAGTGCACTAGCAGGGTTATTTTTATAGGCAACTTCAGGTATTGGCTTGAATTTTGGTTATTTAACCTCCTTTCTAACTAGTTGAACTTCAAAAGGCTCCTTATCCTTAGGGTTTCTCAAGCTAGAGGCCATAATTGCAATCTAAGGTTTTGGAAAATTCAAAACTATGTAGCTCAACACTTGAATAAATACCTTGAATCAACGAATTCACTCTGAATCACTGCTCAAATCTACTCAACTACTTTATCTTTTCTTGAAATTGATTTTCTTCTTTATTCACCCTTCACTCTATGCTTGTCATAATGAAAAATGATAAAAAAATCAATCACATACCCTTCAATACCTAGCATTAAATACTTAGTGCATATACAATTGTACACTTGGCTTATATGAAATTTCCTATGTTACTTGTAATCAACTAACATAACTTTGCTCAACAACAACTAGTAACTTAGCTCCAACTGGCCTTGACTAACAACTCAACATAGACTAGGATTTCACTCCCCAGCTAAAGGTATCTTTTAATGCTTGGTAGTAGGGTGAAAATTTGAAGTTTTAACCTTGCATCTTTGTTCATGTTATTTTAATCTTTTCAATATGAACTTTTTTTGGAACTGATGTATGATAAAGCATTGAATATCAATTCCACATACCTTCTTTTACTTAGGTGGATGAAGTGTGACCACTTGACCTATTAGGTGAAGTGATCCCTCCATTTGATGTGTTCAACATCAACTTTTCCTTTTCCTTTGTTGAACTTAGAGTTGGGTGCCTTTGACCTTGTTAGGCAATGCTTGTTGATGTGGCCTATCTTTAAGTAGCTAAAACAGGTGGTTCAACTCAACCATCTACTGTAGTTGCCACTAAAATGTGTTCTTATGCAATTCTTAGGAATGTGTCCATATTCTTGATACTAGTGACAACTTTTCCTAGATATGTAGTCCCAATTATAGTGATGCCCATGAATTTTTGTCCTTGCTGGTTTGTTTGGTGACCACATAGCCTTGGATCTACATTCAAAGGCTCTATGTCCATACTTCTGATAGTTGTAGTAGTGACCTTCAAATCTTGGTGTCTTGATGGTTCTAGCCCTACATTCATGTGCCTGATGACCTTTCTTATTGGACTTATCACAGTGACCCATGTTCTTAGGTTTGTCATGTTGATTGGCATTCTTGCTCCTATACACATTAGTAGTATGTCCTTTCTTACCACAAAAATGACAAGTGGATTTTGAGTTCTTACCTTTGTCACTTCTTTCCTTAGTAGTCTTGGATGAATCTCCTTCTTTAGTTCTAGTATAACCTAGTCTTGATGTGTCATTGCTGGATCCTGGAGATTTTAGTAGTTGCTCAAAGTACTTAATGGCTTCATTTGGCTTGTTGAAGCTCTCTACAATTTCTTTTTCTCTCCTCAAATCATTTTATAGTTTTTCATTTTGCAACCTTAGTGTGGTGATCACAATGTCTTTGACATTTAACTCATGATGGACATTCATCATTTTTCTTAGGGTATCTAGCTGCATGTTGGAAACTCTTGCAAGCTTAGTTGACTTTTCCTCTAGTCTATTTGCTATGTTTCTCTTTTCATCTTCTATCATAGCCTTATCCTCAATGAATCTATTTTTCTCTTCGGTTACTTCACATAGAATCATGGCTTGTGATTCTTACTTAATCTTGAGAGTTCTAATCTCTTATGCATGAGCTTTGTTCTTCTCCATTAGGTCTGCAATTGTTGCATCAAACTCCTTTGAGTCTCCATTTGAAAACACTTTTGTAGTATCACTCTCCTTGTATTATGTATCATTCTCTACTATGGCAATGTCTTTTCTTCTCTTTACTAATTTCCTCAGCTCCTCCCTAGGTTCTTCTAGAGAATCTAGAATGCGATGTATTTCAATCTCCTAGTTCTCTATAATCTTCTCAAGCTTGTAGACTTCCATGTCTAGATCTTTTCTCCAAGTTTTAAGGCTTCTCCTAGTGAGAATTTAGCTCTAATACCAATTTTTAGAATTCACAAGTGGGAAGTATACGTTTGGAGGGGGGGGGGGGGGGGGGGGTGAATTAGAAGTACCAAACTTTAACCAATGAAACTTTTAACTTAAATAAATACATGCATGAAACATATCTAAATAACATGAAAGTAAAAGCATGCATGAAAATAGATGACACCATATCTGATCACCCAGAAACACTCCAAAATGAGAAGGTAAAATTGGGGTGGGGATGATGCCCAAAACTTATCACTACAACAATAGTGTAACTTGTTAAGGTTACAAAGTTTGGCGATCAGCAATGGTCTGCCGTATGAGAGGCCTTCCTTGTTAAAGTCTCTAACACCCTATTAGAAGTGTACCTATCTAAAGGATTTACAAAAAATTCACTTGGAATGTCACCCTGTTAAAGGATTTACAAAATGGCTATTAAACCAACCTAATTCTATAGGATTTTCATTCTCCTAATACAATTGTTAGAGGGTATAGTAGAATGTGTTGACCTGATCACTTACAATCTTCAATTGCTAATTTTAGATTACTATTCAATCCATTCTAACCTAATCCTTTTTGATCTGATGTAATGCTATATGAAGTGTTGATACTATATTTTGCTAACTGATCTTGCAATTTATTTGTTCAATTAAGTTACCCTGAATGTCCTCTAAATACTTCACCTCTTTGTTCCTTCTATTCTTTGCTCACTTACACTATCTTATCTCACTTCTCCATTAATAAATTATGGGGGTTCAACCTCCTTAAAAGGTTTTCATGACTTAGGGTTAGGTATGAATCTATGACTGAGATTCATCCTTTTTTCCTCTTTAGCATTCCAATTTTTTGATTGGTTGCATGTAGATTATATAGGGAATCAAATAGATTTGATGTTCTCTCAAAGCTTTGAGATCTATCCATATGCTATCATGTAACATGATTTACCTCTTAGTTTGTGAAGGCACAAACTTTTATGTCAATATTGTATCACTCAACACTTTCTGATTACTGGTGCTTAGCACATATAGAGATTCTGTCTAGCTTGGAACCTCAATGTGTTTGGCACATATTATTCACTTGGCACACATACTCACTCAACATTGTCTATTTTCTTTGCACCTAAATGACTTGACAACTACTATCTTTCCTAAGTAGGAACCTATTAAAACCTGACATATATTGCTAGCTTGGCATGAACTTAGCAAATAGCTTAAGTATGTTTGACACTTAATTGTCATTAGAAATACCTTATTTGAAGTGGGGGGCTTTTCATATAGTGTCACTAGGGTTTTCATCACTCTTTCATTGTCTTTTCTTTTGTAATGTTAAATGTAACTGATGGTGCCAAACATAATTGAATGCTTCCAAGTGGCTTTCTATCTAAAAGATCCCAATCCTCATTTGTCATAGTTCCCTAGTTCTTAGTTTTTCCTTCCAACATCTTCCATAAATCCTTCTGATAAAGATAGTCTTCCATTTTCATCTTCCATAACTAAAAGTTTTGTCCATTAAACTTCACTAGTACATTTTGGAAAATATGTGACTATGTGACTAAAATTTTTAGTCACATGACTAAAAAATTTAATCATGTGACTAAAACTGATCACATTCCACTATTTGTTGACAATTTATAGATATAGGTGACTAAATGAGTGATCACCAAGTAAAATAAAAATATTAACCAAGTAGAAATGATGAACTAAACTACCAAATAGATGACTATATAAGCGATTGGATAAGTAGTCACCTATAACTAGCCACAAAAAAACAAGTTACTAAATATACTATTGATTAAATGGCTAAAAACATGACTCATAGTTAGTCACTAATAATTAGTCACACAATCTTATATGTACAAAATATATAAGACATTGTACAATTATCTATATTGATGAAAGAAAAATATAATCCATTAAAGACATCCAAAATATATCTTTACAACCTTGGAAGTGATCAAGTTCTAATAGGTGAGAGCGATTCATTTGCAAGTACATAATCTTAATTTTAGAAACAAACATAGTCTTACAAATATACAAATGTAAAAGCTCTCTTTCATTAAATTATAAAATAAAGATACAATATAAAATAAGAATTTAAACTTGAATCGTTCAAAAATTGTCTCTATCAAAATACATTATAAAGATAAAAAAACTTGGAATAATTACATGTTGAACCCAACTTATGATCAAACTATTTGAATTATATTTAAACTTTTAGAAAAAGACAAAATAAATATAATGCTAATGTCTATATAATGTGCATCACCTAAATTATATTATTTATTATTATAAATACTAATTAACTAAAAATTAAAATTACTTAATTATAAAAAATTAATTAATCAACGATTATAATATAATGAACCCTATTAACTAACTAAAAATAATGGTCACTGAACAAAAATCACAAAGGGCACATTTGACATCGTTTCATTTTCACTTCCTGCATGTGAGGGTATCAAAATTCTAACGACTATTCTTACCCAATCCAGAATGGATTACCATATTGAGTTCAATGTTTCCCTATCTAGGTTTATTTGAATGAAAGAGCTATACCCTTTCTCAATCGATCACCCATGAGAAGAAAGCATATCACCACTCCCAAATCAGAACCAACAAATTTATACATGTAGAGGAAGTTGAATTGTGTAGAAGTAAGAAAGAAATATAGTTTTGGATTTAATGATAGCATTTTTTCCATTTGTTAGGGCAAGAAGGATAATTTCAAGTGGCAAAAAAATAGAATGATTTATAGGCATTTCATTCATCTCCATTTCTTCTTGGATTCAATGTTCAAGCGAGTGAGTTTCTTCCCTTCCTTTCCTCAATAATTGGTTGTTTTTTTTATGATACTCATTGTCATGATTAGCATGATATTTATTTTTTGAATATCCAAATTCTAAAGGGCCAATGGATATAAAAAATAAATGGAAGGGCATGATTAATTTATGGTGTAGTGAACATTCACAGGCAACATGCTAAAATAGAATGCATATACAAAACAATCAAAGATCATACAAAGTAGTCTTCAAATTTTACCAAATTATCCAAATTCTAAACCCTATCATATGACAAATAAATGGAGGTGCATGATGAGGAAAACATGTAATTTTCCAATTCTCAAATGCTATCATCTACAAGTTTACATTATGCTAAATCATTCTATGCAAATTGAAGTAGAAACCCAATTCGGAGTTTTATGCAAACACAATGCAAAGTCCTTCCTAACTTCAATATTCTTCATGAATGTGGAGTGTTTTCTAATCCATCTCTTCCAATACATTTAATGAAAAATTCCTTAAGCCTATTCATTTACCCACTACCTTTTCAGAATCTTTGACTTGATTTGGTTCTCATTGTACAATCACTAATCCTTATTTAAGCTAAGAGGAGTCTTCCTGTCAGTGGGATTCTCCTTTGTGGATGTCATGCTGAATCAACTCATAGACATAGGAATCATGTTCTACTTTGCACTTCCAATACTTTTGCAATTCATTGCTTTCATGAGAGGGGTAGCATAGGTTGATTTTTGTGCCATTCCTTGCAAATTGGTCTGCAATGATTGTAATCTATCATTTAGAATTTTCAACCTATCTACAAGTTTGGGTATTCTTGATTCTTCCTAACAAATAGTATGTTCTTCAACAAATAGTCCTGATTCCATAGAATTATTTGGTACCAAAGGCTTTTCATCTAAAGCTAAACCATTAACTTCATCAACATACATAGTTTTTAAAGGTACAATTCTTGATGCTGGTGACTCATAGAGTAAATCATGATCTCTCATGCCCTTGCATTTTTTTAAGGATGTACCATCTTCATCTAGCTTATTAAGTTTATTGCATACCTCTGCAAGTTTAGGCTTGCTCATTGGAGAATAGACTTTGGAAGGCTGGCTATTGAAACTAGGGGATGCCTTGTAATAGCTTGTCACCTCTAGTGATCCTATTTCTACTAGTTCTGTTTGGGGGTGAATGTAGTTACTCCCTGTACTAAATTCTTCAAGCTTATCAAGATTTTTAGATCCCTCTACAATTTCATGTTCTGCCAATGCAATATTGACTTGTGACACATCGTTACTGTAGTGTAACTATGTCTTACAAATTTCATAACTACTAACAATCCCATTTTTTGAGATTATGGTTTCTACTACTAATGATACATGGAGAGAATCATCCTCTACTGATGCAATATTGACTTTAGCAACATTGTTATTGCAATGTATATTTGTTTTGCAATCCTACAGACTCTCGCCAAACATAGTTTCTGAGATTATGGTTTGTGCCACTATTGATCAATGAAGAGAATCAAGATCATTTTTTGCTGGTGATTTCTGATGGAATTCTTCAGGCTCATCAAGCTTTTCAGATACTTCTAGTTCAGGCTTGTTCAAATTTTTATTGACTTCTATCATGACATTGTGTTGTAACTGTGTCTTGTAATCCTATTGACTTTTTTCTCCAAAAGCAGGGCGTTTCTTTATCACCTTTCTAGACTTCTTTTATTTCATTTGTTTCTCTTTGTACAGCCTCTAAAGATGCTTTAAACTGAGTTTGGTAAGGTCACTATTGACAGCTTGCCTAGATTGAAAGCTAGGATTATCATGACCCATTTATAAATGAGAATCTATTTGAAGGATCTCCAAGCCTTATTCTAGAGCATAAATATCAAAATCCACACACTGCAATAATCCATCAATGCCTACAAGCTTCAACATTTCTAATGATGTACTGGAGCCTTGTCTCACCAGTTCCATTTGTAGTTTGAATCTTTTGTTGTATGAATCTCCAACATTTTGTGTAGATCAAAGTCAATGGTATTTGAACAAATAGATATATCAGTGCCATTTGTAGCTTTTGACATTTCCAATACAGTAGTAGAGTCCATGTTTAAGCAGGGTGATAAGTTTTCATCCTTCATGAGCTCAGACAACTTCAAAGTATTATCAAATTTATTGCATTCTATCTTGCAAGACTCTAGTGGAAGAACAACTTGGTTCTCTTCTAATATAGAATCCTTCATAGTTGAAGAACATTTTACATGAGTACTACTTGCAACACAATTACCAATGCTCTCTAGAAACACAATGTTTGAGCCAAGAGATCTATCCTAGTCCTTTGTGACCTTGGACATCTTTGGTGGTCATCTTCGGTGAAGAATCTAAATGAGAAAGTTCTTGCCTAGAATCTTCTATTAGAAGATCATCCATAGTCTGATCTATTGTAGAATTATCTATGCCAGATTAAAGGTCTTGTCATCTACAAACAAAGTTTCAAAGAAAGGAGATCTATCATGACACTTTGTATTCTCTATCATCTTTGAGGGGACATCCCCATTCTCATCTTTGGAAAAATCATCTATACCTTTAGTAAACATAGGTTTTTTCAATGAAATATCAGTTATGTCTATAGATAACTCCTTAAGGAAAGGAAATGTATCATCATTTGTTGAAAGCTCAGACATTCCCAGTTCACATGCCTCTGCTGGAAGGATGTCAAAATCATCTATACCACAAGGTGAAATGCCAACACTATGTGTATGTTGAACTTCAAAATTCTTCAATGTAGAAACAATCTTGTTTACAAATAAAGTATTTAGGAAAGGGGACCTCTCACCACTATTTTCTACATAAGAATCATCTATTTGAGAAAGTTCTTTCTTAGAAGCCTCTGTTAGAAGGACCTACTACACCATGTGTGTAGTAGACTAAACTACACCTAAGCAAGTAGAAATGTCTCTAATTCTCTTAGCCTCCTTGTTCTTTAATGAGCTACCAATGTCCTTCACAGACAAGATGTTCAAGCAAGGAGAAATATCTTGATCATTCATCCACTTAGGAACATCTGGAGAAGCTTTAAGGTCATGATTATTAAGCTTAGAAGCCTTCTTTGTAAGGATCTTCCTGCCCTTTTCTATGTCAAAATCACCCCCTACAAAAAAAATGGACATGTTAGTAATGCATTGAAGCATAGGGTCCTTCAATGGGGTGTCAAAGATATTCAAGCAAGGAGAAAATGAGAAACCATTATCCTTTGAACCATTAGATATTTTTGATGGAGCATTTAATTCACAAAGTTCCATCTTGCAAGTCCCTATCCTAGGATTCACTTCACTTTTTTCTATGGAAAAGTCATCCATAGTTGAATGAGGGACTATTTTTGCATTTATTAGCTCACATTTCTTTGTTGGAGTACCCTCTCCAAACAATGTATGCAAGAAAAAGTACTCATCATGGCCTTTTTCAAGCACAAGCATCTTTGATGGGCTATCTATTTCAGAGACTCCCAACTCGCAATCCTCTTCCATACAAGCCTTTGTATAGTGTGACCCCCAATTATATTCTATAGAAAAATCATTCATCCCTAAAGAAATGGGAATGATAGTAAGCATGAGGTTCTTCAACAAAGTGTCAAAGATATTCAAGAAAGGAGAGAATGAGAATTCATTGTCCTCTCTACAATCAAATTCAGAAAGTTTAATCTCGCTAGCCATTGTTGATGGCGTCACTTCACTTTGTTCTATGACAAAATCATCCATACTTGAATGAGGGACTGCATTAGAATGTATTATCCCACATTTATTTGGACTACCCTCTCCAATAAATGTATCCAAGAAAAAGGATTCCTTGTGGCTCTTTTCAATCACAAGTGTCTTCGATGGGCTATTTGTTTTAGCAACTCCTAGATTGCAATCCCCTTCCATACAATCTTCCTTGCTCCATTATGTGGGAGAGTCATCCATGACTAAAGAAGGTGTTATATTAGTGCTGCCTATAAGCTCAATCTTCTTTGATTGAGTATCTTCTTCAAATAGTAAATTCAAGTGTGGAGATAGTCAGCCCTTTGTGACCTTAGGCATCTCCTCTGGATTATCTAATTCAAGAAGTTCAACACTCTCTTCAGTTACACAATTATCTATCCATATCTAATGAATGAGGTATAGTAGTTCTAGTTGTGAATTCTATCTTCTTCATTGGAGTCCATAATTCCTTTTGGCACTCAATGATCTCAGAGATTTTTATTGAAGCATCTGGTTGACAATCACTCGGAAGAGTCTCCTGCCTCTCTTGCACAATAGAATCATTTATACCTAAAAAATAGGATATATTGCAACTGCCTACATACTCAAACTTCTTTAATAGAGTAGTAGACAAACTAGCTTCTTCAATAACATAAGAAATAATTTTTGTGGGTTGTCCTTTCAATCTCAATCCTGGAAAAAAACAACATCAGTTTTTGAAATGACTCTTGAAGATGTATGATGTTTTGAGAAAATTGATTTTTACATGTAAGTTAAAGATCAGTGTAATCTTTCAAATTTGATAACCAAGAGTCTTTATACCACTAACAAAACTTTGTTAAGCACTAAATTTTGTGTATTGTCAATGGATTTTTGATGTTACCTCTTGGAATGTGTCACAAATATGCAGTGCTTTTTGATAGTGGACTCATTGCCAAAATTAGAGAATAACCATACAAATAATTTTAAGAATCAGTGGGAGATTATTTAACCATTCCTGGGGCATGTTTTTCCTTGTATGTTTTTAAGAGATTCTAAATAAAGAAATTTAAATTTCATGTAAATTTATTAGCTTTCCTATCTCACAGAGGATTTTATGGATTGGTATGGAAGTTTAGTGGTACGAACATCGCATCGTTGGAAACTTAATTGACTCTATTTTCCAATTCTTCATGTTTGATACATTTTTATGTTGATTTGAGGAAGTTGCACTAATTTATTTTAGTGAATTTAGGTCTAAATATTCTATGTTAATGAAACTTTTTTATTTTTTCACTTAGGATGCTTTTGTATTCAATCACCACATAGAGAATGATATATGGCTGGAAGGTAGAGACAATACAATATATTTATTGGAAATAAATTTTAGCCCTTTTAGTGATTTGTAGAGAGTGTTTGAAGCATAGTTCCAAGAATCGTGATGATTCATGCAATTTGATTCAAGCCAAATGATTTTTTGTGAATCTCAAATAAGCGATAAAGGGTTTATGAAATAAATTACTCACTAAATTTTTATAACTTTTAAATTTTTTGATTCAATTCTAATTCATGGCCAATTCATGATTCAATTTGGCCTTGCTGATTCCCAATTCGATTTAGCCTTGCCGATTCCAATCTGATTTCGTATTTTTTACTTTGATTTGAAGTGCTTTTCTAAAAACTGTTAGAAAACCCTCCATAACTAAAGTTGTTGTAGAAAAATTATTGCAACTTCTAATTGGACTATTGTAAAATTAAAAAAGGAGGGAAAGAGTAGTTTTGAGAGTTGTGTACATGATTAAGATGAGTTGGAGTTGAAATTTTTTGAGTATGAGGAACAAATTGATGCCCTAGGGAAGCCAGTGTCATGAAAAATGTCATTTTCCTTGACTATGACTCTACTATTGAATTATATAAAACTTTGAGAGGTTTAGGAACTATCCAAGGGTGGATATGTCAATTTGGGGGTCAATACCACATGCTACATGGATACTTTGGGTCATGAGGTATGTTCTTGTTATAAGTTTGCACTTTCAAAAATTAGAAAAACTATGGGTTCATAACCCAAATATATTTGCTACCATTATGCAAACATGTTGAGATTTCATATACACACATAGGCAAGGGCTAAGGGTTAACATTAAAGTGTGGAATCATGTAAAAAAAATTTCCTCATCTAAGGTTCCCACTCTTCCCACCTCCTTTTGTGGGGCTTTGAATTTGAGGAATAAATAATCTTTTCCTCTACATTGAAATAGAATGCAAAGACATTTTATCTTCATTGGTGTTGCTAACTTACATGTCAAATATAAATTTTTCTTTTCAAAGGAAATTCAATAGGTACTTCTCTTCTTTTTCTATTGTAGTTCTCTTCCATTGCTATGTCTTGGGACATCACATAAAGCTACATTTTCATGCTTAATTATTAGCTATGAGTAGGACTTCCACACAATAAGATGTTGTTGAGCTACCATTCACCCACATTAACAAGGCTGCTTCTATCTAAGTTGTGCAGTTTCAACTAAGTGTTTAAGATGTTGTTGAGCTACCACTCATTTGAAAAATGGGGCCCCTCCTTGAAGGCAAGGTATATAATTTTTACGTTACTAAAATTTATTTTGTGTCCAACTCTACTTTTCCACTTATAATTGTACACCTAATCTTGTGCCTAGGAAAATTTCATTTACAAAAACTACCTTTCTTTTCTTAATATATATTTTTTTAGAACTCTCTTCCTTAATCCTAGGATAAGAAAGGAAAATAAGAATGACCCTTGCACATAGGATGAAGAAAAATACAGTTTTTAAAAACAAGACTTGTGCTTAGAAAAACAATAAAATGTTTTTAGTGGAAACTTGAAACAATGTGAAAATTTTGTACTACTGCAACACATACCATCAAAATGGTGTAACTTTTCCCATCTACTGATTTGATTAGGACACATTTCATAAATATTGATATTCAAAATTCAAAATAATTATGAGAGTCCTTGAATGACATACATATCCCACATGGTCTGGAATGTTATTATTAAACAAACCTTTGTTGTATAATTTTAGTTGCAATGTTGCATATTTTATCTCATGTTTTTGAGATTATTGGGTTGCAATACATTTTAAATCATACATATATGTTATATAAATTATTGAAAATAGATAAGAATTTCTAATATATTAAATGAATCATTGTTGGAGTTTATAGATTTGTCAATCATTTAGTTGAAAAGATTTATTTGAGCAAGTTTCTTAAAATGAAAATTAGGATTTTACTTCTAGTTTCGAGAGATTGTTTTGTTCTATTCATAAATCATTTACATGCTTAAACATTCTTTGTTTGACAACATCATCATGATGGTTTTGTTTCATTTATTGTCTTGTAGGGAAGGAGCTTTTGCTGATGGATTTGAGATTATAGGAGTATCCAAGTTCAACTTTTTCTTTCAGCAAGGAAGACCATACTCTTGGAAATTCTCTTTGATATGTTCTAAATCATGAGTTTGGAAGTCATCATTTGCAATCATATTTCTTTTGTAAAATGTTAAGCTGTACTAGGACAACATATTTTTTGTACTATGATAACCTATTATTTGTGATCTGAAGATAATGTTTTTCTTCCTTTGGGGATTGAGATTCTCCTAGTAGCTGACACCAGTAATAGATTCATCATAAG
This sequence comes from Cupressus sempervirens, assembly GCA_028749045.1. Lineage (NCBI taxonomy): Eukaryota > Viridiplantae > Streptophyta > Pinopsida > Cupressales > Cupressaceae > Cupressus > Cupressus sempervirens. The sequence continues at coordinate 489,866,986 of CM053791.1, read as the reverse complement.
ATACACTACCACATCGGTTGGTTCATGTGCCATTAAGGAATGCTCCATTGAGTGACTGTGAAGGTTTTTGTGGAGACATCGACAACCAAATCAAGCTTGGAGAAACTGTGAGTGGAAATTTAGGAACATGTTGGAGTTAACAATTAATGTGAAAGTTACAATGTGGATAGAAATACACGATAAAGATATTATGTGGCTATAAATTGGCTATTAAATTGTAACTAATGCATCTTAGTGATGCCAGTGCAGTTGCCATGATAATGTTTTTGTACACTCTTCTACTCACGTGGTCTCCTTGATTTTCATTTGGTTTCTTTTCTTTGCAGGGTGGGGGTTCAGATCTCTATGTTATAAGAGGCATTGATATAGACCGTGAAAAGGTAACTATACATTTACCTAGAACTTGAACACTGATCAGATACAATTGTTCTAACAGTAATAGAAACCATGCATCTTGAACCAATATCCAAGATATGTACTCAAGAAGTCAAGTACATTCACCAAAAAATGTAGGATATATATTGATTTCTCCTTTATGTTGCTATATTATTGCTCATCTTTGGTCTTCAAAATTGTGTTGCAGGCCTTAATTTACAACATTTCTTGATGGTGACATTTTGTATTCAAAGATTGATTTGAAGTCAAATTTGATTGCTTTGCAGGGAACTTCAGATGAGGTTGTTGATTTCTCACATGGTAAGCAATTGTGGGAGCTCTACAAGGAGAAGTATGAACCTTTATGGTTGAATGGTGGTGGTCATTGCAATTTGGAGCTTTATCCAGAATATATAAGGCATCTGAAAAAGTTTATTTCAATAGTGGGAAAGGGATCATTTCCAAGAAATGGTTCAAGAAGGAGCATTGAGTACTCTAACCCATCAAGAAAGAGTACTGACCAGCTAGAAAATTCAAGGATAAGTGTGGATAGATCATAGATGTCATCGAGTAGCATTGATCATCTAGAAAAATAAAGAACTAGCATTGATCCACGAGACAATAGAATTGAAAAAGCAAGGAGCAGTACAAACCGATGTGAGAAGTCACAAAAAAGCATTGATCTTGGTAATAAGTCAAAAAAAGTACTAATCACTTTGAGAAAAAAAGAAAGATTCTTGATTGCATAGTGAAAGTAAGAACAAGTTAGAAGCAGAAGAACTTTATGCCATGAGCTTGTGAAGTTATTCAGCTTTAGTCAAGAGAAATATCGACCAATACATTTCCGTGCCAACTATCAACTCACTCATTAATTCATTTGTTGTAGCTACAAAAAAAAAGAACATGGAATACCAAAATGAGGATCTGAATGAGAGTGCCTTAAGTAAAAATTTCATATTTTGGACTATGGTAACAATAAATAAATTCAAGCATCATAGTCTGTCTAGTGAATATTGAAGCATTGGAACTGGAGTTCACTAATTGTGTTACATATCATCCTTCACCAGGTGACTTTTTGGGCACTGTAATGATCACTTATTATGAAATAAGGTATTATTAAGCACTCTTCTAATATTCAATTTATTTGGTATTTTATTGACTTCTTGTGGCTAATAACCATAGATGTAAAGATGGTTGTATGTCAGTATGTGCTTAAAAATCATCTGAGTGTATTTTTTTTTTTCTGTAACAGATTACCCCATTGTATGCTGAAAGAGTAATCATTTTGTGATGTTCACTATGAAATGGTCATTCCTATGCTTAGTGTGCTGTAAGTCATGATGCTTGATGCTATTTGAATTAGAGTAGGGAATAATTTTGAAATGATTAAATTTTTACTTGCTCTGGTTTTGGTGTGTTCATTTATGTTTATTATTTGCATTTGAAATTTCTTGGAATTTACTTCATAAAAGAAGATTTCCATTTTATAATTTTTGAATGATGAAAAAACATCAGAAAAGAAGCAACTCAACTCCAACTACTTAGGGAATTGGACGATTCAGAGAGATTGCATTTTGTCATGACTTATTGGATCTTGTTATACACTTAAGATTCTATTCCCTCCCAGTTTTATATTTCTATATTGTTGACATTGAAATCATTAATCTTTCCATCCTTGTACTACTTTTGGTGTTATTCCATAGATGTCTACAAATTGATATGTAGGAAATTGACCATCAATTCTTAGTAGCTAGTTATCTGATTCATACAGTTGCTTTTGAGAGAGAGTAGAAAAGTGATTTCCACATAAAATATCTATATTTCATTGTAAGATCATTGCATTTAACATGAAGTGGCTTAGATTTTTATTTATGTAATAAATAGGCATCGAAGAAACAATCTCAGAATTTTATTTTATTTTTTAAGGAAAAAAGTGGCAAGCCACTGTAATATTTTATTAAAACTGATTCAAAAAGGTCAACTAGGAAAGAATCAGTGAAGATAACCTAGTTTCATCCCTTATATACATAGATTTTATATAATTTCATGGAACTATTGACAAAGTATAATTGTAAAAGGGTGAAACAACTACCACTTGATCTCACCAAAAATGTCAAATAAACGACATTAAAATTCTTGTGAACAATGGTTGGTCACAATATCCACAAAACCTGATAAAAATGCCCAGCAACACACCTTTCACACACAGCTTTGAACATTTGCATTGGTCATTCCTTGATCGACAATATTGCAATGATTTTAGAAGACATCTACTAACAGACTACAGTGTCATTACAACTACTTTATAACTTACTCTTTGTATTTCTACTGTACAATGTTGTATCGGAGATGCTATTCATAAATCAATCAACAAACTCAAGCAGTTAATTCTTAAAAAATTGTTGTCGACCACCAATTCCTTCCCATCCGCTCTTTGAACCTTGAAAAGAAAATTTACATATGGTTTGTCTGTTGCTGTGCAATTATTATAACTAATCACCTTGAGTATATTTGTGATGGTAGGTAACTAATTAGAGTTAGCACATGCTGGCTCTTGGTTATTGACAATGAAATTGTTATTATTCTCCACTTGGGAAAATCCATCTCCATTTAAAACTATCTTTTCCTGTTGCTTGTCAAGACTTTGGCCTACTTGCTAATCTTCCTCCTCATCCTTCTGCTTTACATGCCTCCCAAGGCTAGGGTATCCTTTCTTTGAAACATTTAGTTCTCACCCACTAGGAAGAGTGTATTCCTTTCCTTCTACTCTTGTTTTACTATCTTATTCAAGCACAAGTGGAAACTCTTTGTTCCATTTCCCTTTACAGGCTCAGAAGAAGCAGAATAGGATGGCTTCTTAGATTTTGTATTCTAGTATAAATGCTATGTCTCTTCAATCCTGTTAGAATTATTCTCTACATCAAGCCCCTCAGTAGACTTTGCAATGTCTTGAGAGCTGATTGGTGCTCCTTCAACCTTGCCTAGATTTTTTGAAACAAAGATGAAGGAAGTTTCATTCAAATAATGGATGGATGAGAACACATAACACTTGAATGGAAATAAGTGTTAATTTTTTGCACATAATTTGTTGAGTCTTGGTAGCTTATTATCTGAAGCTCCACAAGACTGATAGATTTTGTATAGGTTATAATAAATCTTCTCATGGACAGTAACAATATCAAATAGTGGCTTCTAGCCTTGGTTCAAAAGGAAAGGCATATACAAACTTCTTGATATCACAGCCTCCAGGTAGAGAACAAGGAAATTCTAGCCATGAGTTTTCTATAATGTTACAAAGTACTAGACTACTAAATTCACAAGAACTTATGCAAATCATCATCAAGTTATCATAAGCTATACAATTGAGGTCAACTTTCTTTCCAAAGTATCAATGAGACATCAAAATAGGCATTGCTATAGCTTGCTTCCATTCAGAATTTGCCTCATCAAATTCCCATACTATCACTGTTGAACTCTTGAAAAAATCAAACAACCAACATATGCCCCCTACAATTCACAATGTCTAAAGAGTACTCAAGAGTTGGATGTGATAAAGGAGGAAGCTCATACCACAAGCCTTTGTGAGTATTACAGGCCACTACATTACCTCCTCTATTTAAAAAAAAAAAAAGACTATTTCTTCTTTGCCATTTGCTGATGTCAAGATAGAAGGATACTCTTTTGAAGGACTATGCTAAACATCAAAAGAAACAATATTACCCCCTTTGTTCAGGAAGTACATAATTCCATCATCATTGCTAATATTTTTCTTCAAGCATGATCTTTCACACTTTTCCTTCATGTTCCAACTTATAGATGGTTTGCTCCATTTGCAGGTTGATGAATCATAGACTTTATTCACAAAAGTAGGGAAAAAGCCATATATGACAGTTACCTTGTAAGACTTTCTATAGGCAACCATGGCAACTGCATGTATTGTCTCGATGATGTGTAAATTTGGTAGTTTACAACACTGTCTTGTGAGAGGATTGCAAACAATGAACTTTCCATAAGCTGACTCAAAAAAAATTAGACCTCTTGCAAATGCTATTGGTTTTGACATGCTTTTGCTAAGCATGTGAGGGATTTTAATATGGTGCCATTTGTACACTTTTGTGTCATAAAAAATTCCTTCAAACTTTGAATCTACCATGTAGAACCATGGCGCTCAGGATGGCACCTCTGAAGGAGCATGCAAAAAACTTGGAGTATCTAATGTTGAATTTTATCTTTTGCACACTAAACAGAAACTGAACAACTTAGATACAGGAAACCTTGCTAGCACCCTATCCAATAATTCTTCATGAAATTTTCCCCATGACAACTTATCCATGACATACATTTCTCCTGTAGAGATGGAAATTTTGTCCTCCTCTTCTTTGCTGGGCTACTTTCATTTTGAGAGTCTAGCATACTTCTTTTGTTCACCTCTATAGCATTCTGGTTCTCCGTTGAAATCTCATTATTTGATGAGATTTTAGGAGAAAATTTGCACATGGAGAAATTATAGCACAGATGTCAAGAATGCAAGAGGTCAAATGTTATTGAAGAAACCCTCAAACCCTAAGCATTCAAGATCTCATTGTACCACCTTCGGGCTTCATCCAGGCACCCTGATAAGAAGCAACTAATATATCCATACCAGAGAGTTGGGTTCAAAAATGATTTCCTCATATTCCTCCCCATCAAAATATTCTTCAAAAAAGACACTTATTAGATGGAACCCACTGACATGTTTGCTTTCCAGAATGTTTGTTCCAGAATGTGGGCTCCCCTCTTTTGATGCAATGTTAATGTGGGTGAATAGTTGCTCAACAACATCTTATTATGTCGAAGTCCCATTCATAGCTTGAAAATTAAGCATGAGAAAGTTGTAGAGGTTTAAAAAGGCACCTTCATGTGATTTCCCAAGGTATAACAATGGCAAAGCACTACAATAGCAAAAGAAGAGAAATACCTGATTAGATTTCCACAATCCATTAGACTTTTTTATCTTTTTCTTCTGGATGTGATTTGGCACCTTCAAATTTTTTCATTCTTGCATTCTCTCATCCTGATGATGGATCACAGAGTGTGATCCAAAACATTGATGCTAAAAAAATGAACACAATCAAATTCAGAAGCAAAAGATAAAAAAGAGAAATACCTGCTGAATTGACTCTGAAAAGAAAAAGCTATGTTTGACATGTAAGGCAACAACACCAATGAAGATAAAATGTCTTTGGATTCTCTTCCAAAGCAAAGTAGAAGATGATTTATCCCTCGAAGTTAATTTCCCACAAAAGGAGGTGGGAAGAGTATCTTCAATCAAGTTCGCAACTTTGTTGTGCACATTTGACAATCCTGCTTCTGTAGCTGCTTCTTCCACTTCTTCATCTTCTAGAGAAGGCTTCCGCTTCTTTCTCCCTCTCTTTCCAGCACTACTGTAACTTTTCTCAAATTCTCTTACAATGTCAAAGCATTCTTTAACATTATGAAAAAGTTTCCAGGTGCTAGAACTCTCTAGCCAACCCTACCTTTTAACAAGATACTCCACCTTGCCCCTGCGAAAGTGTTTCTTGCAAATGGATTCAACATCATAAAACCCTTCTCCCATCATGCTAGTGCTATTTTCTATGACCTCACCACCATTTTCATCAGTGTCTTTATCTTTAGCATTCGATGAAGAATTTTTTGGGGAAGTAGATTTAAGCCTCGGAGAAGTCCTCAAGATCATCTCTTTGTCCTTTTTCTTTTGACCTCGCTAGCTTTGCTACTTTTTCTTCTTTATTAAAGTTACAGTTGGTGAAGCATTTTTTTCTTGTTCTTTCCATGTCTTTGGCTACCTAGAAATCCATTATTTTCATAGTAGCTTAACACTCTAAGCTTCAGCCTCCCATTAATGCAAGCAGGAATTCTTATGAAGCTCAATTAAAATTTTAAGAGTCTTGTACTTTTCAATTATGGGTATTGGATGAAATGATTAGAGGAACAACCCATCACAACCCATGTTTGAAAGGGAGTCAGTAACTTGATTTCCCTCCCTTAATGTATGTGATATGCAAACACCATGAAAATTATCTAAGAGCCCCCATATTTGGATGAGGATGTATTTTAATTTCCAAGAATAAATTTTTCTATGAATACAAGCATTTATAATTATAGAAGAGTCACCTTTAATATGCAACGGCCAAAAATTACCTTGTTTGGCTAAAATGAGACCAGCTAGTAGAGCTTGGGCTTCTGCAATATTATTTGTACCAATAGGCAAAGGGTAAGTTGTAAGTGCCACAAATTGACCATTAGAGTCTCTATGCATGCACCCAGACTAGAATTTCTAGGATTGCCTCTTGATGCACCATCAAAATTTAGTTTCCAATATCCTATCCGGGGGTCTCCAAGTTAGATTTCTTCAAGATAAGGGAGAAGAAGTTGTGCTATTGATTTTCCAACCATTTGGAATAAATAACAATTTCCATTTCTGAATCACTTGAGAGTCCCAAGAGGTAACAACAAGGTTGAATTTTGAGTTTCTCAAACTTGTGTTTGTCACCTCCGATATAGATCTTTCAATTCTTTCCTGAACTTTTTCTAAGTGTTGGTGTAAATACGTACTTTACTATTTACACTTACTTAAGTTTACTTAGGTTAATGCATTAGTTAATTATTTTGCATTATTTTATTATTTTTATTTGTGAGACACTTAGGAGTTTGCACACCTCTTTAGTTGTCATGTAGACAACACAGGAGTATGCAACTCTATTTAAGCACATGGTGTCTACAACACTATTTTGCGTGTCCCACCTTTGTAGGCTTATCCTCTCATCACCACACTTACTTCCGTGCTTAATGGAGGATAATCCACATCTAGTGGACATGTGCTTGGTTGTATGACACTTCATGGTGCTAACTTCTATGCATTCTAGAAGCTCTCCCAAGGCCTTTATATTCAGGCACTCCTAGTGTACTCTGTGAACTAGTTATTGAATACATTTTTATTCTGATCATACTCTCTCTCTCTTTGGTCTACTGTGTGCTTGTGTTTGAGTTCTTAGTTCCTAGGTGAATTTTTCCCTTAGAAAAATTCTTACATGGTATCAGAGCAACTTGGAGATTTTCTCATCACAATTTGTTCAAGACCTCTTGCTTGCTTCATCACCTCAGCCTGAATGCGGAGTGCTATAGAAGTTGGGAGTGTCTAGCACCAAATCTGACCTCTCCATTGCATCCAGAATGCTAAACCGGTGAAAATTGACTATAAGCACGCCTACCTTAGCTCAAAGTTGACCATGAGGCAATTTTTTTTTGCAAATCAGACCCTGAAGGCCCTGATTTACGGTGTGGGTATGGTCATTTTCGCAGATTTATGAATTTATTTTCAGATCTACAATTTTATTTTTCTCTGCTATTTATTTTTCGTCCAATTATTTTCAGAAATTCGAAGAAAACTTTTTTAGCAATTTATTTTCTGTCCAATTATTTTTGGAAATTCGGAGAAAACTTTTTTAGTAGACCCGGGCAGTGACACCCCAGATCTACAAATTTGGAGTGTTTATTGTACTTAATCGTAGGATTTTATATTCATGGCTGTACCATATGGTCTACCAGTAATTCCACAAGGCTCTCGCAGTGAGCACTCCCACATATCCCATGATGGAACAGACCACCTACTCGCTGGCCTATCCTCATCCAAGGGTGAGCTTTTCTTTGTTAATAATTACGACTGTCTTTGCTTATAAACTCTACAGATAGAGCAGACTTGGTGAATGTGGGATTAATATCCCTTTCCCCACGCAGCAATTTTTTGGCAACTATTAGGTGATCTCTGATCCCGAAAATCACCCCACAAGACGTTCTCAATAGTCTGAAACCTTCTGGCATTGTTCTCTTCAGCATCTACCCACCTTGCGCGATTGAGTTTCTGGCATTTGTTGTTTTGGAAAATCAGTGTCGATCTGCATTTACGACCCATTTTTTTGTTTTCGGTAGCCGCTGCTCCTATTCTGACATCATGGTTTATCGCTGACAGTGAAACAGAATTCTGATGGTTAGGAAGTTCTGACTACTGTGGAGTCTTTCCTGCCCAGACTTCTCGGCGACGACGTCCTTTCTCTGATGACAATTTTAAACAACACCCCATATGACACGTCAGTAGGTGACACATTAGCTAGGACTACCACATCACCTATGGAACAAAAAAAACTGCCACATCATTGTATGACTAACACGTGCACAGTCCGTACAGTGCTAAAGGTACGGTCAGCTTGCCACGTCAGCCAGGGCATTCTTTTTTGCTGCCATCATCATTTCATGGTGTTAAATTTGATGCCCATCTAAACATCATTCCAAGGCATTTTACAACTGCATTGACAACCATTTGATTGTCAATTTTAGACTCATAGTTTCTCCTCTAGATCCCTCTCCAAATTGCTTTTCAGTTTGGCAGCCTGACTTTGTGAGCCCATATCTTGGACATCCGAACTCTGATTCAGTGCAATTTTTTTTGAAATCACGCAATATTTCCTAAATTTTGCAGTGGTGGTGTTGTTTTCTAGTTTTGGTGCATAGATTTTGGAGAAATTGCATTTTTTGGCAACTGTACCTGTATAATCTTGCATTTTGTAACTTTAGAAGCTTCGTACAGGCACATCTGGTCACTTTTTTAGGTTTTATTTTTTTTGAAAGTGGGTTTTTTTTGTCTAATTTCTAGATCTGAAGTTAGATTCTAGGGTTGTGTGGACAAATTTCTCAATTTCAAAATTAGGCCTTCTTTGGCATTAAAAAGCTTTGATTCTTTTTAGAATTGTTGTAAACCTAAGCTACAGTGCTTAAGTGACAAATTTCAGCCTCATAAGGCAGTTGTAAAAGCCAAATTAGAAAGTCCACTTTGTTCATTTTGACAAGTGGCCCATTGTAAATGCACTACTTATAAAGTGCCATAAGCATCTTTTTTGGGGGGGTCTTTTGATTGAGTGAAAAGGGGGGGTGCGTATTGTGTTCTTGTGTCTCTATTTTGTGCTCTTTTCATTTCTGCATCATGGGTTTTAAATGTCCTCCTCTAACTTCACGCAACTATTCTACATGGAAAGATATTGCATGGAGTAGATTAATGGAAAAAGGATATATTTTATATGTTGATGGTACAATTACCCAACCTACTGATGCTAAAGAACTCATTGATTGGAAAAGACAAGACCATCAAGCTTTAGGTGTTATCAGAAGTTGTGTACATAGCAATCTTCTCTTCCACATTAAAAATTGTTCAGACTCTAAAGAAGCTTGGGATAAACTTGAACAGTTGTATGGTAAAGTGGATGAAGAAAAGGGATTTCAGATTGAGGATGATCTACTTCTCTTAGATCCTATGAATTATAACATAATTAAGGATTATATCATCAAAGTCAATGAGTATAGGGAACTTCTTAAAGATTGTGGAAATCCCATGAAGGATGATAGGTTGATACATCACATCCTGAAAAAGCTACCTATTAAGTACGCCAACTTTGTTTCAAGCTTTAATACTCATAGCTTAAGCATGGGATCTACTTACCAGAAGCCTTCCTTTGATGGATTTCAGACATGTTGATTGTTGAACAATCTCACTTGGTGGATTTTGGACTTCTCAAGTCATTTAAGACAAAAGCCTTGGTGGCTAGTGATGATCACAAATCTAGTCAAGGGGAAAAAAGCAACAAGAAGAAGAAGCAGTGGAAGAAGAAAACATAATCTGAGACACAACATGACTCCTCTCAATAAGGCAATTCTTCTTTAAACAAGAAATGAAGTAATGAAAAGAAGGACAAACTCTTTTGTGCATATTGCAAAAAGCCAAATCATGACGAGCACCATTGCAAGACAAAAAGAATCGATGAGTTAGAAAATCTACTCAAGAAGAACAAAATTCAAGTGCTAGGTACTTCCAAGGATTCTATGCCTACCTCTTCAAAAGGTAAAGGTCAAGCACTTATGGCAAACACAAATTCTTCTTCGGAATGGATACTTGACTCCGGTGCCTCTTACCACATGGGTTCTTCAAAGGGAGACTTTTCTTCATTGAAGTAGTCAAAGTTATCACACATCTTCATGGGAGATGATACAAAAATGTGTTGGGTGATGCGACGCGCTCCCCTGCCCACAGGTGGTTAATTATGTGGTGTTCCATGTTCACTAACAGTCATGGCTTTTGGTGCAACGACAAATGGGCCCTACAATTGGTATCAGAGCCTGATTTTGGCTTGGTCATGGGTTCAAATCTCCTCAGTGCCTTCTCGACCCACATAAGCACTTGGTATGCACGTCGAGGGGGAGATTGTTGGGTGATGCAACACGCTCCCTTGCCCACAGGTGGTTAATTATGTGGTGTTCCATGTTCACTAACAGTCATGGCTTTTGGTGCAACGGCAAATGGGCCCTACAAAATGGAAGTTGAAGGGAAAGGACATGTTGAAATGGAAGATGGTGAATTCAAGGATGTTCTCTACATTCCAAATCTAAGCTCCAATCTCCTTTTAGTTTACCAAATCACTCACCTTGGAGATGGTCATAAGGTTGAGTTCCTTCTAGATTCAGTGATGGTGCAAAGTCTTAAAGATGATTCATTGGTAGCAATGGGGAAAGTCAATTATGACCAAAGGCTTTATTCCTTCTCCCACTTTGTGCCTAAGAGTCCTTCCCAAGCCTTGTTAACTCACTCTACTCAAATCAATTTATGGCATAAGTGGTTTGGTCACCTTGACTTTCACTCTTTAGCAACTTTGCTCAAAACACATGGTTAAAGGTATACCTAATATCAGCTTTTCTAAGGGAGAGTTTTCTTCTTGTTTAGTGGATATAAATCTCAAGGAGAAGTATGATAAAGGGAAGTCTTCTCGAGCTCCAGTTGTTTTTCAGCTAGTTCACATGGTATTAGTAGGACCCTTTGTGGTGACTTCAGTTAGCCAAGGCCGCTACATACTCACACTTATTGATGACTTTTCAAGATTCACTTGGGTCTTCTTCCTTCATCATAAGAATGAAGTGGTTAATAAGACTTCAAGAGTTGAACACAAGTCAAGGAAAGCCATCAAAGTACTAAGAGTGGACAATGAGAACATATATGTTGATAGAAGACTTAAGAACTTTTGCAGAATTGAGGGGATTGATCTACAAAACTCACCAGCATTCAATCCACACAAGACAGATGTTGTAGCTATGAGGATTAGGACTCTCAAGACCATGGCAAGTTGCATGATAAAGGCCGAGTCTCTCGATCCTACACTTGAAGTTGAAGCCATTAGCAGTGCTACTCACATACTTAACAAGTCTCCTCATCTAGCCTTAGATGGCAAGACTCCTTTTGAGGCATGGTGCAGCAAAAAACTAGTTGTGAGTCACCTTAGAGTCTTCGGTTGCCCAGCATGGGCTAACCTTTCTTCCAGGAGTTGCAAGGCATCGACACCTAGGCCTTCTACCTTTATTGGTTATGAAGACAATGTGAAGGCTTACATACTTATGGATCCAAAGACTCATAAGATCTTTGTGGAGAAGGATGTTCACTTTGAGGAAAGTTCTCCTAGCTTGTCCTCTACTCCTTTGTGCACTTCATACATAGTGGAAATTGATAGTGACACCAGCGATAGTGCTTCAACAAGTTCAGACACGTGGGGTTCTATCGACAGTTGCAATGAGAGGTCACATCAATCCAGTCCACATGCTTACATTGCCACAGTGAAAGGTCCATCTCAACATGGTACATCTTGTCTTCCAGCTCTAGCTTTAGTTGACTTTGGAGATAGACTTGACGACATACATCTTCTCATTGATGATGATTCTTCTACAGTTGTTGTGAGGGCTCACTCTGACCCTCAAGTCCATTCTCTACATGATCAATCTAAACAGGTTGGTGTGATTGAGGATCCTTATGAACATAAATTAGTGGACATCTCTTTGTTAGTAGAGGAGATAGATGGTTCAGTGGAACAAGTTCAATAGACATCCTTGACAGATTTGAATTCATTCTTTTTAGCACAGTTGGAAGTGGTGAACTTCAGCATCAGTACAGGGATACTTGAGCAAGTTTTAGGGCCACCACACATCTTCAGGACTATACCTTTGGCATTGTTTCTTCCTAAGGGGAGGAACACTATTCTGCATTCATGGACCAGCTTCTTCATTGGAGTCGCTTTCACTTGTGGGGATTCTTCTTTTGGGGGGGGGGAGCCTATTCTATCTCTCTTCCTTCTCTTATTCTCCTTTGTATATATTGGATGTATGTCGTGATGGGGGGGTCTTGATTTCTCCATCCATCGATGCATCCTTATTTATCTCTCTTTTTGGCGGAGGGTTTTTCCCATGAGGTTTTCCCTCTTTCCCCGCTTTATGAGAGATTGCATTTTCATTATGTACTTGGGTACCTAACATGGCCTAGTAGCTGGGACCCATTATGCATCTTCATCCTAGTTCGTAAGCTTAAGGGCATTCCCCTAAGCTTCACTTAAGGGGGGGTGTTGGTGTAAATACGTACTTTACTATTTACACTTACTTAATTTTACTTAGGTTAATGCATTAGTTAATTATTTTGCATTATTTTATTATTTTTATTTGTGAGACACTTAGGATTTTTCACACCTCTTTAGTTTTCATGTAGACAACATATGAGTATGCAACTCTATTTAAGCACATGGTGTCTACAACACTGTTTTGCTTGTCCCACCCTTGTAGGCTTATCCTCTCATCACCACACTTACTTCCATGCTTAATGGAGGATAATCTATATCTGGTGGACATGTTCTTGGTTGTATGACATTTCATGGTGCTAACTTCTATGCATTCTAGAAACTCTCCTAAGGCCTTTATATTTAGGCACTCCTAGTGTACTCTGTGAACCAGTTATTGAATACATTGTTATTTTGATCATACTCTCTCTCTCTCTCTCTTTGGTCTACTATGTGCTTGTGTTTGAGTTCTTAGTTCTTGGGTGAATGTTTCCCTTAGGAAAATTCTTACACTAAGGAATGAGATTCTTTTCTAAAAATACACTTATTTCATTCCCACCATATAGCCTAGACAACCAATGTTGGAATACATTTCCATAGATTTGCAAATAAAGAGTTTGAATAAAGAACTGGCCAAGCTTGAAAGAGATCCCAAAGATTATTTTGAAGTGGTGTACTATAATTTAATTTTTTCAAAATGAAACTCCAATATTGATAAGAAAATGGGCATGAGACAAAGAGATGATCCATTGATTCTTCACACTCATTACATAAAACACAGTTAAAAGATGGGGCAATATGCAGTCTATTCAATTTGTCACTAGTCAAGATTCTATGTTTTAATGCAAGCCAATAAAAGTAGTTTGCCTTTGGAAGCACAATATGGTTCCAACAAAATGTATATGCTCTACTAACAACTTTATTCGATACATTTTTCTACAAGATCTTATAACCCTCCTTTATTGAATAATGGCCATCTTTAGCTAGAGCCCAAATGATCCTATCATTAGATCCAGAGATGAATACTTGTCTAGAAGCCAATATGCCTTTGAATTGGTTAATCTCTTGAGATGTCAAAGGCAATAGATTTGGGTTCTTCCAAAACACTTTACCAAAAAATTCACAAACATTATCAATAAAGTGACCTAGTTGAGTACCCCAATGAAGTTCAAAAACCTTAATAATGTTAGTAGAGATCAAACAATTTGAGAGAGGAATCTAACCATTCCAAGAATCCCTCCAAAATCTGACTATTCCAACAATCTCAGAAATTATTGTTATAGATATCTTATATAACATGCAAGAACATAATTTTGGATATGAAAATTGCTACAATAAACCATTTTCATTAAATTTTATTTTTTTGGAATATTTAGTCCTCAACTATAAGCCACCTAAATGAAATTGATGCTTTGAAGGAAAAAATACAGAGTTATGTTTATTAAATCTAATATAATTGATCAAGGGTTTCATTAAGTATTTCTTATCTAATTCTAAAGTCAGCAAATAAATGTACTTAAGGGTAGTAGAATCGTTTACTCATCCATTAGCTGGATAAGTGAAGTGAAAGAGTTTAGTGCTCTATAATTATAAATGCATATATTATGAAATTCAAAGTACATGAGTTGTTCTATATAGCTATAAATAATTCAAAAATGTATCCAATGATGTCAGTGAATAGATAATTATCTCCACTACATTCTGTTCTGTAAACACTAGAGTGTAAATGGTCTAAAATATGGGTGGTATGGGTCTCTATCAAAAACACAAGTTGCCCAGTGTAGTGTTTTATTGGACCTAAAAATTAGTTTACCCTTGATTTTTCTACTTGGAGGAATGAACCAATTAGTTTAAGAATTTGAGAAACAAAAGGTAAAACTCTGGTTGAAGCGCTTTGAGTTTGACCTAGCTAGTGATCACGAATATGGAGACCACATTGTTTGGCCAAATATGAAGAGGAGACTTTCCTGTAACGTATTAATGTTCTTTTGATAAATCTATCACAGGTCTCCTTTCATCAGAAAGTAGGTTCTTTCTTTAGCTAGATGCCAAATTCTCTTTGTATTACGTTCAAGTGACATTCAATTTCTTGGTAGTTGTTTGTCTTATTTCTCAGACATTTTGGGTATATGAAAATTAGAAATTAAGACATTTTAGAGGAGTGGAATTATGGTCTAGTAGCTTTATTGAGATGCAATTGGGATTTTCAACTTTTTTAAATAGCATTAGTTCTTTTAACAATAATTAGTTATTGTTCTTCACTATGTAACAACATGGAGATACATCCACTCTATGGAAAGAATTCATGACCCTAGAAGGAAGAAAGTAGTAATCTCATCCTTACATAAAATGCTCTTAATTTTTGGACAATTCCAATTGTCTTGAGCTCTACTAATATTAAATATTTAACTATTTGGATTAGTTGTCTACTGCAATTGATTCTTCTACTTCATAGTAAACTTGGAAAAATCTTTTGTGATTTTTACTATTTTTTTATATTGTTTATGTTGGGGCATTCAAGGCAAAATAAGAGATTACCAGTTAACTCAATTGAACTGGCTCATCCGATTGTATGAAAATGGGATAAATGGAATATTTATAGGTGAAATGTTAGTGGATATTCTCTAAACTTATTATATTATTTGAATGTAGTTTGTTTCTACAAAGGACTTTATGTAAATGCGGTAAACATTTGCTTTTTTTCTTTATTTTACAGGGGCTCAGAAAAACCTTGCAAACAATCTCCTTACTTGGATATTTACACAAATTTCAAGGAATATTAGGCCCACACATGGTTGTGGAACCCAAATCAACCCTTGGTAATTGGATGAATGAGATTTGATGATTATGTCCAATTTTCTAGGCAGTGAAGCTTCTTAGAAGCCAAGAAGAAAGGGTTTGTATTTATTGAGGACTATAATTGTCCAATTTATTATTGGAAATGATTGAAAAGATCATCAATGGAACTGGTAAAGAATGTTTCAATCATTTTTTTGTCATTGATGTCAAACTTGCTACTTGTAGGAATGATAATTGCTTAAGTGATCCAAATACTATCAATTGGTTGATTGACAAGGAGGTGGCAATCAATAAGATGTAACTAGAGTACCTAGAGAAAGGTAGAAGTTATGATGTTGTAATGAAGTATAAGGATCAACTAAGCCATTCATGAAATAATGTATTGATGACATACTCTAAGACACAAAGGATGGACACACTGAGACACATCAAAGATGTAAGGATTAACTAAGTTCATTGGAGAGAGCTGAGCTAGCTTGTTAGAGATGAGTAGATTCTCAGTTGAAGCCGAGAAAATTCAACTTTAGTGGGTGCTAAGCAACCTTCAGGTGCTGGGTGAAGATCAAGTGCTGAGTGATCTTCAGGTGCCGAGTGATATTTAAGTACCGAGTTTTCAATTTTTGAGTGCCAGTAAAATAACAATAGAAGTCGAGTAACACAGCAAGAGTCGAGCCTCAGTAATCCAATAATGCCGAGTTACTACATTATTTGTTAAAGTCAAAGATTCGCCAGATCAGTAGTGATAAGTTTGTTACATCAATTCTTTTGAATTAGTTGGATGATAAGGATGATGAGTAGATGTCACAGAATTTTATGTAAACCATGCAAACCAATTCAAGGCCAATGCTAATGGGTTTATCATGAAGTTTCTAGAAGAAACAATTTGGAGGGAAAACAATACCATTTTCTCAAAAGATTTAAGTGGGAAATGAAGAACAGAACTTCTTTATAAGGAAAATATGGTTGTACGAAGAAGCCAAGAGGAGTAAGAACAAAGCATCAAGACTCTAAATTGATCAAATGACCATGGAGTGCATTGGCATAATGAGTGGAAGAACTCAAGGAGACAGATCTTGAAGGGTGAATAAGCTATCCACATTACAAAGGAGGAAAGCCAAGAAAAGAAAATAACTAAAGAGTGATATGAAATCTACATAGTTAGGGTTGCAATTTGTATCAGGTTAAAACCCTTCTAATACTCTCTTACCATTGTATTAGATATTGAAATCCTACATTGCTAGGTTAGCTTAATAGCTAGGTTGATAAGCCTCAGGAAAAGGATAAAGAGATCCCTAGGAGAAGGACAAAGAGATCCTTAGGAGAAGGATAAGAGATCCTTAGAAGGAGGATAGGAGATCCTTAGAGAGGGATGAAAAATTATTTTGAGAAGGTGACTATAAATCCCATGGACTTGGGTGAGCCTAATAACTCTATGTAAATCCTTTAATAGGGTGACATTCCAAGTTGAATTTTCTTAAGTCCTTTAACAAGGCACACTCCTAACAAGGTGTAGAAATCCTTTAACAACATCACATTTAACAATGTGTTGTAGCCTTTAACAGGGTAGGCCTTTAACAGGGAAAACCATCAGAAGTGGTTGAAATCAATTGCACAGTTATTTTGTGGGTATCATCTCCACCCCATTTTTACCTTCTTATTCCTGGAGGGTTTCTAGGTCATCAAAATCCTTAGTGTTATGGTGTGATGCATGCTTACTTTTCATGATTGTATAATGTTCAATTGCATGCATGGTAATTTCAGTTATGTGCCACTAAGGATTAGAAGAAAAAGTTGTATTGGACATCATTGGACCTTGGATAACTGATTCACCCCCCTCTCAGTTATTCTAAAGAATTCTAACAATTGGTATCAGAGCCCACTAATGATTTGTTTCAAGGTACTAGCAGCAGGAAGATCAAGATATCCAAGAGAGAAGTTCCCAAGCTAAACAAAGACAACTTTGTTGCATTGAAAAGTCTGATGAAGCTACACCTCAGATCAATAGGTGACTATGCATAGACCTCAATCATAGTTGATCATGTAGACCCTGCAAGACCCCTTACTATAGATGACATGAGCAAGAAGAAGGAGCACAATCAAGCGATGTTAGATATTGCTTCAGTACTAAGCTATGCCGAGTATGATGACATCAAAGGATGTGATACTACACATCAGATGTGGAAAACATTGTCAAGAATCTATGGAGGAGATGATAATGTTAAGAGAGCCAAAAGAGAGAGCCTAAGAGGAAAATTTGATCATATGAAAATGGAAGAAGGACAAAATGCTGCTCAATATGGTGCAAGAATGAATGAAGTAGTCAATGCCATAAGAAGTCTAGGAGGATAGTTAGCAGAAGAAACAATATGTAGCAAATACTTGAGAACTTTGCTTCCCATCTATGCTATAAGAGTATCAACCATCCAAGAACTAAGGTGTCTACCAGGCAATGCATTGTCATTTGATAGACTAATTGGAAGACTCACTTCCTTTGAGCTATCCAACTTTGACAACTACAAGGTAGAAAAATTTGAATCTATATTCAAAGCCAAGATGACAATAAAAGACAATGATGAGGTGCAAGCAAAGAAAAAGAATGGAACAGGAAAGTATGTATCTAGTGACAACAACACTGATGAAGATAATGTAGATCAATTGGAGGCATTAATAGCAAGAATATTTCAAAGAGGAAGAGGAAAATTCAAAGGTAAGCTACCAATAATTTGTTTCAATTGTAATGAAGTTGGTCACATTGCAGCCAGATGCACACAAAAGAAAAATTACAAGGATGGAGGCAACTTAAAGAACAAGAAAGAGGAAAACAAGGACTACAGAGGTAAAGGGAAAAGATGCTACATTGTTGAAGAAGACTCTAATGAGAATGATGATGAAGTAGTCTATGTGGCTATGAAAGATTAATCAGATGAAGATGAAGCAACTACCTTAGTAACCTACATGAACAAGAATGATAGATAGATCATAGACAGTGGATGCTCTCATCACATGACTGGAGACAAAAGTAAGTTCATTACCTTTACTCAATATGAAGGAAATAGTGTTAGATTTGGTAACAATGCACCATGTCAAATCAAAGGGAAAGGAAGTATCAAGCTTACTAAAAGGATATCATGTGATAATGCATACTATGTTGAAGGCCTGAATTATAACTTGTTAAGTGTCTCACAGTTAGGCAACATAGGATACAAGGTGCAATTTGGAAATGGAATTGCCAAGATCTATGATTCTCAAGGAAGTCTAATAGGAAAAGGTGACCAGACTAGGAGTAATTTATTTTACCTAGACATGGAAGATGCTTCTTGTCTCATTGTTCAAATTGATGATGTATGGTTATGGCACAAGAGGCTATGTCATGTAAATTTTGACAATCTGATAAGCATCAGCAAAATGAAGAAAGTTAGAGATCTACCAAAATTGAAGAAGCTTGATAACACCATGTGCAAACAATGCCAACTAGGCAAGATGACCAAGTAAAATTTCAAAAGAAAGACTTATACTTATAATGAAGTATTAGAGCTAGTTCATAGTGACTTGTGTGGTCTAACTGAAGTGTAAAGCTACAAAGGTGACAAATACATAATGCTATTTGTAGATGACTATTCAAGGATGATGACAGTCATGTTCTTGAAACTAAAATCAGATGCATTTCAAATGTTCAAATGGTACTTGGCCAGAGTAGAGAAAGAAACTAGGAAGTGTCTAAAATGTCTCAGATCTGATAGAGGAGGTGAATTCACATCAAGAGAATTTGAAGAGTTCTGCAATGAAAGAGGAATAAAAGGCAAAAATCAACACCTAGGACTCCACCTCAGAATGGTATAGCAGAAAGAAGGAATAGTTCAGTTATTGACTATGCTAGGACCTTAATGATGGAGAAAAATATTGCACTCAAGTACTGGAGAGAAGTTGTGAGTACTGCAGTTGACACACTCAAAAGAGTTCAAGTCAAGAAAGGTACAAATTCAACACCTTTTGAATTATGGTATGGGCATTCTCCTAATGTAAAACATTTCAAAATATTTGGATGCAAATGCTATATATATAAAGAGTCTAGAAATGGAAAGTTTGAGGCACATTTCTTGGTTATTATACTAGAACCAAAGCTTATAAGTGCTTGAATGTTAACACTAACAAAGTAGTAGAAAGCACAAATGTGAAGTTTGATGAGCTTGCAAAAGTTTAAAGTGTTGAGAATACCAAGAAAGTAGAAGAATACAAGACCTTTGTATACTTTTATGAAGGTATACCTAATAATGGTGAAGATCCAACTCAGAATGACAATCAGCATCAAAATCCAATATCTGCCGAATCACAGACTGTGAATGCCAAGCAACAGACATATTCAGAAGTCAAGCTGCAGAATGCAGAGAATGTTCATTCAGATTCTGAGAACAACCAACAAGAAGAAAATGAACAAATACTTGATGAAAATATACATGAAGATTCATATTCATAAAGACACAATATACAAACAAGGAAAGAACTAGTATTGGCAAAGTATGTAAGAAGAAATCATCCTACAGATCAAATTATTGGAAACAAAGAGGCACGACCAATTATAAGGAATAGAATTAGAAGTGAGACATGCCTAATCAGCAAAATGGAACCAAGAATAGTAAGTGAAGCCATAACAGATGATGACTGGTATAATGCTATGAAAGAAGAAATAGAACAAATTGAGAAAAACAAGACATGGACCCTAGTCTCAAGACCAGTTGACAAGAATGTAATTGGAATCAAGTGGGTGTTCTGAAACAAGTTAGATGAGAATGGTGAAATCACAAGAAATAAGGCAAGATTAGTTTATAAAGGGTATGCACAAGAAGAAGGACTAGACTATGGAGAAACTTTTGCTCTAGTTGCCGGAATGGAAGGAGTAAGGACCTTACTAGCATATGCAGCCTTCAAAGGATTTCAAGTCTATCAGATGGATGTAAAGTCTACATTTCTAAATGGTGTAATTGAAGAGGAAGTCTACATAGAGCAACCATAAGGTTTTGTTGATGAAAAGAACAAAAATAAGGTATGCAAATTACACAAGGCTCTATATGGATTGAAGCAAGCCCCTAGAGCTTGGTATGGGAGACTTCACAAGTATCTAGTGCAAATAGGATTTGAAAGAACCGATGAAAACATCAATATGTACATCAAATCAAAAGAAGGTAAGGATATTCTTGTATTTGAAATATTTGTGGATGACATAGTTTTTGGAGGAAAGGAAGTACTTTGCAAAAGTTTTTCTGACAAAATGAAACATGAGTTTGAAATGTCTATGTTTGGAGAAATCAAGTTCTTTGTAGGATTGCAAGTACATCAACTAAAACATGGCATATTCATGATACAATCAAAATACATCAAGGAGATACCGAAGACATTTGGATTGGAAGACTCCAAACCTGTAAGCACACCAATGGCAATAGGACATAAGCTATCTAAAAATGATGAATTAGCTAAAATCAATCAAACAATGTACAGATCCATGATTGGAAAACTACAATATGTTGTACATAGTAGACCAGACATAGCACTAGCAGTTGGAATAGTGACTAGATTCTCTGATAATCCTAGAGAAAATTATCTCATGGCAGTAAAGAGGATAATGAGGTATCTCAAAGGAACTGATGATTTTGGTCTATATTCCAAAAGAATGAGAAGTTTGAGCTCAATGCATACACAAACGCAGATTGGGGAGGCAACATTGATGACAGGAAAAGCACAAGTGGAGGAGCATTATTCTTAGGTAAAAGGTTACTTACTTGGACTAGCAAGAAAAAAACATGCACATCTTAGTCCACTGCAGAAGCATAATATGTGGTAGCAGTAGTCAATTGCACAAACATTGTGTGGCTGAAACATCCATTGAAAGGAATGAAAGAAGAGGTAACCACACCTGTGATACTATATTGTGATAATACAAGTGCTATAAAGATATCCAAGAATCCAGTAATGCATGCAAAAACCAATCATATTGCAATCAAGTATCACTATGTCAGAGAATTGGTGGAAGACAAACAAGTGAAGATGGAGTACATTCACACAAAGGAACAAACTATAGATATCTTCACCAAACCATTTCCCAAGGATGCTTATGAATATATTAGAGGCAAGTTGGGGGTAATGCCCCTAACTCAAGCAGTCTAAAGCAACAAAGAAGATGCCCTACATCAACAAGAGTAGATCATTGAAATATTAGAAGAATGATGCAGAGGATAAAAATAGGAGCAAAAATTCTAGATTAGTCATAAGCATGGTGACATAGGGAGAGAACATAAGATACAAAGCTTATATTTAGCATGTTGAAGATGCTACATCTTTGGCATTTATGTCAAAGAGGGAGATATATTAGAAACTGATCAATACAAAGTAAGAGGGAGATATATATATGATAGATGTATATGAAAGAGGGAGATTTAGAAGAGTAAGGATATCAGAACTAAGGATTCAATTTGTATCAGCAAAAGAAGGAGTTATATACCAAGCAGAAAACCTATGAAATTTTGGTGGTAACTAAGTTGATCAGCTTAATCATTTGATCAGTTTGGTTTGCCATCAATGCCAAAGAGGGAGATTGTTGGAAATGATTGAAAAGATCATAAATGGAACTGGTAAAGAATGTTTCAATCATTATTTTGTCATTGATGTCAAACTTTCTACTTGCAGGAATGACAATTGCTTAAGTGATCCAAATACTATCAATTGGTTGATTGACAAGGAGGTGGCAATCAATAAGATGTAACTAGAGTACCTAGAGAAAGGTTGAAGTTATGATGTTGTAATGAAGTATAAGGATCAGCTAAGCCATTGATGAAATAATGTATTGATGACATACTCTAAGACACAAAGGATGGACACACTGAGACACATCAAAGATGTAAGGATTAACTAAGTTCATTGGAGAGAGCCAAGCAAATTCTGAGTTGAAGTTGACCAAATTTAACTTTAGTGGGTGCCGAGCAGCCTTCAGGTGCCAAGTGAAGATCAAGTGCTGAGTGATCTTCAGGTTCCAAGCAACCTTTAGGTGCTGAGTGATATTTAAGTGCTGAGTGCTAGTAAAATAATAATAGAAGCCAAGTAACACAGAAAGAGTTGAGCATCAGTAATCACATAATGCTGAGTTGTTGCATTATTTGTTAAAGTCAAAGATTTTCCAAATCAACAACGATAAGTTTGTTACATCAAATTTTGTGAATTAGTTGGATGATAAAGATGATGAGTAGATGTCACAGAATTTTATGTAAACCATGCAAACCAATTCAAGGTCAATGCTAATGGGTTTATCATGAAGTTTCTAGAAGAAACAATTTGGAGGGAAAAAAATACCATTTTCTCAAAATATTTGAGTGGGAAATGAAGAACATAACTTCTTTATAAGGAGTATAGGTCAAAGATCAAATGCGCATGCATGAGAGGGAGTTGGTCATAAAATATGGTCATTTGAAGAAGCCAAGAGGAGTAAGAATGAAGCACCAAGAATCTGAATTGATCAAATGACCATGGAGTGCATTGGCATAATAAGTGGAAGAACTCAAGGAGACAGATCGTGAAGGGTGAACAAGCTGTCCGCACTACAAAGGAGGAAAGCCAAGCAAAGAAAAGAATTGAAGAGTGATCTAAAATCTGCACAGTTAGGGTTGCAATCTGTATCAAGTCAAAACCCTTCTAATACTCTCTTACCATTGTATTAGATATTGAAATCCTACATTGCTAGGTTAGCTTAATAGCTAGGTGGATAAGCCTCAGGAAAAGGATAAAGAGATCCCTAGGAGAAGGACAAAGAGATCCTTAGGAGAAGTATAAAGAGATCCTTAGGATAAGGATGAGAGATCCTTAGGAGGAGGATAGGAGATCCTTAGAGAGGGATGAAAGATTCTTTTGAGAAGGTGACTGAAAATCCCATGGACTTGGGTGAGCCTAACAGCTCTATGTAAATCCTTTAATAGAGTGACATTCCAAGTTGAATGTTCTTAAGTCCTCTAACAAGGCACACTCCTAACAAGGTGTAGAAATCCTTTAATAGGGTCACATTTAACAATGTGTTCTAGCCTTTAATAGGGCAGACCATCAGAAGTGGTTGAAATCAATTACGCAAATATTTTTTTAGTATCATCCCCACCCTAGTTTTACCTTCTTATTCCTAGAGGGTTTCTGGGTCATCAAAATCCTTAGTGTTATGGTGTGATGCATGTTTACTTTTCATGATTGTATAATGTTCAATTGCATGCTGGTAATTTTAGTTATGTGCCACTAGGGATTAGAAGAAAAAGTTTTATTGGACATCATTTTACCTTGGATAACTAATTCACCCCCCCTCTCAGTTATTCTAAAGAATTCTAACATTTTAACCTATTTCTTTTTTAAAGGATTGTTAATTAGTTGTTGATGATTTTTGGCCTTCTTAAATTATGCAGGAAAACATCCATGAAAATATGTTGGCAGCAAGGAAATTTGATGTGTGTGTCAGTAGTTTTGAGATGACAGTTAAAGAAAAAACATCACTTAAATGATTCAGTTGGTGATACATTATTGTTGATGAGGCACATTGAATTAAGAATGAAAATTCACTTCTTGCAAAAATAATGAGAATCTATAGCACCAATTACATGCTTCTTATAGCTTGGACACCTCTTCAAGTATGATGCATCTCTAGTCTTTCGAAGACTTATATTGTGTTCCTATGACATTTTTATGCTAACAAGTAACTTGACTTTGTCGATGTTGGTCCAATACGAATGAGTCTTATAGCTAGTATGAGCAACCTTGTTATGTGTTAACTATTATTTAAATGGTCTATTTGCTTGTGCTTGTAGAAAAATCTCCATGAACTTTAGTCATTATTGAATTTTGTACTCCCAATTTTTTTTAGATCTGCTAAGACTTTTGATTAATGGTTCCAAATATCTGGTGAAATTGATCAACAAGAAGTTGTCCAACAGCTTCACAAGGTACTTTAGTCAAATTTCTTTTGTTACCTACTCTTTTTTGGTAATTTGTATGCATTAGACATGGGTCTCCTTGGCTAAAATTTGTTTCATTTGAAGGTTCTTTGACTATTTCTATTGCAAAGGCTTAAATCTAATGTTGAGAAGGGTTTGCCCCCTAAAAAGGAAACAATATTGAAAGTAGGGATGTCAGAATTGCAAAAATAGCTTTATCAAGCCCTTCTTCAAAAGGACTTGGAAATTGTCAATGCTGGAGGAGAGTGTAAGCACCTACTAAATATAGCTATGCAACGAAGAAAATGTTGTAACCATCCATATCTTTTCCAAGGTGTTGAGCCAGGATCATCATATACCACTAGAGACCATTTAGTCACAAATGTAGGTAAGTGTTGGTTTGACATATCATTATGGGTTTTATTTGATACTATCTTGGGTTTTTCCACACTTGTAGGTTTAATATGCTACTTTTGCTAATTATATCATCTTGGATTTTACCATTTACCAAGCAAAATGGTTCTTTTAGACAAGCTTCTTCCAATGTTGAAAGATCGTGATTCCCGAGTTCTCATTTTTTCTCAGGTAAGTTGTAGTTTAATCAAATTGTTTTAGAGTAGTATTCTTAATTATGCAAGAGCTTTCTTGAATATTTCTTGTCTTTTATAGATGACCAGGCTATTGGATATTGGTGAGGAGCGTGATGCTTCAATAGATTCTTTCAACCAAGAGGGGAGTGACAAATTTATTTGTTCCTCAAGAAAGAGATATGTTTCCCCTCCAAGAAGAGGATCCCAACTCTTGGGCAATCATGTGATTGTCTTCCAATGGTATTTCTATGATCATGATTTTTCCATCACCTTTGAGGTTAGATGGATTAAGATCTATTAGCCTTTAAACTATCAACTTGATTGGATGTTTCCTTGTTGCCCCCATGTCAAGAAATACAGGGCCATAACCTTTTTGGGTTCTATATTGAGAATTAAATGAAACAAATAATAATTTATTATGTATTTTTTAAAGGGTGCTAGCTCAATGGAAGAGCACCTACTTTACAAGTAGGAGGATGGTGGTTCGATTCCATCGTGCTCTATTATGAACAAATACACTACCAAATATGTGACTAAATATGCTATTGAATATGTTACTAAATATGCAATTGAATATGCTACTAAGTATGTGATGACATATACTATTAAATATGTTGCTAAATACACTACGAAATATGTGACTAAATATGCTATTGAAAATGCTACTAAATATGTGATCAAATATATTATTAAAATACTACTAAATACACTGCCAAATATTTGAGTAAATATACTAAATATGTGATTAAATATGCTACTAATTGTACCACTAAATATGTGATTAAATCGATGATCAAAATTAAGGATCAAATAAGTGACTAAAATCATTTAGTAGTATATGTAGTAGCATTATAAATGACTAGATATTAACTACTATTAGTTATGTGATTGATTTTAGTCACATATATACAAATTTTAGTGGTTTTTTAAGTCACATATTGCTATTTTTCTACTATTGCTTGTCAACCTTCATCTTACCCTCATCTACCATTCCTCTCACTCAATTGTGAGACTCACAATCAACCATGAGGTGTTCTTGTAGAGGATAATTGAAAAAAACAACCTTGTTCTAATACCACTTGTTAGGATTAACCTCAAATAGAAATAATAATTACATGCAAATATAACCAACATTAGAAAATAACAAATCACATAGAAAAGAACACAAGACACAAATATTTAATGTGGCTCACCAATATCATGGGCTACATCCACCAAAAAAAAAAAATAGTGTTATTATGATCCAGTGATTACAACCTGATTAATATTTGTAATCCCTTAGATCTAAATACCATCACAAGATTAAATTTTCACATCACACCTTATGAAAAAATAGTCACCACAATACAATATACTAGTGCATAAATTTCATTGAATCTCCTTATAAACTTCCAATAAAATTGAGCCAACCCTTGAAAATTTTTGACTTTAGTCCCTATCTTTAGAGTAGGCCAACTTAAAATTCCCTCAACATTTTTCTATCCAAATACCCTTCTCTCCTCCTTAAAATCATCTACAAAGGACACATACCCTTTCACATTCCTACCATTGATTTCCATAAACCAATCCTTCTTGTAAATTTCCTTGCTACCATTCTATGCAAATTCCTAGCCATAATGCCATGTACTCACCTAGGGATTACTAGTAAAATAGATTTTGTACAACCCATGACTCCACATACCATATTTATTTACACTATTTATAGAGTCTCCTACTTGATTCCAAGAGGCCATGGAATTTCAACCATAGGAACTCAAGTAGGAGCCATATTTACAATGTTGGCTCTGAACCAAGTAGTGAATCAGAAAAACAAAAATAATTACCAAAATGTTAATTAGGTTTTCAAAACAACCAAAACAATGGTACAATGGATAAATAAACAACACAAAGTGAAGTCTCAATGCATTAGTTCATTCCTTTCAATCCATCTATGACTAGATGAAGGCTCTATTATGCAAATACAATCAATTCTTGCTCTTCCCAATCTATAGTTTGTACAATGCTCTCTAACTATCAAGTTAGGGTTTTGATGACCTTATATATCCCATTTCCAAATTTTTGGACCCTTAGGTCAGTCTTAGAAAACCATTAAGGCTAATTCCAAGTTTTTACAAAAAAAATTCATGACAACTTTGTAAAGTTGTGAAGTTGTCATGAGCAACTTTTGCAACTTTTTGCTCCTTCAGCAATTTCTTCTCCTAGATTACGTAACTAAATCCAAGATAAAATCCTTGGAGGAAAAAATAATGAAAATCATAAAAAACACAAGTGCCACTCTATTTTGGGATTTTGGTCAAACTTTGACCCTTTGTTGACTTTCCTAGGATTTGGACTCTAGAGCCTAATTAAGCATACAATCCTAAAATCTAAGCATCTTCAACTCAAAACAAACACTAAATCAACCTAGGGATTTTTTGATTAGTCCTTATTACCCTAGTGGTTGGTTAGAATCACCTACAAGCCAAAACTAAACTTGAATCCAAGCAAGACTCTAGGGTGCTCCTGCACCACTAATGCTAAAGGTAACTATAAGTTCTAATTTGAAACCTATAAAACCTTGTATGTATAACATGTACCTTTCATATAAAATTTACATATATTTCATTAAAATCATATTCACAACTTTAATAAATAATCCCTAAAGAGTGAACTCTTGCATCAACTCCACAACGATTTTTTTCCATCCATGAATTGATGCAAGATGCATCTTCACTTATTTAATTTTTGATAGAGGAGGGACCCCCATTGTAGCTCTTAGTTATTCAAAATCATCCGTGGGAAATGGCTTGGTTAATATATTTGTAAATTTTTCCTTAGACTTCATATATTCAAGCCTTACTTGTTTTTCTTGTACTTTCTCCCTTAAGTCATAATACTTGATTGATATATGCTTTGTCCTTGCATGCATCACTAGATACTTTGATATAATTATTGTACTAGTATTATCACAATAAATAGTAAGAAGGTTTATTATCTCCTCTTACATTCCTTCTAATAGTTTTTTGATCCAAACAATATTTGAACAATTGATTGTAGTAGAAACATACTCAGCTTTAGCATTAGATTATGAAATGTAGCTCTATTTCTTGCTGAACCATGCAGTTATTATTTGTCCCATAAAAAGCTCCAACACTTCTATTTTTGATAATCAACATTAGAAAACCAATCTAAATCGATATTAACTTTAAGAGTAAAGGTACCATAATCCAAAATCTTTAGTCCCTTTAAGATATCTAAATATCCCCTTAACAATAGACATGTGTGTTTTCTTAGGATTAGATAAAAGCTTTGCAACTATTCCAACATGTGCAATATCTAGTCTACTATAAAAAACATATTAAAATTTACCAATCATTAACATGTACTTTGTTTCTACTTATCTTTGTAATAGTAAAACCCTTTCATAAATTTACCCTAGTTAGTTGGCTCATCTATACCAAATGTTTTCAAATTTTTCTTTACATACTTAGACTATGTCACATATATACCATCCTTTGTTTGATGAACTTCTTAGACAATGGAAAATTTGATCTCAACAAACATTGACATGTCAAATTGCTTAATCATTTGATCATGAAATAATTTACATAGAAGTTATTTCCAGCAAATATAATATCATCCACAAAAATTTCAACAATCAACACCATATTTTTAGATTCACTATTCAAATGCAAATTAATGTTCTCACTTGTTCTAAAAAAACCACTTTTAATCGAATAAGAATGAAAAATTTTATACCATGATCTCATTGCTTTCTTTAGTCTATATAATTCCCTTTTAACTAGAAAACCAGGTTCTTCTAATTAGGTTTAACAACTCCTTTTGGTTTTTCGATGTAGTCTTCCTCTTCAAGTAATTCAGAAATGCATATTTGACATCCATTTGATATTTTTTGAATTTTCTATTAGTAGAATAAAACAATAGTGTTCTTACTCCTTCAATATTTCTATAGGTGAAAAAATCTCACCATATCTATTCCTTCTTCTTGGGCATAACCTTTGCAATGTAGTCTTGCAATGTTTCTCACCACTTCTCCATTTTGATTCGGCTTGTTTCAAAAAATTCACTTTGTTCCCACCACATTCTTATCTATAGGTCTTAGTACTAGTGTCCATGTGTTGTTATTCTCTATTTTACCAATCTCTTCAATCATATAATTTATCTAATCTTCATTCTCATGTACAACCTTAACTATTATTGGTTCAAATTCAGCTATTGAATAGGTACCATCTTTTAACTTACATATTGTCATTACTCCATGACTCTTGTTCAAATAATTTGTTGAGTTGAATGATTATTTCTCACATACTATTCTATCATGGGTTCAAATTGTTGATTCTAAAATTATTCTCAGTCAATTGGGGCTTAGCTTCCTACTCATATTGTACTATCTGCTACTCGAGTAGAGAATATTTTTTCTTAGTAGCATGTGCCAAGTACATTTTCATACACATATAAAATCCTTTTGTAATATTTAGGTTTCTTCTTACTTTCTATATAGTTCTTCTCTATAAATTCATCAATCCTTACATTGGTACTTTCAATCATTATGTTAGTAGCTTTGTTCAAACATTTATATGCTTTTCTCTTTGATGAATAGCCAAGGGAAATATATTCATCCCCTTTCAAATAAAATTTACCATTCCTTAAATCCTTACGAATGTAACACCTACTTCCAAATATCTTGAAATAACTTACATTAGGTCTATCACCATACTAGAGTTCATATGGTGTCTTATTTTTTCCTTTCTTCAACCAAACTCACTTGAGAGTATGGACTTCGTTGCTAATGGCCTCTCCCTAGAACATTTGTGAAACATATTTTTCAATAATAAATGTCCATGCATAGTCCACAATAGTTTTATTTATTCTCTCAAAAATCCCATTA
Source organism: Cupressus sempervirens (assembly GCA_028749045.1). NCBI lineage: Eukaryota > Viridiplantae > Streptophyta > Pinopsida > Cupressales > Cupressaceae > Cupressus > Cupressus sempervirens. The sequence continues at coordinate 489,836,931 of CM053791.1, read as the reverse complement.
TGTTATGGTAATCTTCGTGCAAAAAATTATCTTTTAATACCATTCTTAGCACAAAATTAAGTAGATTCAAGAGACATAAAGTCACCACCTCTATTAGATCTCAAAAATTTCAATTATTTACCAAATTATTTCTCAACTCTATCCTTATACTATTTGAACATATCAAAAGCATATGATTTCAACTTCATGAACATGACATGCATCATCCTAATGTAATCATCAATTGATTATATGAAGTATCTATCACCATAATAAATTTCCACTCTCATTGGTCTACAAAAATTAGTATGCACTAATTCTAAAATATAATTAGAATTGTGTATCTTACTTTAAAAAATTGACTTTTCCATTTTATTTAGTTGACATTCTTTGCACATAACAATCTCATGTTTATCCAAATTCAATAAGCCTCTAACTCTTTTATTTCTATTGACCTTCACCATATTCTCAAAATTTACATGTAACAAGCTCTTCTTACACAACCATACATACTAACCCTTAGCAAACAAAGATGTAACAATAATAGGATCAACATAAAACAGATTACTTGTTTTGTACTCCATCTCATTTCCTTCATCATTGTAGATCTTAACATTTTTATTCTAAAACTATAGCTTGTAACCTATATTGTTCAACTAAGAAACACTCAAAATATTATACTTTAGTCCTTGTGCCTAGTATGCATCATCACATCTAATTTTATGATTCAAAATTAGTGATCATCAACCTTTCACTGGATATTGAACATCATTACCTGGCTTAACAGTTCCACCAAATCAATTTCTTCAAGTTTTTCAAACTTTTTTATGTCACCACTCATGTGATGCGAGCATCCACTATCTATGACTCATGTATCATTATTGCCAAAAATTTAAATAAGGTTATTTTCATTTGCATACCTTTTTTCATTGGGATCTTCATTTAAAAAACATAAAACATCTCAACTACATCTTTCTTATCATTAGTACTAGACTCAATATGATCTTCTATAGCAATGTAGCATGATTTATTTCCTTTTTTAGTCCTTCTTATTACTTTAGTTGTGCTATTTTTCATTATTTATGTTACTCTTTCACTTGTTAAGACAATTAGCTACAAAATGACCTATTTCATTGCACTTAAAATATGACAAGGGTAGATTACCTTTGAATTTACCTTTACCTCTTGGTAATTCCTTACAAGAAATGCTTCAATATCATCCATATCATCTTTGGATTTTGATTCACTTTTGTCTTTACTATTCTTCTCTTTCATTGAACTAACAATATTAAGTCATGACTTAAAAGCATTACAAAGTGTAATCAAACTATTATCACAATTTCTCAACTCAAATGTAGTCAACCAACCAACAAAACTATGAAGTGTAATATTATTCCCAGGTGACTTAAGGACAAGTCTTTCTCTCTAAACCTATCTTCTCTTAGGATCTCCTCTAGGAAACTTCTTTATCCATTATGGTTCTTCCAATAACCTTAGCTTAGGAGGGTCCTATTCTTAAACCTCCCCTTCTTGAACTTGTCCACACCAATAATGAAGTCCACTAACCTAGCTAATGCTCCATGGATGTTTTCTTGGATCATCCACACCAAGTGTTAAAACTTGATCCAAACTACAAAATAATAGATAGGGAGGTTAATTTTTAGGGAATTAGATCTAATCCAATTCTCATCAACTAAAAATGCAAAGAAATCTCTATCAATTTCAAGAAATTTCTCCAAACTAGGCCAAATAGGGCTACAAGGAATTAGGCCTCCAAACACACCTTTTGGCACACAACTTAGAAAGTTTCTTAACAAGGTGGGAAAAACTCCATATTCTTATAGCCTTTTGGAATACCTTTCAAATTTACTTGATCTAACTTCCCCAACCTATTTGTATAGTAGGTTGCTATAATTAAGACTAAAAATAAGGGTTTCACTAATATGGTCAAGAATCCACAAGGGTTTATTCAAATACCTATGAAAAATGCCACCTAGAATTCTCCTTGGGCATAGGACTTATTCAAACACTTATCCTCCTCTCCATCCACTTGGATTGAAGAAATCAATGCATTCAATCCCATCAAATGCCACTACAACCACTTTGATCCCTAACCATGCTCATCTGGCTTGCATAGGTAATCACTAAAGCAATGCTAATATTTCTTTCCAAGGCCTAAGATATTGTACAACTATAGTAAAAGGAGTCATCTCACACACTCCAAGAAACTATACAAATGCCATGATGGAAATATGAGTTATCACTCCATAACCAAAAATTGTTTGGCTCAAACCAGCAATAATGTAAAAATAAAAGAATCTTACAAAATGCAATAAAATAATACCAAAAGAACTATATAATCACACACAAAATCTATTCTTTACATCTACCAACTGATGCATAGGTTATAGTATAGAGATCAATTCATTAAGTGACCTAGTTAAATGAAAATGCACTAACTCTGATAAAATTGCTCAAAAAATTGCTTGTTCATTAATCAACTTTACGTCGTAATGTCATCAAACCCCTATCACAAGTTAAGGGAGGCCTTATATAGGTTGAACACACATTTACCAACAAATTTTAAGTGGTTATTCCACCCCTTTCTTGAAGATGCACTCAAAGCAACAAAAGTTGCCATGAAAACTTTTACAATTTTGCAAAGTTGTCATGCATCTTGACAACATTTTGCATAGTTAGACATAAATTGGTAAAAGAATCATGAAACTCTATCAAATTCTTTAATATGATCCTTGGGACATGAAATCACCATTTCATCCTTTCTTTGTCCAATCTAGCCCTCTACATGCACAAATGCCATATTTGACAATAATGACAACAATTACACAATACCTAGAAACTTTGGGGAAACAAGTAACCTAGGTGTTCCTACACCATGCTCCCCACAAAAGTAAGTCATTTCACCCTTGTAGGAAAGATGTCATTATAAATTCCTAATTTCCTAAAGTCTATATATGCAACCCATGTTGCCTCTAATTTTGGCTTATCTTTCTATTTTTTGAGATGTTTCATGTGCAGCTTGTGTCTAGTAGTCGTCTTAACCCTTGAGTCCAGTACTTGCTCTACCTCTAGTTGCATCTTGGGAGGTAAGATATTAAATGCTATATCCTTTCCAACCTCTTATTTGTTCAAATCTATTTCAATTAAAGGACCCTTAAACTTGATTAAGTCTACCACATTGAAGATAGGTGAGATGTTCAAATCACAACATAGATCCACCTTATATGCATTAGCCCCATATTTGGCCAACATCTTATAGGGTCCCACTCTCTTCATTTTTAGGTTAGTAGATACTCCCCTCTATAACCTAGACTTATTACAATGTACCATGACATAGTCACCTATTTCAAACTGAACATCATTTCTCCTCTCATCCAATTTAGCCTTCAATCTTTGTGTAGTATTTTGTATAGTCCTCTTTACCTATTCTTGAATCTCTTTCATGGTTTGAGTGAATTCTTCAGCTTGAACACTCCTCTAGTCCATAGCTCCAAGGTCTCTAAGTTCACACACAGCCCTTGGATGCATCCCATAAACCATCTCAAATGGGCTCCTACATATTGTTTTTTTCACATTGTCATTATATGCATACTTTGGTTGAGAAATAATCACATTCCATGTTTGACCATATTCTTTAGTTAGGCATCTTAAAAAGTTACCTAACACCCTATTAACCACCTCAATTTGGCCATTAGTCCAAAGGTGGTAAGTTGAACCAAAAGATATATTAGTTCCCAACCTACTCCATAATATTTTCCTGAAATGGTGTTAGAATATGTAGTCCACTAATATAACTAGGGTGGGGGGTGAATCAATTATCCAACTATTATCACAAACATCAAATTTAAACAACCTTAACCATGAGAATAATATAAACTAAAATCACAACAAGATACTCATACACAATTAATACTAGATATGTTAAATAGGGAAACCTTTGGTTAGAGGGAAAACCCTAGTGGGGATGGTACCCACAAAATGATGTACTAATATAAATATTCCTTGTTAGAAGATAGACCCTATTGGGAGTCAATTAGAACATTAATTACATATGAGTCCCTATTAGGATACTTTAAATCCCTATTAGGAGATTCCAAGCCTATTAGGAGGTTTGGAAGACAACTAGCTACCCAAACAGCTTCAAGGTTAAGACCAATGAACTTACTATCCAAATGATCTTTGTATTATTCCTTGAAGAATAATAGAACTAAAATGTACTTCCTTCCTCTACATTTTGTTGTCAACTAGACTTCTACTCCTTCAAATCTTGTAACAAGATCTCATACTGTACATTCAATAATCCCTTGGATCACTTACTCACATTAAGTAAGCATTGGGCTCCTTCTCACACTTCATAACTTATTTCACATCCCACTCAATAAAAGCACACTCATACACTTTACAACTTACAAAAACAACTTTCCTTTATACAATGTCTTCATAATAATTCCTTGAGTCAACCTTGAGGCTCTCCCAATTAATTATAATAAGATAATTAATTAAATTATAATTATAATAACATTTTCAACTCATAGTCTATAGAAAACTTCACACATCTGATACTACATCTTGTGCACTCACTGAAACCACCACATGACTATCTTTTGTCAGTGTGTGACTACATAGTTCTTCATTATATCTTAGATGAAAGATAGCAATCAATCATCAGAACATGATTCTTCAATACTTTATTTTTGTACTATTCTCAATAAATTAGGTACAATTGTCATACACCATCAACTTAGACTCCATGCACTTAATCACATCATCAAGACATAGATAATCAAACCAATGTTTGTACCAGTAAGATTTCAGACTTTTTTTCTCTCAGTCTTTACAGAAACACTGTTATGTTGACATCAATGAAAAATATAATAATTAATGCAACGTATCAATACTCTCCAATGCTTAGGATACTGACCCAATGTAATATCATCAATATTCATGCTAACAAACTTTCTCTTTGGCATTGACGGTAACAAAGATGGAAAACGTCTATGTTCCAAGAATACCAAACTCTATTTTGTTGCTGCTACTACTACTACTACCATCTCAAATCCTCTTCATCAATCTAAAATTCTCTGGCTACAAGAATTGGCATCATTTTTTCACATGCTAAAAGATTTGAATATATCAAGTGCATATTCTTTCCTCTATTACATGAATCTTTCTAAATCTCCCTAAAGAGATATCTCTTCCTCATACATACTTATGAGTTATTCTCCCCCATAGCTTAGGAGATTTTTTCAATGTAAATTTTATCCCATGTTGATATAAATTTCAATGGCCTCAATGCATAATACAATATACCCATTGTTATACAACTATTAAATACCAATTGTTTCCAATTGTTACGACTACTTCTTCAACTCTTCAATCAGCACAAGTGTCCAAAGAAATTATTCATTACCAAGTGCCAAGAGTCCTCAATGACACGGTACATACCAGATACTCTCCCATATAGGAAGCATCATCATTCAATCCATTCTAACCATAGTGTTCTATATCACTAGACTGATACACTCCTTGCATCATCTACTCAAAAGTAGGCAAGGGCATAACCCCAAGCATACCTTCCAGGTACTCAAAAGTATCTTTAGGAAAAGGTTTTGTAAATATATTTGTAATTTGATCTTTAATACTTACATACTACAGTCTTATTTCCTTTTATGTTAATTTCTCTCTGAAAACATGATACTTGATAGATATATGCTTCATCTTAGAATACAATATAAGATTCTTAGACATACTCACTATACTTGTGTTATCATAGTAAATGATAATAGGTTCTGTAAACTCAATCCTAGTATCCTTCAACATTTTCTTCAACCACATAACTTGACTACAATTATTTTTTGCTACAACATTCTCTGCCTCAACAGTACTCTAAATACTATCTTTTTTCTTGCTCAGCTAAGAAACCAGTCTACCTCTAAGAAAGAATTTTCTACCACTGGTGCTCTTTCTATCATCCATACTACCTACCTAATCTAAATCAATATATGCACACAAAGTGAAATCACTTGATTTTTTATACCAAATCCCATAATTAGATCTCCCTTTCAAATATCTGAATATCCTCTTCATTGTTACATAATGATACTCTTTAGGATCAGCTTGGAATCTAGCTACAATTTCAACTACATTTTCTATACCTAGTCTAGTGTGGGTCAGATAGTGCAATCCTCCAATCATAGATATATACTTTGTCTACTCAATTATAGTCGTCTCATCTTTGGTAGATAACTTATGAAAAGTTATCACTAGTGTACCAAAAAGTTGGCAACCCTCTAAACCAAATATTTTGAACAAGTCTTTCAGATACTTGTATTATGAAATGAATATCCCATATTTGCTCTATGCAATGTTCAATCCTAGGAAGAACAACATTTCTCCTATCATGCTCATGTCAAACTCATTTTTCATCTCTTCATCAAAACTATCACTTTATTTATTATTTCCTCAAAATATTATGTCATCCATAAATATTACAATGATAAACAAACCATCATCAATTTTTCTCAATTACAAATTACCATCTATTGTACCTTTAATAAATCCAAGCTTAGTCAAATACCTATCCAATCTTGCATACCAGGTTCTAGGTGCTTACTTCAAACCATAGAGTGCTTTCTTTAGTCTGCATACCATCTCTTTTTCTTCTATTAGAAGAAATCCATTAGGCTACTCAATGTAGACTTCTTCTTCAAGTTCTCCATTTAGAAAAGCTAATGTGACATCCATATGATAAACCTTGAAATTCTTATTCACTACATAAGCCAAGAACATTCTTACTACTTCTATTCTATCCATAGGTACATATGTCTCCTCATAATCTATGCCTTCTTATTGTGAGTAACCTTTTCAAACAAGTCTGGCTTTGTTTCTCACAACTTCTCCTTGTTCATTCATCTTATTCCTAAATACCCACTTGGTTCCTATCACATTCTTGTCTTTAGGTCTAGGAACTAATTCCCATGTCTCATTATTTTCAATTTGATCCAATTCTTCTTTCATTTCTTGAATCCAATGAACATCCTTGCAAGCTTCATCTTCTCTTTTAGGTTCTACTTGAGAAATCAAACACAATTCATTATTTTCTCTATTCCATGTTATCACACCTTTGTCTTTACTCCTAATTATCTACTCTAGAGGGTAATTCTTTGTCATATTTTTGCTAAAGGTAGGAGTTGACATCTCAACTCTTATCTCATCTCTAGGTTTAGACCTTTTCTCTTATCTATGCTCTGAAGATAGCACATCATTTTGTAATTCATTGTTAGTCTCAATGATAACTTCCACATTTTCATGGTTAGCCTTTAAATCAACAATAGTTACTAAAGCTATCTCTTCTACTACTCCCTATTTCTTAACCAATTCAGGCTCATTCTCTTTATCATCATAGTCATTCAAAAATCTTTCCATACTTTCTTTAAATTCTTCATCTTCATCAGAAAGTGAACTCTTTCTAGATTTTCTTACTCTCTTAGGACATCTAGATGAAAAATGACCAAACTCTTTACATGTCCAACAAACAAAAATTTTCATACCTTCTATCTATCTTTTTATAAGAAGATCAATACTTTCTTTGATCTTTATATCTTCTTTAGATCTAGATATGTCTTTACTTGTGCTTCTATTCTTTTGTATGCAACAAAAGGATTCTAGATCTATAAACTCAATACCCTACTCTTTACAAAATTTTGATATCTCACCAAGAAGCTTCATCTTCTGGGTGTCAAATTTCCTCCGTCTATCTTATGACTACTCTTTTTGAAATAACTCACCACTAATCTCCCAAAGCTATTAATATTTCTCTTCAAGGACTTGATTCTTTGATACCAATTTTTAGAATATATATTCCACTAATGTAACTAAGAGGAGGTGGGGTGGGAGATGAATTAGTTATCCAACATCCAACTATTATCACAAACATCAACTTTAAACAACCTTAACCATGTGAGTAATATAAATTGAAACCACAACAAGATTCTCATACATAATTAACACTAGATATGTTAACTAGGGAAACCCTTGATTAGACGGAAAACCTTAGAGGGGATGGTACCCACAAGATGATGTACTAATATAAATATTCATTATTAGAAGATAGACCCTGTTAGGAGTCTATTACAACATTCAGTACATATGAGTTTGCGTTAGGAGACTTTGAATCACCATGAGGAGATTCTAACCCTATTCAGAGTTAAGCCAACCCTATTAGGAGTTGTGAAGATAGCTAGACCCACTACCCAAACATCTTCAAGGTTAAGACCAATGAGCCCACTATCCAAATGATCAATGTATTATTCCTAGCAAAATAAATAGAATTGAAATGTACTTCCTTTCTCTATCTCTATCATGTCAACCAAACTTCTACTCCTTTAGATCTTATAACCAGATCTCATACTATGCATCCAATAATCCCTTGGATCACTTACTCACATTTAGCAAGCATTCTACTCCTTCTTGCACTTCATAACTTACTTCACATCCCACTTGATACAAGTACAGTCACACACTTTACAATTAAGGAAAACAACTTTCCTTTATACTATATCTTCATAATAATTCCTTGAGTTGGCCTTGAGGATTTTCTAATTAATTATATCAAGATAATTAATTAAATTATAATTCCAATAAAACTTTCATCTCATAGTCTATACAAAACATCACACATGTGATACTAGGTCTTGCACACTCACTAACATCAATACATGACTATCTTTTGTCACTATGTGACTATGCACTTCTTTATTACATCTCAAATGAAAGATAGAAATTAATCATCAAAAAAATGTTCTTCAATACTTTTCTTATAAACTCTTAGTAAATCAGCTACAAATATCATACCCCATCTACTTAGACTATGCACACTTGACCACATCATTAGGACATAGTCTGGAACAGTCCTTAACTATGCATCACCAAAAAATCAGACCATTATCTATACCAATAAGATCTCTAACTATTGTTCTCTCAGTCTTTACAAAAACATTGCTATGTTGAAATCAATTACAAATACATTCATGAATGGAATTTTACTATGAATGTTGATGATACTATATTGGGGAAGTATCCTAAGCATTGGAGAGTATTGATATCTTGCATTCATGACTATGTTTATCATTGATGTCAATATAGGAATAATTTTGTAAAGACTAGAAGAATAGGAATATGAGATCTTATGTTGCATAGTAAATAAGGAAGGTATAGGTAATGTATAGTTAAAGACATGTTTCAATGGTTTCCCTAATGATATGGTTAAATGCACTAAGTCTGATTTGATGGCATATGGAAGTTACACCTAATTTACTGAGAGTAGTGCAGAAATAGAGTATTGGAAAACATTCTTCTGATGATCAATTGCTATCCTTCATCTAAGATATAATAAGAGATGTAAATTCACACAATTCTATAAGATAGTCATGTGGTGATGTTAGCAAGTGCACAAGACTTCGTATCACATGTGTGAAGTTTTGTATAGACTGTGAGCCAACAATGCTATTATAATTGTCAATTAATTAATTATCTTATTTTAATTAAATAGGAAAGCCTCAAGGCTGACTTAAGGAATTATTATGAAGATATAGTATAAAGGAAAGATGTTTTCCTTAGTTGTACGATGGGTGAAAGGATGTGGATGAGAATATCAAGCAGAGTGCAAAGTAAAGTTACAAAGTGCAAAAAGGAGCATGATGCTCACTGAATGTGAATAAGCAATCTAAGGGATTATTGGATACATAGTATGAGATCTAGTTACAAGATTTGAAGGAGCATAGGTCCAACTAATAGGACAAAGAAAAAGGAAGAAGTATAATTCATTTCTATTATTCTACAAGGAATAATATAGAGATCATTTGTATAGTGGGTTCATCGATCTTATCCTTGAAGTTTTTAAGGTAGTGGGTCTAGTTGTCTTCCATAGCTCCTAATAGGGTTGGAATCTCCTAATAGGGATTCAAAGTCTCCTAATAGGGACTCATATGTACTTAATGTTGTAACAGACTCCTAATAGGGGCTATCTTCTAGCAAGGAATATTTATATTAGTACAACATCTTGTGGGTACCATCCCCACTAGGTTTTTCACTCGGATCAAGGGTTTTCCTAGTTAACATATATGGTGTTAATTGTGTATGCATATCTTGTTGTGGTTTTAGTTTATATTAATCACATGGTTAAGTTTTTTTTAAGGTTAATGATTGTGATAATAGTTGTATAACTAATTCACCCCCACCCCCACCCCACCCCCCAGTAATATTAGTGGACTATATATTCTAACAATTTGTATTAGAGCATCAGGTCCTTGAAGATAAAGCTATTAGAAATAGAAAATACTTAGAGGGGGGTGAATTAGTATATTACAAACTTTTTCCAAAAATTGAATATTCTTAATTACTTTATAACTTGCATATGAAAGTAAACCAATAATTTTGAATAGAAAAATATAACCATGAACATAGAGAGCTCATAACACCATTATTTGTTAACTAGAGAAATCCTAGCCAAGGGTAAACCCTAGTGGGGATGATAACCACTAGATGATTTAGTAAACAAAAGGATCTTGTTAAGGATATTGACCCTATTGAGAGTCTATGAAGTACATATATGTCTTGAGTTGTTGTTAGAGGAATAGACCTTGTTAGAAGCCTCAACCCTATTAGGAGTTGCTACAACCCTGTTAGGAGTTGGTAGATCAATTAAAATGTATGCAAGAAGAGCCCACTACCCTAACATGAAATTATAGAATTTAGTTCCTTCACAAGATAAGTATACATATAGTACTTTTCTTTGCTATTGTAACTTGCACTTCCTTTGATCTTACATCAGATTCAACATCACATAAAGCTCACAAATAGTTCTCACAATATATCACATGTTGCATCTAACCATGCAACTTCCCTATTATCTGTGCAAGATAAGATCTTTACTTATACCTTACACATTCTCAAAACTCTACACTATCAGCCTTCATGTCTTCACACACTTGACATAATATAAAATAACTTATGAAATAATATCCATATAGTTGGTTCAAAAAAACGTAGTAATTATTTTGTAACCAAAATAATTCCTAAAGCCATAAAACTCTATTTATAGTTATGCTCTATTCTACACTATTAAATACCAGTATTGTTAATCATAGTATAACTTGTGTCATATTGTCTATACACACATGCACACTAGTACACATCATCGTGACAATGTCAAAGACCTTTCCTCAACTGCAGATAAGCTAACTCTATGTGTAATGTCTATACCATTAAGATCTGTACTCTATTCTACTACCAACTATCTAACACTTAGACATTTTTTTGTCTCTGAATGCATAAATGAAATGCTAACTATATGTTGCCATAAATAAAAAATAACAAGACATCCGACTAACCATATTGCTAAAAATCTCCCCCTTTGGCATTGATGGAAATGTTTGAGAAAATTGGCTAAGTCCCAAAATGATGTCATACATAAAACAAATAAAATAACTACACAAAAAATTGCTTTAAAAAATAAACAACTTTATTCATGTTTTCATAGATCATTACATTCCTCATCACTCCTTTACATTGATACATACATAAGCTCCCCTTTACATATATATTAACATCTATACAATTTTCCTATTATAATACTCCCCCTTTGACATCAATGGAAAAGGTGTCAAAAACATCATCACAAAACTTGTTGCTTGCTACTGCTCAACATGTCATTCTAGATATGCAATCTATAAAATCAATCTTTAGTCTATCAAGGTCCTTCTACCAGTTACCATTGATTGTATCTGATATACTGATGAGTGTGTAGAGTGCATCAAATATCACTTCAACTGCTCTTAAGTCAATATAGGAAAATTTATCATAGGAATTGATGCAAGAGCATCCTAGGAGTAAGAGCAATCTTGCATCACCCAAAAATATTTTCCTTTTAGTCTTTTCTATTTTAATAAGGACTAGTAGACAAGGTGGTTACTATTTATGGGAACTTGCTATTTTTAGTAATATTTTTATATGAACTTGAAATGTTCTCATTTTCTATAGGAAGGTTCATTTTAGAGTTATAAGCTTACCATAAAAATCTCATTGCTCCAATTTGTATTAGAGGAGTTATTGAAGATTTTTGGTGGAAACATTTGTAGAAAAATCTTTAGGCTCATCGTTGGAGGCCTTAGAGTGTCTAGACAAGGTCCAAAAGATTGACTGAAGGGCACTTGCACTATTTTGAGCCTATAGATCAGAAGCTAGCATTTTCAAAAAGTGGTTATAATAGCCAATCAGAGCAATGGTTCGAGAGTTATAGCCTTCTAAAGTTGGGCTGCCAAAATATCTAAAATAATTTGTCAAAAAATTATTTAGCTGACTCTATTATTAGGGTCTGTTAGCCCTAGGTATTAAGTTTAAGCATCTAGAACCTTCCCATGCGGCATAAAATTACCTATTTAAGAAAGGCCCAAACATTGTTTAGAACAACTCTAGGTGATAGTTTACAGCTTGTCTTGCAAATTATTGTAATGAAGGTGCCCATGTGGGTTAGCATATTGTACTTGTGAATTCTATAATTCTACTTTTGTAGTGCAAATAAGAAGTCCATATTTTTTTCTCACATTTTTTGTTGTTTCTTTGTTTTCTGTTATGGTTTATGGTATTAAGGGGAGCACCCTTTATCAAGTGGTACCAAAGCTAGAGTTCTTGATTGTAGATAGATTGCTGACTATGAGGCAGTTTGTACTAGGATCATGGTTTGATCTGAGCATGTAGACAAATTGTTTATTGTGAGGCAATTTGTACTAGGGTTTCAGTGGAAGGGTGAAAATGCCTCCATGAAGCGAGCATGGTGGAAGAGCTGTAGGTGTTACACTTGAGGGTTTTTGAGCCCTCCAAAGATAAATGCAAGAATTGGAAGAAAAAATGTGCAAAGGAAAAAATATTCTTGTAAGAGATGAAAGTGGGGATAAGGATGATGAAGAAGAAAATGCTGAAGCAAAGGAAGTTCTAAACCCATAGGAAGAGAGGCTTTTTAGGGCCATCTCCAAGATTGGAAAAAGATCTAAGTTTGAAGTTCCCACATTTTCAAGAAATCTTAACCCAGAGGAGTTGATCAATTGGATCAATAAACTAGAGGAGTACTTTGAGTATGAAGATATTGAGGATTCTAATAGGGTCAAGTTTGCAAAGACAAAACTAAAGGGACATAAAAAGATCTAGTGGTAGTAGGTTCAGTTGGAGTGAAATGGAAAGGGAAAGGAAAAAATCACAAAATGGGATCAGATGATAGCTAAACTAAAGTGACAATTCATTCCCATCAATTATGAGCTTGATCTATTGAAGAAGATGCAAAGATTGAAGCAAGCAAGAAAATATATTCAAGAGTATACCAAAGAGTTCTACCAAGTTCTCATCAAAATTGACCATGTGAAAGCTAATAAGGAGAAAGTTGCCGATTATCTTAATGGGTTAAGGCCAAGCATTTAGGATGAGCTAAGTCTGGCTCAAGTGAATAGTATTGAGTAAGCATACCAATTTTCCCTAAGAGTTAAAGAGAAACTGAGCAAGAAATTTGACAACAAGAATAGTGGAAGAGATCACGATGGAAGATCTAGTGGATGATCTTATGGTGGTCGTAATGATGATTAGAAGAAAAAGGATGAGGTTGGAAGTAGCATTCAAAACCAAAGGGGAAACAATTTCAATCATTTCCATGATCAGAACAATATAGATTAGAGAGGAAGAGGAAGAGGACAAGGATCTAGAAGAGGAGGCTTCCATGGAAAAAAATTTCACTGTAGAGAAGAAGGGCATAGAGAATTTGAATGTTTCCAGTGCCAAGGAAGGACATATCAAAGAATAGAAGATCAGGCCATAGTTGCACATGTTGATGAAGATGTCAATCATCACATTCTTGTAGGGCCCATTTGCCATTGCACCAAAAGCCATGACTGTTAGTGAACATGGAACACCACATAATTAACCTCCTGTGGGCAAGGGAGTGTGTCACATCACCCAACAATCTCCCCCTCGACGTGCATACTAGGTGCTTACACGGGTCGGGAAGGCACCGGAGAGAATTGAACCCATGACCAGGCCAAAACCAGGCTCTGATACCAATTGTAGGTCCCATTTGCCATTGCACCAAAAGCCATGACTATTAGTGAACATGGAACACCACATAATTAACCACCTATGGGCAGGGGAGTGCGTCGCATCACCCAACAATTCTAAAGATGTTTAAAGTGGAGAAGTCCTAGTTAATAAAAGAGTCCTACTAAGTGGTGAGAATGAACTTGATCAAAGAAGGAGCTTGTTTCTCACAACGTGTAAATGTGAAGATGAATTTTGTGATGTAATCATTGATGGTGGAAGTACTGAAAATCTGGTGTTAGAAATGATGGTCACCAAGTTGTAGCTAAAGAGATGGAAACACCTACATCCATATCATATTATTTGGGTACAAGATGACCACAAGGTCATGGTCAATGAGTAGTACTCAGTGAAATTCAAGATTGGAAGCTACCAGGATGAGGTACTATGTGATATCATACCTATGGACATATGTCATATATTGCTAGGTAGGCCATGGAAGTTTGATAGGCATGTTGTACATGATGGGAGAGAAAATCCCTACACTCTGACCAAGGATGGAGTGAAACATAAGTTGAAGCCATTGAAGAAGAAAATAGAAAAGGTATGTAGTGCTACTAGAATATGTTTTGTTGATGGAAAAGAGTTTCTCAAAGGTATGAAGCATGAGCATGTGTGTTTTGCAATAATTTGAAAAGATAGTAAAGAAGAAGTAGAGGAGCTACCTGCTAAAGTTGCAGATATGTTGGGAGATTTTTTTGATATTGTATCAGATAATGTACCTAATGGATTTCCTCCAGTGAGAAAGATTAGTCACTAGATTGATTTGGTTCCAAGAACTAGTTTGCTAAACAAGGTAGTACATAGAATGACACTAGCAAAAAGTGAAGAGTTGAATAGGAAAGTTCATGAGTTATTGCAAAAGGGGTTGATTTAAGAGATTTTGAGTCCATGTGGTGTACTAGTAGTATTAGCACCAAAGAAGAATGAAGAATGGAAGATGTGCACAAATTCTCACACTATCAATAAGATCACAATCAAGTATAGATTTTCATTGCCAAGAATGGATGATATTATGGACTGTTTGAGTGGAGTTGAGTATTTCACAAAGATAGATCTGAAGAGTGGGCACCATCAAATTTGTATTACAAAAGATGATGATTGGAAGACTACTTTGAAGAAAAAAGAAGGTCTGTATGAGTGGTTGGTCATGCCTTTTGCACAAACCAATGCACCAAGCACTTTCATGAGGCTCATGAATGAGGTACTAAAGGATTCTGTGAGTAATTTTTTCATTGTTTACCTAGATGATATATTGATCTTTAGTAAGACATTGAGGAGCATTTGATTCATATTCACAAGTTTTTTGATAAGTTGAGGGAAGAAAAGTTTTTGAAAAACCTAAAGAAGTACAATTTTGTAAAGGAGTTGGTGTACCTAGGATTTATAGTCTCAATAGAAGGTTTGAAATGGACCCATAAAAATTGAAGATTATCCTTGAATGGCCTACTTGAAGGAGTGCAATAGAGCTAAGGTCTTTGTTAGAGTAAATAATTAATATTTAATTATTTATTCTATTGCTTAAGCTTACTTAGGTCATGCATTTATTTAATATTTCATATTTAATGCATGTAGTGGTTAGTTGTTGACAACACGGGAGTTTGTTCCCTTCTTGTTGTCATCCTTATCTTCTACCTCCTTCCAGCTTGTTCTACAAGCTTCCATGAGCTCTTTATATTCGGGCTCTCTCTCATTGTATCATAGAACAACAACATCATTTCTTATTGTAAATACATTTCTTCTTGTGTTTGCATTATGATGGCTCTCATGTTCGTTTAGGGTTTTTGCCCATGCTCCATGCTCTTCCCTTCTATGGCTTCTCTTTGACAGGTTTGCATGCAGGTGATCTTGGCGTCTTCGGAGTTGGCTTTCCTCAACTCCAACATGGTATCAGAGCCTTCCTGCTGCAGCTTCGTTGAAGAAATTTTGAAGCCGTGATTTGAAGTCACAAACCCTAGTTTGTTTGTACATTTTTTCTTCAAATCAGGGGATCAGCGAATTTTCAGAGCACTTTGGGCCCAAAAGGACATCACCATTGGATCCGGAAGGCCGTTTGCAGTTAGGATTCATATAAAACTTGTCATTTTTGGAGACAAGGCATTTTTGGCAATTTTTTGAGGCCTCCAGGAGTCTGCCGTACGGTCGTACGGACGCAACGACGGTTTTTTTTTTAAAAATATATATATTTTCGGTAGCGCCGCCACCGCGCCACCGCGGGGCCACCGCTGCGCCACCTGGGCACAGCCCGCAGCGACTGCAGCAGGCAGCGCCGCCCGCACTCCGCCGTGGCCCGGCCTCCTCCCGGCCGCCGCCCGTCCGCCGCCCTCCGCCAGCGGCTCCTCCTTGTCGCCGCCCTATGGCCACCTCCTCCCGGCTCTGCCGCCCTGCGGCCGCCTCCGCCTGCCAGCGCCGCTCAGACAACTCTGCAGCCCGTCAGCAATCTGTAGCCACTGCGGGGGTGACACGTGGCATGGGCGCCACGTGGCACCTTGCCACGTGGACCCGCCATGTCACCCCTGCCACGTGGCTATGCCACGTGGCAGTCTTTTTTGCTGCGACGGCCACCAAACCGTCAAATTTAATCGGCTGACTTGCTGACATCAGCGCTGCATCAGCCCTTGCATGCACCTCTCCCGATTGCTTTTGGACCTACCTTTGGTTTTTTGGCCATAACTCTTGCATACAGAGGTATTTTTCCGATCTAAAAGAAGCGCTGGAAAGCTGTTTCCAAGACGAAGATTTTGGTGTAGGTATTTTTTGATTTTGATGCTTTTTTATTGCCTATTTTTTCTGTTGAAGTTCAAAGTCCTGTTTTTGACTCCGGCATGCATATCTTTTGCGTCCCATGTCAGTTTTTTGAAAACTTTATATTTATGGAAAGCTAGTTTTGTGTTCTTTTCAGAAATGTAGTCCTTTTTCTTTGTTTTTGGCCTTTGCTCTTTCTATCATAGTTTTGACATTTTTGCTCTATGGTGGATATTTTGAGTGTTTTAGGCTCGAGGATCATTTTCCTGGCATGGTTTGCTTTCTTTTCGGCTGTACTTTCTTTTGGTTCAGCTCTTTTTCAGTTTTGATCATTGTAGCTATCCTTTTGAAGCACTTTTCTATTTCACACTGAGATAAACTGTCACTTTTGTATTTCGGGAGTCATGAACGTTGTTTTGAGTCAGTTGTACTTGCACTATTTCATAAAGCACCATGGGGAGGATTATTTGTTTGCTGTTTTAGGCATTCTCCCTTTGTCAAGTGAGTGTCCCTTCCACGACATTAGCCCATGCAGAGTCAGTTAGACCGTGTCTTTATCGGTGTCTGTATCTCTTTTCCTCTTTCCTCGTTCTTGGTTCTTTTGCAGGAGATTTTGGCTCACCTTCTCAGTTGCCTGTCATCACACCTCGTCTGCATTAAGGGGGGGTTATGTTGTGTTCTAATGCATCCATGGTTCGATGGTTCGATAGTGTGAACTATGTATTCAGTGGTTGATCCTACATACAAGGCGATTGCAGTGGCTGGCTACCTATGCATTTCGGTGAGATGGATCATCTACCATATAGACATGCTTAGTTCGTGCCTTCTTCTTCCATGGAGGTTCTTCACATCAGCAGTTTGACAGATTTGCGGCTCTTCATGCTTCAGTGATGCTGCTTCTTCATGATCATTCTTTGTTCCTATTTTAGGGGACAATTTCCCTAGTTGGAGACTTCTTCAGCTCTTCACTGGGTTCTTACCTCTTTTTGGGGGATGGTTTTTCTCATGTGGTTTTCTCTCTTTCCTCGCTTACAAGGGTTGCATTCTTCTTGCATTGTACTCGGGTACCTAACATGGCCTCGTTGCAGGGACCCATTATGCATTTCATCTTAGTTTTGTGAGCTTAAGGCATTTCCCTAAGTTGCACTTAAGGGGGGGTGTTAGAGTAAATAATTAATATTTAATTATTTATTCTATTGCTTAAGCTTACTTAGGTCATGCATTTATTTAATATTTCATATTTAATGCATGTAGTGGTTAGTTGTTGACAACACGGGAGTTTGTTCCCTTCTTGTTGTCATCCTTATCTTCTACCTCCTTCCAGCTTGTTCTACAAGCTTCCATGAGCTCTTTATATTCGAGCTCTCTCTCATTGTATCATAGAACAACAACATCATTTCTTATTGTAAATACATTTCTTCTTGTGTTTGCATTATGATGGCTCTCATGTCCGTTTAGGGTTTTTGCCCGTGCTCCATGCTCTTCCCTTCTATGGCTTCTCTTTGACAGGTTTGCATGCAGGTGATCTTGGCGTCTTCGAAGTTGGCTTTCCTCAACTCCAACAGTCTTTTCATGGACTGACTAGTTTTTACAGAAAGTTCATAAGAGGTTTTAGCAATATCCATGGACCCTTGACTGAAACAATGAGAGGGGATAGGAAATAATTTAAATAGACTATAGAAGAAGATAATAATTTTAATCTATTTAAACAAAAAGTTACTAAGTAGCCTATTTTAGCACTTCTTGATTTTAATAATGTATTTCAAGTAGACTATGATGCTAGTGGTACTATAATACGAGTTGTTTTGAGCCAAGGAGTTACACCTGTTTCTTATTTCAGTGAGAAATTGAATGATACAAAAAGAAAATATTTTATTTATGATTAGGAATTTTATGCTATAGTTCAAGCATTGAAGAAGTGGAGACACTATCTTCTTCCTAAGGAGTTCTTTTTGTATATTGATCATCAAGCTTTGCAATATTTGAATAGTCAAGGAAAATTAAACTAAAGGCATTTGATGTGGGTTGAGCTTTTGTAGAGTTATATATTTTGAAGCATAGGAGTGGGAAGTCTAATAGAGTTGTAGATGCTCTTAATAGAAGACAACTTTTGCTAATAAAAATGTAGATAGAGGTGGGTTCAAGGAGCTCAATACTTTGTATCTTGATGATCCTGATTTTGGTGAAGTGTGGAAGGCTTGTACAAAACCTGTTACACTTGATAGGACAACGTGGTTGGATTTTTCATGATCTAGGAAATTGTGTTGTTTAAATGAAGCCAATTGTGCATTTGTAGAAGTTCAATAAGGGAGAATCTCATCAAGAAGAAGGATAGTGGAGAATTGGCTAGACATTTTGGTAGAGATAAAACCATAGCTTTGGTTGTTGAAAATTATTAGTGGCCACACTTGTAGCAAGATGTGAAAAATTTTGTATAGAGTTGTAGAGTATGTCAAATGGTGAAAGGAGTAAAGAAGAATATAGGATTGTATTAGGCATTACCTATCCTAGAGGATTTGTGAGATGATGTTAGCATGGATTTTGTTCTTGGATTACCGAGGACATAACATGAGCATGATTCTATCTTTGTGGTGGTTCACAAGTTTTCAAAGATGGAACATTTTATTCCTTGAAAGAAGACTAGTGATGTTGTTCATGTAGCAGAGTTTTTTTTCAGAGAAGTCATGAGACTACATGGTCTGCCAAAGAGTATAGTTTTATATTGAGATACCAAATTTTTTGGGTATTTCTAGCATACATTGTGGAAGAAGTTGAAGACATATTTGAAATTTAGTCCATCACATCATCCACAGACTAATGGATAGATAGAAGTTGTGAATCATAGTTTGGGAAACTTGTTGAGATATTTGGTTGGAGACAAGCTAGAAGGATGGAATATTATTTTATTATAGGAAAAATTTGCATATAATAATTCCTTCAATAGGAGTACTAGTAAATCACCATTCTAGATTTATATGGGAGTAGTCCTAGAAATTATTCTAAATTGAGGTAGTTGGATAAAAGAGAGATAAGTAGTGCTAAAGCAGAAGAATTTGCTAAACATTTGAAGAACATCCATGAGAAGGTGAGGAAGCACATTATAAAGATGAATACATAGTATAAGGATAAGGTAGACATGAAAGGAGGTATAAGGAATTTCATATTGGAGATGAAATCATGGTTCATTTGAGAAAGGAGCATTTTCCAGTGGGTACATGTAATAAGCTAAAGATGAAGAAGTTTGGACCATGCAAGATAGTGAAAAGGCATGATTTTGAAAATGCTTATGAAGTGTAGTTGCCTGCTGAATTGAATATTTCACCAATATTTAATATTTTAGATTTGATAGATTATTATGAAGGGAGTGGAGATGAAGTTGCAAAAATGTAGTGTATATTCTAGCAACTAGTTCGACTATAAAGGAGATTGAGGAGATATTGGATAGTCATGTTAGTAAAAGTACTAGGAATAGAACTAATGAGGAATATCTAGTCAAATGGAAAGGGAGGACAGTTGAGGATTCATCATGGCTAGCAAAGTAGGAGGTTGACCATCTTGGTTTTCCTCTAAACACCTGAGACATGATGGAGTCACTTTTCAATTTACCTTGAGTGTCTGATACAGGAGCATCCTAGGTGTAAGAGCAATCTTGCATCACCCAAAAAAATTCTAGTAGATAAGGTGGTTACTATTTATGGGAACTTGATATTTTTAGTAAGTTTGTCATATGACCTTGGAATATTCTCATTTTCTATAGGAAGGTTCATTTTAGAGTTATAAGCTTAACATAAAAATTCTTATTGCTCCAGCTTAAGTATTAAAGGATTTATTGAATAATTTCAATGGAAAAACTTGTAGAAAAATCTTTAGGTTCATCATTGGAGGCCTTAGATTCTTTGGATGAGGTCCAAAAACTCAACTAGAGGGCACTTGTAGTGTTATGAGCTTGTAGATCAAGTGCTAGTGTTTCTGAAAAGTGGTTATAATAGCCAATCAAAGCAATGGTTCAAGAATTATGGCCTTTCAAAGTTGGGTTGTGGAAATTTCTAAAATAATTTGTCAAAAGTGTATTTAGCTGACTCTATATGTATTTTTAGGGTTTTTCGGCCCTAGGTATTAAGTTTGAGCATCTAGAATCTTCCCCAATAGCATAAAATTGCCTATTTAACAAAGGCCTGAACATTGTCTATAATAGCTCTAGGTGATAGTTCATAGCTTGTCTTGTAAATTATTGTAATGAAGGTGCCCATGTGGGTTAGCATATTGTACTTGTGAATTCTATATTCTACATTTGTGGCACAAATAAGAAGTCCATATTTTGTTCTCATGTTTGCTATTGTTTCTTTTTTCTTCTATTATGGTTTATGGCATTAAGGGGAGCACCCTTCATCATGAATTCATTGTTGAAAGACATTCTTGGGTGTTAGATATTCTCTAAGAATAGAGAATCTTCTAATTACCTTTTCTTTATCAAATTCAATGCCTCTGACAACATTGTCAATCTTCGCAATCTCACTTTCAGAATCTTTAGATCTAATTTCTAGTTATTGCAATCTTGTAGTGAGTGTTTGAGGATCACTCATATGGACTTTGATCTTTGTATCAAAATTAGATAAGTAGGTTTAGGGCATTGCACACTATCCATACAACTTCTTACCTTCAGTTACACATTTCCTAAGTTCCTTGATGTTTTCATCAAGTTCCTTCAAATCATTATGCACATTAGTACACACTATATTAAATAGGGATGCATCATGATTATTATATATATGTGCTACTACTACTTCAACCAACATTGTGAGTTCCCCATCAAAAGTTTTCACCAACTCTTTTGCCTTAATCTTCAAGTTTGGATTTGTAATAGTTGTGGAAATTTTCTTTTGCATGTGCTCCAAGACTTCAACAAGAGTCTTCTCTAAAGACTTAACATTTTTATTCTTCTCAAACAACTTTCTCAAAGTACCCATTAGTTCTTTTTGATCTTCATCATCAGATGGTATAGATGTTGTTGTTGGTGTTCCTCCTAAAGGTACTACTAAAAGTATAGTAGCCTTTATCTTTCTTTCCTTTGCACTCTTTTTATCCTCAACTTCTTTTTTTGCATTTTGTTCTTTATTTTTCCTTTCTTCTTCTTCTTTTCTCCTCTTTTCTTCTTCTTCTCTCTTTTTCTTTTCCTTTCTTCTTTCTTTATCTATTCCTCTTCTTATTTCTTTATCTTTTCCTCTTTTTCCTTCTTCTTTTTCTCCTCTTCTTCTTTCTTCTTTTTCTCCTCTTTGTCATAATCAGAATTGGAACAATCAATGATTTACTGATATTGCCAACAATGTTTATTCCATACCCTACAAATGGGTTCTCCTTGATGTCTACAGTTATGTGTGTACTATCCACTTGTATGGATTTAGTACCCATAACAATATGAGGTGGGGATAGAGCTTTCTATGTCTCCTCTAGTTCTTCATTTACCCTAAAAGGTGTATGAACTTCCACATATACTAGACTATCATATTTGGCTTGTACACTTTATTTAGGAATTGAGGACATATATTTTACTATTGCATCCTCTATTTCTTGCCTAACCTCTTCATATTTGTCTCCCATAAGAAGAATTTATCTTCTCTTGTTCCTCAAAAATGGCTCAATACCCTTCAAATTCTTGTTAGATTCTTCTTTAGATCCAACATCACATAACTTGTTTATGGATGAGATCCACATACTCATGTTTTCTTCTACAACTCTTCTATTCCTATTGATTAACCTATTGTATAGGTCTTTAGGAATTTTATTATGAATGTTATCCCATCTCTTATTCCTCTAAATGATATTTCTTACTATGGCATTTTCTAATTGCCTCCTATCCATACTACTATACATACTATAAAACTTATTTAACTATACAAAATTATCATAATTAATAATATGCATATTCAGATTTTCTACCTTAGGTTTCCATGCCTTCTTCTCTATAGTCATCTTAGCTTCTTGGGCATCCTACTCAATAGGTCTATCTTTAGTGTCATCTTTTGAGCTTTTAGAACTACTCACTTGCATGGTTTTCACCCTTTTTTGAGGATCATTTCTAAATTACTTCACTCATTTCTTTACTTGGGGTGTAGGTTCTTGCTTGTCTTTCTCTGCGTATTAGGTGCTTCCACCTTTAACTACCTCATTGGTTGCTCATAGCTTGTTCTTATAGGTTGCACTTGTACAACTTTTGCATGTGGTGCAATGGGAGCTTACACACAAGTTTGTGCCATTATTACACCTTTTAAAGGTCCTGCTAGTGCAATAGGTGTTTCTTCCAACACTTCTATTTCCCACTAGCCTTCATCTCCAACACAATTCCCTTTATCTCATTGAATTCTTGTCTAGTCATGCCAAATTCCTCAAGGATGGAATCTATTTATTTCTTTACTTTCTTCTTTCTTTCTTTTTTGTGGAGTTCATATTCCACTATTCTCAATCTTTCATCATATGTACCCCATCTAGAGCATTCTATGTCTTTCTTAGACTTAAGTATAATTTGCACATACCACTTTATTAAATCTACACTCATCTCATTTCCCATAGGCTCAATGAACTTCACCCTAGGTATCTACTACTCCCATGTAGATGTTATCAGTTTCCATGATGAAGCACAAATCATCCTTGTATTTCTCCATCATAGAGGGAGGTATCGTATACCTTAGTTTCATCTCAAACTAAAAAGTCTTCATCATTCTATCAATGTCAATATATCTGGCATTCTCAAGTTTGGATCAATAGTATTCAGTTATCATCTTAATTGTGCACTTGCTTCTATCCCAATTTATTATGCCTAGAAAATTCTTAGTAACATAAAAGAAAAACTGAGTTATCAGGGACTCAAATCTAAACATTGCACTCCTAGTTTCCTATATCTTCATAATTTTTTCCAAAAGCTACACTTTGAAAAATGTCACACAAATTAAATTTACTCCTTTCAATGGCCATAACATATGTTGTATGAATAAATCTAGATAGTATAAAGTTTACCCTTGATCCATGGCTCAACTTGTACCCTAAGATTTTGGTCATCAACTTGATTGCTTTACCCTGAATAGGATCAACCCTCATATTTATTTTATCAAACTTGGATTTTATGTTAGTCTCCACCAATTTCTTGACCCTTTTCTCATTAATAGGATTACAACCTTCATTGTTGAATCCTTTGACCTTATGGATTAGGTCATTCTCAATGACAATTTGTGCATCAACCAAACAGAACATATCATCATGTATTCTATTGAAAATAATTTGGGTCCACTCATGCTTATCAAATTCTATGTAGAATATATACTTCACCAAATTTAATTCTTCAATGTGCACATACTCAGACTTCAAGGTTAAGTCACTAATGCACATTTTACCAAAATCCTTGTGAATTTCCTCATCACCTATGCTCTCAATTTTACAATGTATTTAATTCCTTATGTCTTCCACATGTAACACATTTTCCAAAACTTCCAAAAATGTACCTACAACATCATCTAGTAAAGAAACAAATGGGTTTTTTTTGAACTCATATCTTGGTCTATCACTAACATCATATACTCTTTGACTCACCATTCTTTTAAAACTATAAAATACTTCAAGATACTAGATTCAATACTCTATAAAATATCTCAATTTCATATTTATAGGGCTTCTGCAACTTTTCAGCTTCAAAAACTTGTTTCACACATCAATTGCTATCAAATCTCTCTTTAATTAACTCAAGACACTTCACATGAATGAATGGTGCATCAAATCTTATTCATGATCCTTAGATCATTTTGAAATGGACTAATTAAGTGTGTATCAACCACAAACTCAAAATAGTATCTCTTTTTATAAATGACCTTGGTCTTGCAATTTATGCTAACTGCAATCACATTAAGACTTGTGCACTAAACCATAGCTTCCTCTCTATGTCTTCTACCTTCTATTAATTGTGCAATCTCTAACTCACTCTCTAACATCAATAGTGACCACTGATGCTCTACTACTATTGTAGCAGCTCAATTCAGATAGTTTGAGTCACAAACAATTTGTGACTTCATCTTTCCATAAGATGCATCAAAGAATTTCTATTCCAATACTATATGTGAACTCTCTGGATTACTAGCCTTTACAAATGCTTCTTTGATTTCCTCAATATAGTCTTTGACTACTTTCTTTTGATTGTTGTTGCTTCCATTTTTATTCCTCTTGTCATTCTTGGTGTTGTTCCTTCTTTGATTAGGGTTTCTATTGAAGTTCCTTCTATCCATTATATAAATCTTGTTGTGTGTCCAAACTTATTGCATAACTAACATATAGGTGCATTATTCCTCTAATTGCTTCCATTTCAACTTATAGGTCCTCTACAATTCCTTGCAATATGTCCAAGGTTGTTACATTTGTAACAAACAAACTAGTTTCTTTCACCATTAGGTTTCTCTCCATCATAAGATATGCTTTAAGATCTACTTCTTCTATTACCTACAAGGTTAGTATTCTTAAACATTCTACTATTCTCATTATACACAAACTTAGGTTTCTTACATTCTACAACCTTATGTCAATAACCATGACAATTATAACAATAGAAATTAGTAATAGGTTTGAAAGAGTTACCTATGCAATCTCTCTTCATGTGTCCAAATTCATTACATGTATAGCATCTACCTCTAAATTCATGACTTACTTCTTTAGATGAATCATCTTGCATAAGTTCTTCAACATGCTTTGATATTCTAGGTTCAAGAGATTTCTCTGTCAGTTTAGTTCTCTCAACTTAATTAGACCATATAAACTTATCTTTTTTTGGAATTTCTACTATAGGATTTGGTTCTATACTACTCTCATCTTTATTTGTTAGCTTCTCTCCAAGAATATATCCAAGGCCTGTCTTATCATAAGAAGGTCTTTGATGAAATATTTGTTCATCAGTTTTCTTAGAACTTGTATAAAGTTTCTCTAACTATTGTTTTTCTTGTGTCAGTTCTCCTTTCACAACGATGTTGTTTTTTTCCAACTGTACATGCTTTGTCTTAATATGGTCTAATTTAGATGTCACTTGACTCAACTAGGATCTAAGATCTACATTTTCAGGTTTTAGATTAGGTTCATTCTTATTGCCACCAACCTAAAGACTCAACTTTAACTTAACAATTTTCAATTCATGTTTCAAGATCTCATTCTCTTTATTTAGATTTATTTGAATCATCATTAACATTGATCTACACAAAAGGTTCTTTGCCAGATTTAAGATCATCAATTTCATCTTTCAATTTTCCAATGTAAACTTTTGCATGATTGTATCTATCTTTCAAATGATCTGTTTCTTTAGTAAGAATGTCAATCAATTCAAGATCTTCTTCAAGATTATTCTTCAACTCTTGCATATTCACTAGGATCCTACTTAAGTTATTAAGCCTCTTCAAAGTAACTAGATTCTGATTCCAATTGTTAGAAATAGATAATACTAAGAGGGGGGATGAATCAGTATATTACAAACTTTTTCCAAAAATTGAATATTGTTAATTACTTTATAATTTTCATATGAAAGTAAACCAACAATGTTGAATAGTAAATATAACCATGCACATAGAGAACTCATAACACCATCTTTTTTTAAGTAGGGAAACCCTAGCCAAGGGAAAACCCTAATAGGGATGATACCCACTAGATGATTCACTAAACAAAAGGATATTGTTAAGGATATTGACCCTTTTACGAGTCTATAAAGAAGATATAGTGTCTCAAGTCCTTGTTAGAAGTGTCAACCCTATTAGAAGTTGCTACAACCTTGTTAGGAGTTGGTAGATCAATTATAATGCAAAAATAGCCCACTACCCTAACATAAGTATACAATTCAACCTCTGAATGCATGAATGAAATGTAAAGCATATGTTTCCATAAATGACAACCAACAAGACATCTGACTGACCATGTTTCCAACAAGGGCTTAACAACTTTGGGAGATCAATGGTAGATATGTTTAGGAAGGATAGTCCAAGATTCGATGGGGCCAACTATGATAGTTGGAAGGAAAAGATGAAGACTCATATATTGTGCATGGGTCTAGGATATTGGCTTTTGATGAAAGACAAGAAGGAAAATCTTGAAGAAAAAAACTAGAGGAATGTGGCGAGGGAGAAAGAGATATGTTCATGTGTAACATGAGAGCCAGAGAAGTCCTACTATTAGCTCTTCTAGAGAATGAATATAATCAAGTAAAAAAAATTCAAACTTCTTATGAAATTTGGAAAGCATTAGAAGTTACATTTGAAGGTGATGATAATGTAAAAAGAATGACATTGTAAAATTGGATTTTCACATTTCAAGATGCTAAGATGATGGAAGATAAATATATGAGAAGTTATATAGGTAGAATATTAGAAATTATTGCTGAAATCTAGTCTCTTGGTGGAACTAAAGAAGATGGTGAGGTTATAAGGAAGATCTTGAAAAGTTTGACACCACCATTCAAGAAAATAGCTCATATGATTCATCTAGTAAAGTCCTCCACCAAAGACTTCACAAAGGAAACATTGCTCGAAAGATTAGAGTCTACAGAAGTGGAATTGAGATAGTCTGGAGAACTAGCCAAATTTGAGATAGCCTTCAATGCTCTAAACATTTGACCTAATCTATCAAGAAGTGCAAGTGCAAGAGGATATTTTTCTAGTAGTAGAAGATCTAAAGAAGATAAGAAGACCGAGGAAGGAATATGCCTTCTAGTAAGAAGAGAGAAAGATGGTAAGAAAATCTTTATGTGTTGGACTTGTGATGAACATCATCATTGTGCATTTAAATGTCATAAAAGAGAGAAATTTTTTAAAGGAAAGTTTAAGATTAGAAGAGAGAAGGATAGGAATTTTTTGTATGCTAATGAGGATGAAGAATTTGATGAAAGAGGTCATAGTGAAAGTGATGATGAAATAGAATTTGTGGCCATCGAGAAAGATGATTTGGTTAGAGAAATTAGAGAAGACCAAGTGTTAATTTCGTAGGTTGAGAAGAAATCAGATTGGATAATTGATAGTGGTTGTTCACATAACATGACTGGTGATATGAATAAATTTGTTAAATTCAAAAATTATGATGGAGGTATTATTTGGGTTGGTAACAATGCAACTTGTCACATTATAGGGATTGGATCCATCACTTTAGATGGAAGGAATAACACTAAAAATGTTTATTTTGTTGATGGTTTGAAACATAATCTCTTGAGTGTTGTACATTTTAGTTCTTCATTACATGAAATGGTAAATTGATTGTT
The DNA here is from genome assembly GCA_028749045.1 of Cupressus sempervirens. Lineage (NCBI taxonomy): Eukaryota > Viridiplantae > Streptophyta > Pinopsida > Cupressales > Cupressaceae > Cupressus > Cupressus sempervirens. Next base: position 489,808,787 of record CM053791.1, on the reverse strand, counting down.
TGTATTTTGTGTTTTCAGAAACTATATGAATCATTAGTTTGCAACTTTAAAAGTTAATAACCAATGTCTTATCCATTGTTATATAGAGTCAAAATTAGTAGCTTAGACCTATTTAATCAACTTGTAATTAAATTTGTCAATAGTGAGCTCTAAGTTTCATTCTTATAATATCCTTCTTATAAAGCCTAACCCTATAAGTTATAGGAAGCAATTACACAATTCTTTGAATTTGCAACAATTAGTATTAGATGTACAACTTATTCAAATTGAATTAAACTAAAAGAAACTTCTTCATTTCAATCTCAAGATTGTAGCCTTAAAAGAAAGGAGACAAAACTTAAGGACATAGATATATAAGGTTTTCCTTTATGTATTGATTTCCCTTTGAAAAATGAATACAATACTTGATAAAAACTCATATAACTTAGAACTAGATGAATGATACTAATATTTACTATATTTTGGAGTATATAGAACTTATTACATTCATATAATTACAAAAACTGGATGGACTATGAAATAAGCATAAAACGTGAAAAGTTCAATAGACTATTGACCACCACTCCACATCTTAGGAATCCTTATATAAAGGATTGCAACAAGATACAAATGGGAGTGGAGTTGTCAAAAAATATCTGGTCAAAAAAACTAAAGGCAAAAATCCTCTAAAAGATTACATTAATACATTCTTTATAATTGGAGAATAGACAAGAAAGTGGGCGCAAAAAGTAAATATCATTTATGGTAAGAGCCTTTTCTTTAACTATTTTGTCTTCCTCCATCTTTTTCTATCTTCTCTTAGTAGGCTCAAAGTCATTTCTATCTAACCATCCTCTTGGGAAGGTATAGCATTGATGTCTATAATCAATTCCCATATTACTACATCTGATTCAATTTCAGGCCAAGTGGCATTATTTATCACATCCAAATCCTCTAAGCACTTACTCCACTTGGCATCAGTTATGGCTTTGACCTCAATAGTCACCTTAGGCATATCTATCTCTATTTTAAAAAGTATATCAATCATATCATAGATGGTAGTAGGACTTGCTTCATTATTACAAAAAGACAAAAACCTTGGATGGTCAAGAATATTTTCAAAAGAAGATGACCACTCTTCCCAATATTTTATCTTGTCTTTCCTGTCTAGAATAGTAGGTATAAAATTTGGTGCCCCGGTAGTAATTGTTTTCATCTTGTTTTGAACTAGTTGCATCTTTCCTCCAAAGAAAACATTTAACTCTCTTACCTTATGAATTGCTTTCCTTGTGCTCAAAATGGTTGTCTTTCATGAATTATCATCAGTTTTTATAAAATTATCATCTTTCATGAATTCACAAGCCTCTATAATTTCTTCATCTATCATTCAAGCCTCCAATTGCAACTTCTTTGCTCTTTTCTCATCCTTGGAAGCTTGATACACTAAATATCTCCTCCTTATGTCATCAAAGTACATATTGCCTCTTGGCATGATTTGAAGGGCCTCCTATTGGGCTTTTTTAGGTAACTCAGCCATCTTTTTCCTTTAATGTCTCTTTTCTACCCACTCAAAACTCTTAGGAATATCTTCTTTAGTCTCCTCTTCTTCATTTTGGTCCTCCTCATCAAATACTTCAACAACAATCTCATCATCTAAGTACTTAGGGTCAATCTATCTTCTAATTGCCTCTAGAACTTGGGCTACAAACCTATCAAAGTTTGTTACACATTTTTCCAATTTTGACCAATGAACCTCATCAAGATAAAAACATTTGAAACTTTTATCTTCCTTTTTCATCTCATACTCAAAACTAACAATATCTCTATACTTAATCATTCTTTCTCTACACAAATCTTCATACAGTTTGTCTACAATGATGTCCTCTTCCCACATGGGTTTTCTAGGAGGTAGGGTATATCTTCTCATATTCTTTAGGGAATGTCTAATCACATTGAAAGGATCATAAGTCATAGCTAGTCTAGTTGGTAATTTATATTTTCTAAAAAAAATCATTTGTTCCCTCAATGACATTCTTGCTAATTTCAAAACCTCCCACCCTGGTACATGTACAAAGGAGTGTTCCTTTCTTAACATCTTTGCCTAAATATTCTCTATTTAAGTAAATTAGTTGTCAGAATATCTCCACAAATCCTAATCTTTTAGGCACATATTTTTGTAAGATATGGGGTGGTCAAGGGCATCCAAAAACCCTAATAATAGTATATTCTTCAAATAAAAAGACACTACCCCAATCATGATTCAATTTCTTCCCAACATCAAAGAAAATTTTAGGTTTAATAACCTTTCTTCCATTCTTAGGGATTCTTTCAATTATCACCCCTGTCATTTTTAAGACTGGATGAATAAAATCATTACAAAAACAAATTACATTGGAATAAGGGTAAGACATTTTCCATACTCTTGTCCACCTTTTTACACTAATTAAATATGTCTAAATTCTTGAACAAGATTAGGTGCATGATAAGAGAATAATGGTGGAATTTGAAATTCATCAAATCTTCTTACTGAGTAGTAGTGATCTCCTTATGGATACTCTCAATGATATAATTCAAAAAAACATAACCTACATTATAATTTGGGTGTTGGATATTCAAGGCCATAATATAATGTGCTCCCAGTGCTTCCATAGTTATATATGAACCTAGGGCTTTATTGATTCCAAATGCAGTGTTCTAAAAATATTTTTGGAAGAAATCCAAAAGCATATGTTTGTTAAGATCCTTCTTCTTTGGAATGTCTGCTACATTCTTCTTTACAGCTATAATATGCCTAGTCATGTTCTGACCCATATAGAAATTTTAGTGACTTATGAAATTCTCAGTTAATTTCTCCACCTCTATGGACATTGACATAGGTCCCCCCAAGTCAAAAAATTCTATAAATGTCTCCTTGTCTAGGGATAATAAGACACTTCTATCCTTCCTATGAAAAGTATTATTGATGGGATTATAACATTTGATAGGGCTTTCACTAGGTCAACATCTACAAACACCTTAGGCACGATCAATTTTCCTAAGTTCCTCATCCAAGGTTTGCATATTGGAACTTCTTTTACTCTATTTTTGTAGAAAAACAAAACAATTCATACCCATTTTTATTGGGGACTTTTGCATCTCTACACAATGCATATGGGTCTTTGAATTCCAAACCATTTGCTTTTTGTACATTAGTTAAACTAGAAAAAATTTGAATCCATCCCTCTACAAATGTGCTTGGAACCTTTGGTGGTGCACCTGGTTGCTCAATTATTGCTTGCACAATTAGCTCTCATTCCCTCTTAGCCATTTCTATAAAAATCTGGTTAACTCTATAAGCTGAAAGCTAAAAAATCACTTAGATATCACTTTTCACTTTGAAAATTGCTTAGAAATAGACAACTTAAGAAAATTGTAATGAAAATTCTCCACTCTTCAAACTTTATTAGTTTTTGTAATGAGGGTGTGGCTTTAATTGGATTTAAGAGTGGCACACTTGAAAACCTATTATTTCTTGAAGAACTAGCTAAATCTACACATTTTAGATTTTTGTACATGCAACTCATCACATTTTTATCTAGCTTAGACTTTTTTGTTGAAAATGTCATTATATTCCTTAAAGATTTATACCTTTGACCATGCAACTAGGGCTTTACCTCTTTAGAATTTTGCAATTTAACAACAGTTTAACAAGATGCTCATATTAATCATGTGATGTTGTGTTCATTATTTTATCTAGTCATTATTCCTTTATTGCAACATCTTGACCTAAATTTTATTTTCTATAATAATCGTTGTGAACATGTGATGCCCTACAATCTTAACCATTTGATCTTGTTTTCTCTCACTTGCAGCCTCAACTTTCTAACTAGGGTTAGAACTAGCAATAGTGCAACATATAGCATTCTCTACTTCGTTACCTTCCTCATGAGTTAAAAAATAACTCCAACAATGGTGCGAAGGTATAAAAGTTGACTACATGATCACCTTGATCACCTCATCACAACATAAAACTTTAATTGTGCTTAAGCCTTTGTGAACCAATGATAAACATTTCCTTTGACTGCCATATATCCTTTGTGACCTCACAACTTGATGATTACCTTGGAAATTTAACCATGTGATCATACTCCAATGTTATATTTCTTTGCCATGTGTCATAAACCAACCCATGTGTCTTTCTCTGGATTTATCATCTAGGCATATTTGGATATGTGTCTCTCCTTTGCTGCTTCACAACTTTAGAAGATTCAAGCTAGATTTCACATGTGAACATGTGACCTACCTTTATATTGATTTCTTTCGTTTGTTTCACATTTTTTCCACTTTTAAATAACTAAAATCATGAAGACCTACGACCTTGTGCAAATACTTTTGTCATCAGTTCACAAATTAAAAAAAAACTTGCCACTGACTACCATGAAACTACAGAGGGCCTAAAATAGACTATTTCATTCCCTCGCTACCTTAGGAACTATTAGTGAGCAACGATGTTTGATGTTGCAAAAAAGAAGGCATTGCAATATCATGACTTAATCATATAGAAATCCATAAAGTAATAACATAAGGATATAAGATATATCAAGAAAATTTTCATATCCCTATGTCAGACATTTAAAATAAATTTTTAAGAAAGGGGCCTCTATTAATCACAAAGATGAAGTATTTTGACCTAGGGTTTTATAAGGATGGACAAAATTTAGAAACCCTAAGTAAGGTGATTGCAACTCTTTCATGATTTTCACTTATAATTTTCAAAATCTTTGGAAAGTGTCCTTTCCTAGAAAGAATTTTACTACCACAGAGAAGTTGGAGATCATTCATATAGATCTAAGTGGTCCTTCAAGATCAAAAGGATTCTATGGTGAAAGGTACGTTATGATTTTTGTTGATGATTTCATTAGAATGATGTGGGTAGCATTTCTTAAAGAGAAATATGAAGATTTTGAGAAGTTTAAAATATTTAAGAGAGTTGAAAATAAATCTAGTGTTAAGATAAAGTGTTTATGATGAGAAAGACAACTATCTACACCTAGAACACTTGAGAAAAATGGAATTGTTGAGAGAAGAAATAAATCTATAGTGAAAGCAAGTAGAACAATGTTATTTGAGAATGATGTCTCAAAGACATTCCAGAGAGAAGTAGTTAATACAACAATATACACTCTGAATAGAGTATAGATCAGATATGGTATGAGAAAGAAACCCTATTAGTTATGGTTTGGTCACTCACCATCAGTCAAATATTTTAGAATATTTGGGAGAAAATGTTACATTAAGAGAGATGATGGCATTGGCAAGTTTGACCTAGAAGTGATGAAGGTATATTTCTTGGCTAATCATTAAAGAGAAAGGCATGCAACTATTTCAACTATAGAACTAATACAATAGTTGAGTGCACAAATGTAAGAATTGATGAAAAAAAATTTACTAAAGAAAATATGGTAGATTATAATTCTGATGAAAAAGAGAATAATTCTAGAACTATTAGACAAAATGTTGAAGTTCTTTTTTACACTAACAATAACTTGCAGAATGATGAGCATAGAGAAGAATAGAGGTTTGAACCTAAAGAAGAGATAATAATTGAGATGACAACTACCTCTTGTAGGAATATGACAAAGAATCACCCTCTAGAGTAGATAATTAGGAGCAAGGTTAAAGATGGGATGACAAGGAACATAGTTAATGAGGAATTATGTCTAATTTCTCAAGTGGAACCTAAAAGTGCAAATTAATCTTGTAAGGATGATCATTTGATTCAAGCTATGAAAGAAGAATTGGATTAGACTAAGAAGAATGAGACATGGGAATTAGTTCCTAGACCTAAAGACAAGAATGTGATAGGAACCAAGTGGGTATTTAGGAATAAGATGAATGAGAAAGGAGAAGTTGTGAGAAATAAGGCCAGACTTGTTCTTAAAGGTTACTCATAGCAAGAAGGCATAGATTATGAGGAGACATAGGAACCTATAGCCAGAATGGAAGTAGTAAGAATGTTCTTGCTTTATGTAGCAAGCAAGAATTTCAAGGTTTATCAAATGGATGTTAAGTTAGCTTTTTCGAATGGAGAAATTGACGAAGTCATCTACATTGAGTAGCTTGATGGATTCCCTCTAATAGAAGAAAAAGAGATGGCATGCATATTAAAGAAAGTAGTCTATGGTTTGAAGCAAGAACCTAGAACCTGGTATGCAATGTTGGATAGCATTTGCCTAAGCTTGGATTTATTAAAGGTACAATAGTTGGTAATGTATTTGAGAAAATTTGATTATGGTTTTTTTATCATTGTAATATTTTTGGATGACATAATATTTGGAGGAAATGATAAAGAAAGTGATAAGCTTTCTGAAGAGATGAAAAATGAGTTTGAAATGAGTATGACAAGAGAAATGAAGTTTTTCCTAGGACTACAAATTGTGTAGAGAAGAGATGAGGTATTCATTTCATAAGCCAAGTATCTTAAAGACTTATTGAAAATATTTGTTTTAGAGAGTTGCAATACTATTGGTACACCCATGATAATTGGCCATAAGTTATCTAGTAAAGGTAAGACACCTAAAATTGAGTAGAAGAAGTATAGATCTATTATTTGAGGATTGTAATATCTGACTCACATTAGAACAGCTAAAGAAAATGTAGTTGTAATTGTAGCTAGATTCCAAGGTGATCTTAAAGAGTATCATTATGTAGTAATGAAGAGGATATTTAGATATTTGAAAGGGACATCTGATTATGGGATTTGGTATGACAGATCAAGTGATTTCACTTTTTGTGCATATATTGATGCATATTGGGCAAGAAGTATGGATGATAGATAGAGCACCAATGGTGGAGCATTCTTTCTTGAAGGAATATTGGTTTCTTGGATGAGCAAGAAACATGGTTGTATTTCTCATAGTACAGATAAGGCAGAGTACATTGCAGTAGCAAATATCTATAATCAAGTTATGTGTATGAAATTTTTTTTTGATGGATATTGGGATTGAGTTTAATATAGAACTTGTTATCATTTACTATGATAACACAAGTATAGTGAGTATGTCTAAGAATAACGTATTTCACTCTAATTCAAAGCACATATCCATTAAGTATCATATTTTGAGAGAGAGGGTAGTAGAAAGGGAGATAAGGTTGGATTATGTAAGTACTAAAGATCAAATTGTAGATATCTTTATGAAGCCTTTTCCTAAAGATACTTTTGAGTACCTAAGATGTATGCTCGAGGTCATGCCCATGCCTACTTCTAAGTAGATGATGCAAGGAGTACATTAGTCTAGTGGTACAGAGCACTATGATTGGACTAGACTAAATGTCAATGTTTCTTATATGTGGGAGTATTTGGTATGTACTTAGTCATTAAGGACTCTTAGCATTTGGTATTCTGTATTGAACAATGTCTTTGGACACTTGATCTAATCGAAGAGTTGAAGAAGCAATTATAACAATTGTATAAAAATTGGTATTTTTATCTATTTTTGAGGCATTTGACATTGATGTCAATGGGGGAGATAATGTACATGAAAAAAATATCTTGAGTTATAGGGGAGAAGTGTTATCTCTTTAGGGAGAATTAGAAAGATTCATGTAGAGAGGCAAGAGTATGCACGTAATGTGCATTTGACACATTGAGATATTTTAGCATGTGAACAGCTAATGCCAATTCTAGTAGCCAGAGGATTTTAGATTGATGAAGAGGATTTGAGAAGATGATAGATGTAGCAATAGTAGAGTATAGTTTGGTATTCTTGGAGCTTAGATACTCTTCATCTGTGTTTCCATCAATGCCAAAGGGGGAGATTGTTAGCATGAATGTTGATGATACTACATTGGGGGAGTATTCTAAGAATTGGAGAGTATTTATATGTTGTATTCATGAATTTCTTTGTCATTGATGTCAACATAGGAGTAATTCCATGCTATTCCATTCTTACATTATCTCATCTTGATGATGGATCATAGAGTGTGATCTAAAACATTGATGTTAAAAAAATCACAAACACTCAAATCCTAAAGAAAAAAATTGTGATTCTATAATGACTGGAAGAATAAAAGTCAAAGATATTATGTTGTGCAATAATTGAGGAAGGTTTACATTATGTGAAATTAAGGACATGTTCTAGTGGTTGTCCTGATGATGTGGTTAAGTGCACTAAGTCTGAGTCGATGGCATACAAAACTTACACCTAATTTACTCAGAGTAGTGCAGCAATAGAGCATTATAAAACATTATTCTGATGATTGTTTGGTATCTTTTATCTAAGATGTAATTAAGAGATTTGGAGTCATACAATGATAGAGGATAGTCATGTGGTGAAGTCAATGAGTGTACAAGACCTAGTCTCGTATGTGTGAAGTTTTGTATAGACTGTGAACTAACAATGCTATTATAGTTGTGAAATAATTAATTATCTTAATTTAATTAATTGGGAAAGCCTCAAGGCTGACTCAAGGAATTATTTTGAAGATATAGTATAAAGGAAAGATGTTTTCCTTAGTTGTAAGGTGGGTAAAAGGATCTGGATGAGAAGATCAAATAGAGTGCAAAGTAAAGTTGCAAAAATCAAAAAGGTGTAGAATGTTCATTGAATGCAAGTAAGTGATCCAAGCAATTAATGGATGTGTCATATGAGATCTGGTTACAAGATCTAAAGGGGAAAAGGTTTGGTTGATAGGATAGGGAAAGAGGAAGAAGTAAAATTTAGTTCTATTATTCTATAAGGCATAATATACAAGTCATTTGAACAATGGGTTCATTGATCTTATCCTTTAAGTTGTTTGGGCAATGGGTCCAACTATCTTCCATAACTCCTAATAGGATTTGAATCTCCTAACAAGGATTCAAATTCTCTTAATAAGGACTCATATGTACTGAGTGTGTAGTAGACTCCTAACAGGATCTATCCTCTTGTTGGTGTTTTGGAACTACTTAGGAAGAAAAATACTTGACACCAGGATAATGAAGAAACATGTAGCCTAAGGGTTAGCTATTTCATATGCTCAAGTAAGGAGTTCCCAAATATAGACCCAACTTCAACAAAATCACAAGGATTTTCTACTCTTTAAGTTCTACATAACCGAGGTAGGTGCACCTAAGGGATAAAAGGCTTCAATAGTAGATACTATCTCCACGCTACATTTATTTAGTGATATTATTTTACAACATTCATCCCCTTTAGTAGATATTTGGGAAGAATTCTTCTTAGATTAATAGATAATTATGGGTGACAGTAGCTAACTATACCACATAAATTAGATGCAACCAAGTACTAACCAGCTATGGTATTCTTCATACATTAAACTAGAATTGATTTTTTTTTTTTTTTTGAGATTTTGCTTGATGCTCATCCATGATCCCTTTATATGCAAACTAAAATAATAGATCAATTCCTTGTTCATTGGGATTCAAGGACTACCTAACTATTTTGACCTAATTGATAGCATTGCAATCAATTTATCAACAATTTACCCTAAACCTCATTCTTATGTATATCCTTCTTACTGCCTGGAAATCCTATCATATCATTGAATCATTTACTTAATTCATTGAATTAAATGAAATAGAAAATTGATACATAACCTATTGCATTAAATTGAATAATCTTTTCCCATACAACCTCAAGATAACCAGTCAATAACAATGGAGACAAGATTCAGAGAAAAAGATATGTAACAGTTTATCTTTATGTTAATTTTCTTTGAAAATAACATGACATGAGGATAAAAATCAAAACAACTCAGAACATGACAACATGATCCATGAATATTCACGTATTCTCAAATTTGTAGAGAAAATAAATCACCAAAATTTACATCAAGAAAATTGGACTGAATGTAAACATAGAAAAAGCTAAAAACTACATAATAGTTTTGACACTTTCTCTAGCCCTAGGATCTCAATTATATAGCATGAGATGCAACAAGCTACAAGATTAGAGAAAATTAACAGTTGTCCTTAAGACAAAAATATAGTTTAAAAAAGGTTACTATCATGAAAGATAAAATTTGGTGCAACAGAATGATTTAAATCATGAATATTCCTTTTGTGGGGCTATGTCTTCCATGACTTCTTTTTTACTAAGGAGTTTGTGATTTTCCATGCTGCAAATTTTCATTCCTAAGAGTGTGTGACATTTTGACTTGATTGTGATTGACTAGGTTCTAATTTTTTTAAAATGAGTTTAACTCATGGCTCTCCATTCTGCTCATCATGTACTGACAAACTAACAGTTGCCCTTAATTCTTTTTCTACCAAGTTATTAGTCTAAACCTTTGTACTTGTTACTGTAGTTCATTGAGTATTTTTTTCTTCTTCCACTTTGACTAATGTATCAATTATTTGTAGATCATCTAGGTCCACCTCATCCTCATCAGTTTCATCAAGTACTAATTATTTTGAATTAAGAAAATCTTCCATCCACTTGTCGAATAGTTTATCATCTAGCCATTCAAAACTCAATGCTTCAAGTTGCTTCTACAAAAAAAAAAAACCTCCTAACTTATTTATTTCAACAAATTCTTCCCTAAGAGAATCATAGAATATTTGAACTCAGACAACTTCCTCAATTGTTCTTGCCCATAATGCATGACCCTTTTCATTTATAACCCCATTAATCCTAAGAAATACTAAATCATCTAATTCCTTGGCCCATTCCTCATTGCCTTTTAATTTATTTATTTTTCTAAGTGCATGGGGGAAAAGTTCAAATTTCTTAGCAAGATACTTTGAGAAATAGATTATGATTCTCTTCTGCACTGCAACCCTCTTATCATCAAAATCAAAGAGATCATTAGTCATGCTAAAGATTTTTTCTATCTATTCAAAAGTTAGACTAACAACTAAAATACATAAAAGAGTGACATCTTTATCCCTAATACCCCATTTTCTCACAATTAGCTTCAAAGCATCCTCATTATCTTTTATCTCATTCCACATGTCCATTATTTTTACCAATTGTTCATAAAAGGTAGACTAATCAATCTTATCTACCAGATAGAATATTTCTTTCCTAATTTTTTCCTCATATTGGTCATTTAATTCCACATGTAATACCTAGAGTTTTCTTTTCTCTTCTTCAAACTCTTTAGTTGTGTAAATTGTGGTCTTTGTGGAGTATCTAGTAGCTCTACAAGGGTAGTTGACCTAAAGGGCTCAACTAGAGGATGAGGATAAGTAATCTCAAGTTGGTTGGATTCTCCCATTTTTCTCTTTTCAAGTTGCTTATCCATTTGGGCCACATGATTCTCCAACTGACATATCATGTTTCCTCTATCCTCATATGCCTTTAGCATCCATTTGAATCTGGCATTGAGGTCCACCAATTTACTTTTGTATTTTGTAGCAACAACAACTCCAAAATCTACCATTTATTTGGTCATTAGAGACACATTTTCCTCATCTACCTCTTATGCCTTGTACACCATAAGGTTACATGTATGTTCAAGACTTTATGCTTCTTGCATCCTAATCTTATCCCTTTTCTTTATAGATCATATCACCAATGTTTGATGATCATTATTGTATTTCAATCCTTTATGGGCCTGTAAGACCTCTTTTTTAGTTTTGAACTGAGTATCCTTTTCTTTCCTCATAGTATCAAAAAGCATAGCATTTGCAATATACCATTCAGGTAATATCAAAATTCTCAAATCCTTCAACAATTGTCCTACCCCTTTAGGGGTTATCTATACAAACTCTTCCATAAAACTAGCTTTGACTTCCTCTTCAATTTCAAAGTCCATTCTAATAGGTTGCTCTACTTTGATTAGTGGTTTGCCTCACAATAGGTGTGTGATAATCATGCCCAAGACCTTACTTAGGAATAATATATTCAATTTAAGGATTATTCTCCCCACCATGATGTGCATTTAATTTGTCAACCCAGGGATGTATACTTGAAATGGCCAACATAGTACGTACACTGGGTTTCTTAAAGAGACATTATGCTCATGTTGTAGGAAAGTAAAATGCAAAGAAGGAACCTACACTAGTGTTGCAAGAAACTAACATACTTCACTCCTCACTAAAATGAATACTAGAAATGTAATTAAATGCTAACTTATATTCCAAATTATACCATTCACTATAACTATTCTCATAGATGTTGTAGGAATATTCACAAAGTATGATGTTGTAGGAAGAAATTTACAACTTCTACTTGAAATACTAAAAATGCTGAAGTAAATCTACACTACTCTAGTCTAATCTACCTCCCAAGTGGGCCCCTTGGTCAACTTCTGCTAATCTACTAACACAAAATGTAAACCAATAATTATTTCATTATATTTAAAGATTCTTTATGTATAAGAACAATATAGAAAAATGATAAAACTAATTCACTATGAGAGTCAATAGTTTCTTTTTTTTCGAAAACTTCCAAAACTATTGATCCAATCCCTATAAATATAGAATCAACTATTATTCTAAAATAGGAAACCGACTACAAATTTGCTAGAGAAAAAGAAGGAAATATAATAGTTTGTGGTACAAACAATAAAATCTAGATAACCAATTTGACACAATAGTAAACATAGAGGGAATATAGAAACTTTTCGTCCCTCCATTCTTGGAATTAGCTCCTCCTTTGTAGCGGCCATGTCTCCTGATACTGTTATGGTTCTTCCACCTTGACTAGACTTTAATGTTCCTCCTTGAATACTCTTGACCATCTCCAAATTCTTCCCTATTAGGTTAGTTATGATGTATAAATATTTGCAAACAATCATAATAAAATTAAATCCAAATATTGGAACAAACATTCTGATGATTATATGAAATTGTAAGAAATTGCCTTAGGGAAAAATCACCCAAGATCAAGGAAGTCAAGCACAAGCACAATAGTAGACCAAAATAGTATGATTAGTATGAGAATGAATATCTACAACATTTACATACACACTAGGAGTGCCTATATATAAAGGCCTCTAAGATGCATCTATATATAGGCCTATCAAGTTCTTCTAACATGTACATACACACTAGCATGACAACTAAGCACACATCTTATCCTTCATTGTAGATGAGAGGATAATTATGACAAGGTGTGGCTCATGTAGAGATGTTGTAGAGACCATGTGCTTAATTAGAGTGCTAACTCATGTGTTGTAGACACCATGTACATAAAAAGAGGTGCAAACTCCTATGTTGTCAACATGACAACTCACAAGAGTACACATACTCCTAGGTGACTAACTAATAAATAATTAAATAATGCATTAACCTAAGTAAAATTAAGTAAAGTGTAAATAGTAAATACTTATTTACACCAACACCATCCCTTAAGTGTAACTTAGGGAAATGCACTTAAGCTTATTAAAGCTAGGATGAAATGCATAATGGGTCCCAACTAATAGGCCATGCTAGATAACCGTGTACAAAATGAAATGCAACTCTCATAAAGTGGAGAAAGAGGGAAAACCACACGGGAAAAACCATCCCCTAAAAAGAGAGATGAAAAAATAATATGCATGGATGGATGGAGTAATCAAGACCTCACCATTACAACATACATCAAGTATATACAAAATAGAATTATGAGAAGGAAAAAACACCATAAGTGGAAAAAGTCCCTCCCATAAGAGAGAAGAAGAAGAGAGATAAGGTAGTCCCCCCTAATATAGAGTGTTAATCAGTGATAGTTGCTCCAATGTAGAAGTTGATCCATGACTACTGAATACTGTTCCTCCCCTTTGGAAGAAACGATACTAGAGGTACAAATGAGATGCTTCCCCTCTGTGTAGAAAGAATACTGATGATGAATGGTGTCTCTAAAATTGGCTCAGCTATCCCTATGTTAATACTGATAGTCGCCCCTTCCAGTACTGCTAAAAAGAACAAGTGAAAATCTAGCAAGGATGGATGTAGAACCTATCCCAAAGAACCATCTTTATCCTCAAATGATAAAGAGACCTCCTACAACTACTATACATAGGGATCCACAATCACATCAACTTGTGAAGGTTGATCATGTAGAGAATGCACAAGAGGGTCAGAGTGAGCCATCATGACAACTAAAGATGGATCTACTTCATCAAAGAGAAGATGTATATCATCAATGATGTCTCCAAAATCTACTATGTGTGACTCCACAAACAAACCTAAAATATCTACTTCATCAAAGAGAAGATGTATATAATTAATGTTGTCTCCCAAATCTACAATGTGTGACTCTACAAACAAACTTGAAATATCTATCAAGAAGTCATCCACTGATGTTGGAGCTAGAAGACAAGGTATACCTTACTATGTTGGACCTACCATTGTGGCAATATATGCATGTGGAATATGCTGATGTTTTGACCTCTTGCTACAACTATTGATAGAATCCCACATATCTGAATCTGTTGAATCATTATCGTTGGTGTCACTATCAGTTTCCACAATGTATGAAGTGTGGAGAGGAATAGAGGATAAATTGGGTGAACTTTCCTCAAAGTGTACATTCCACTCTATAAAAATATCATGTGTCTCAAGATCCATAAGTCTATATGCCTTAACATTGTCTTCATATCCGATGAAAGTACAAGGCCTTGGTGGTGGTGCCTTGCATCCCTTGAAAGATATGTTTGCCCATGCTAGATAACTAAAGAATCTAAAGTGTTTCACAACTTTTTTTTTACCACACCATGCCTCAAAAGGAGTCTTTCCTTCTAAGGAATTATGAGGAGACCTATTAATTATGTTGTTGGCACTACTTATAGCTTTGAACAAGTGTAAGATAGCGAGACTTGGCTTGTATCATGCAACCTGCCATCAACTTAAGAGTTCATAGCTACAACATCTATCTTGTGTAGACTAAATGCTGGTGGATTCTAAAGATCAATACCCTCAAGTTTACAAAAGTCTTTAAGTCTTGTGTTCACATATCTACTTTCATTGTCCATCTGAAGAACTTTGATGACTTTCCTTCATTGTTGTTCAACATGACTCTTGAAGGGTAGAAACTTGTCAAACACTTCATTCTTATGATCAAGAAATTAGATCCATGTGTAGCATGAAAAGTCATCAATGAAAGAGAGGATATAGAAACCTTGGCTGATTGATGTCACTACAAAAGGACCTGCTAGAACCATGTGAACCAATTGAAGAACAACTAGTGCTCTTGAAGACTTCCCTTTATCAAACTTCTCCTCTAGATGCATATCCACTAAACATCATGAACATTCACCCTTACAAAAGTTGATTGTAGGTATGCCTTTGACCATGATTTTTGAGCAAAGTTGATGAAGATAGCAGAAGGGAAGATGTCCATACCACTCATGCCATAATTTGGTTTATGAATGAGATTGAATTTTCCCACAAACCAATGAATCATATTTTAGATTTCACACCAATACTAAATCTGGAAGGAACTCAACTTTATTGCCATCTCCATAGTGAGTGATTTGGTAAATTGAGAGGAGACCAGAGCTATAGTTAGGAACATAGAGAAAGTCTTGGAATTCCCCATTTTCCATCTCTTCATGTCCTTTCCCTTCAACTTCTATTTTAGTATCATCTCCTACAAAGATGTGTGGTACCTTAAACTGCTTCAATGAAGAAAAGTATCCTTTTGAAGAACCCATATGATATGAGGCACCTAAGTCAAGAATCCATTCTGCCAAAGAAATTGAACTTGCCATATGTGCTTAACCTTTTCCCTTTGAAGTGGGTGGAGTTGAACCCTTGGAAGAATTTGGCACATTAATTTTGTTCTTCTTGAGTAGGTTTTCCAACTCATTGATTCTCTTAGTCTTGCAATGATGCTCATCATGATTCAGTTTATTGCAATATGCACAAAAAAGTTTATCCTTCTTTTCATTGTTTCCCTTCTTATTAGAAGAAGAATTGCCTTGTTGTGAGGAGGAAGATTTTTGTGCCTTAGATTGTGATTTTTTCTTCCACTTATTTTTCTTGCTATTTTTAGAACTTTTTCCACTTTGACTTGATTGGTTCTCATCACTAGCCACCATTGCTTTGGTCTTTGATGATGTGAGAAGTCCCATATCTATCAACTTGAATTGTTCAAAAATCAACATTTCTACAAATGCATCAAATTTAGGCTTTTGGAAAGCACTTCCCATGGTCAACCTATGAGTGTTGTAACTTGAGACAAAGGAAGCATACTCTAAAGGTAGCCTCTTTAGGATGTGATGAATCAATCAATCATCCTTCATGGGATTACCATAATCATTAAGTAGTGCTCTAAACTCATTGGCTTTGTTGATATAATCTTGAATTGTTTTAAAGTTTTTAGGATCCAATAGAAGTAGATCATCCTCAATCTAGAGTCCCTTTATCTCATTCACCTTTCTATACAATGTTGCAAGTTTGTCCCAAGCAAGTTTGGCTTCCTTGAAGCTGGAACTGTGGAAGAAGAGATCTCTATGAACACAACTCCTGATAATTCCTAAAGCCTAATTGTCTTTAATTTTCCAATCAATGAGTGTTGTAACATCAGTGGGTTTTGTGATTGTACCATCACCATAAATATTTAGACCTTTTTCCATTAATCTACTCTATACAATATCTTTCCATGTAGAATAATTGTGTAAAGTTAGAAGTGGAGCTTTAGGTGAACCAATGATGCAGAAAATGAAAAGAGCACGAGAGAGAGAGAGAGAGAGAGAGAGAGAGAGAGAGAGAGAGAGAGAGAGAGAGAGAGAGAGAGAGAGAGAGAAACACAATATGCACCCCCCTATTCACTCAATTAAAGAACACCCCCCACCCCCTCCCCAAAAAAGATTCTTTTGGCACTTTATATGTAGTGTATATATAATAGGCCACTTCTCAAAATGTACAAAGTGGACTTTTGACATTGCTATTCACAACTACCTTTAAAGCCTCAAATCTATCACTAAGCATTGTAGCTTAGATGTACAATAATTTTGAAAAGTAATCAAAGCAATACAAGGCAGAAAAAGCCCTAAGTCTAAAAGTGATATTTTTGTCCACACAACCCTATAATCTGATTGTAGATCTAGAAAGTACATGAAAAATTAAGCACTTTCAAAAAATAGAACCTATTTTGGAGTCCAAATGAGCCTGTACAGAGTGTTTCAAATTGTAAAATGTAGGATTGGACATGTACAATCAACAAAAATGCAATTTCTGACAAATCTATGCACCAAAATTAGAAATGAAAAGTGTCACTGAAAAGTTCAAAAAAATCTACCAAAAATAAAAGAAAATTGCACTTGATTTGGAGTCTGGATGACTAAGTTATGGCCTCCCAAAGTTGAGTTGTCAAATCAAAACTACATCTAGAGAGGGGTTTGGGTAGAAAATTGTGAGGTTAAATTTGATGGTCAAATGGCTATCATAGCAGTTCAAATTGCTTGGAAATGATGATCAGATGATCATCAAATTTAATGCCATAAAATGTTGATGTTAGCAAAAAAGGTGCCCTAGGTGACATGGCAAGGTCGTACCATATAGAACGTATAGTCAATCTAACATGTTGCTGACATGGAAAAGGTATAGCTTTAGGCTAACTATGCTTTCTTATGTATGTAGGTACAATTGGAGGCAACATGGATAGGCCACATGTTTGTTGATGATTAGATCAGCAGCTGAGTCACCGGGTGCAACATGGCATGGTTTAATGTGGGCATGGATGTGATGGAGGCACTATATTGGAAGTTCTTTGTTAGCCAAGAACTCATCAAAAGTCTTCAAGAAATGTTACTGAAAGTCTACAAAGGTGTCGATAGGTGACCAGAATTTGCATGCTAGAGAGGATGCAACATGTGTAGGGGAAAAAGTAGGTTAATAATCCCACACTTTTCATATGGGGAGAGTGTGTGTTGTTTAAAAAATAAAAACCTCCCATTTTAAGTAAGGAGATGCTAAAAGTTAGTCAAAGTTTCTCACTGGATGTATGTGTTGTGACCAGTGGAAAAAATGTATCTGATGCCATCGGAAGTGGTAGTGTGAAGAACTTCTACTTTGTTATGACGAGTGGTGTAATGTGTGAAATTAATACCAAATAAAGAATATTCAGTCCACTGAATATCCTACAGGGGCCATGATTTCACCACCTAGTTCCTACGAAAAAAATTTCTCTACAAGCCCTACTGGCCAAAAAAAAAATTGAACAAATTCTAAAAATTGAATTGTAGAGAAATAAATAAAATGCCAATCTAAAACAAATTAATCTGTAGATCTAATAGATCATACCTTATTTGTAAATCAGGTCTTCGAGTGCCAGTTTGCAAAAAAAAAAAGCCTCAAATTAAATTATGGCCTAGGGTAGGCAAATTTATAGTCAAATTTTACTAAATCAACGTTCTAAACATAATGGCAAGGTTTGCTTTGGCTATAGACACTCCCAATGACTGCGATACTCCAAATTTGGGCCAAGATGCTAAAGCAAGAATGGTCTCAAATGGCTATGTGAAGAGAAATTCCCCAAGCTCTGGTACCATGTAAGAATTTTCCTTAGGGAAAAATTACCCAAGATCAAGGAACTCAAGCACAAGCACAATAGTAGACCAAAAGAGTATGATCAATATGAGAATGAATATCTCCAACATGTACATACACACTAGGAGTGCCTATATATAAATGCCTCTAAGATGCATCTAGAATGGTTCTAGAAAGAGCCATGAGATAAGATAAGCATGACAACTAAGCACGTGTCTTATCTTTCATTGTAGATGAGAGGATAAGTATGACAAGGTGTATCTCATGTAGAGATTTTTTAGACACCAAGTGCTTAATTAGAGTGCTAACCCCTATGTTTTCAACATGATAACTCACAAGAGTACACATACTCCTAGGTGACTAACAAATAAATAATTAAATAATGCATTAACCTAAGTAAACTTAAGTAAACTGTAAATAGTAAATACTTATTTACACAAACAAAAATACTACATTATATGTATAATATTGGCAAAATATGACATACTATCTACCCATAGGTTAATGGTTCTATCTGGACTTAATAAGTCCAACTAAACATAAGTTCACAAATGTCTTGGCGGTGTTAAAACAAAGTATGTAAAATTATTATAAAATAGATGAAATAATAAGCCTCGTCATTTGCCCTCTAGTAATTTTAATGCTTTTCCTCAAGCATTGCATCTTCTAGTCATTGATTAGAAATCTCCAACTTCAATCCTCCCTCTCTTGCTACTTTTGAAAGTGTAGTAGAATCCTCACATTCTCTCCTAGACTTCCCTTCTATGGTCCTCCTTCAACTTTTCAAGTCATTTAGAAATGATATCATATAGGGGCCATGTGAGCATTGATGGTTGCATTGTTAGTGGACACCATAGTTTTGGTCTATTCTACCTTCACAATTGTATGTATTTTGGAGCTCGATGAAGGGTTGTCTCTAAGTTGATAGAACTATGTGGTTCTAATCTTTTGAGTCCTTTAGGTAGTCTTCCCCATTTTCTTTTAACACCAACCATGACTCTTTGAAAGGTAAAGTAAGGCAAGTTGTCATATTCAACATATACCTTTTTTTTGAACTCAAGGTTCATCTTCTTATCTCCTAGTGCTTATCCCCATAGGTTAGTCTAAACCAATCCCTAAGGGTTTCTTCTAGTTTATCACTCTTAGCTCTTAATGATAGGGGTTCTATTTTTTCCTCATCTCTGTAATACATCAATTGCTTATCATAATTAACTTCATTGTGCATCCAAGAAATCAGAGCCCTTAGATGTATATCACCTATGTAAGGTAAAGTATTCCATTGAGTTTCTGCAAGGATAATGAAATTGTGCACATACAATTCATAGAGTAAATTTTTCTACTAGGATGGAAGAGTTTGGTATAAACCATAGAATTCTTGAGCTGACTTGAATCCTACATTTATGTCTTTGAGGGTCAACATAAGTTGGAATAAAAGGAATTGTTCTTTTAAACAAAAAGCATAGATCCTAAGTGGTGGTCTGCAAGTAATTATTTGATTAGCCAATTTAAGGGCATGATCCATCTTTTGTTTCTATTTTTCAAATTGCTCTCTCAATTCTGCAATTTCTTCACCCTGATATACTATGACCTTCTTCATCTCCTTTTTCTCCTCTTTCCATAAGAAGCATTTATAGGGTAATTGGGCCACTTCCTTCCCCATGGTTATTTTTCTTCCTCTATTCCCTCCATTACTATTCTAAGCTATTTGTAAACCATGTTCACTTGTAGGAAACTAGGCTACTTTTCAAACAAGTTGACTGATGTATAATTTTGGCTTTTTCATCTTTATGGTATAGAGTATATTGTTAGCTTGCTGGGGAATTATTTTGGCTTTCATTCACCTCAACCCTACATTCCTTATCAAGGTTTTGAGGAATATATGGGGCTTAAGGTTGACTGGGGGAATAATCCAAGGACAACTTGAACTAGAGATTCTTCATTGGATGGTTTAGGTGAAGTAGACTGAGTTTCTATTGACAATTTAGAAGTTTTTCCTATCAGTTGAGGGCTTCTTCACAAAATGGTCTCCTCAAGCACCATGACCTTCTTCCTAATACCTCTTTTTAGTGTCTCTATTATAGGAGTGACTATTGTAGGACCTCACTTTAGTTTCTTTTTCTTTAAGACTGTAGGATTTCTTTTTTTTGCTACTGGAGCTGAGATTTCTTCTTGTAATTTGTGTTTCCTCTTTGCTTGGGTAGAGGTAGGTACATTTCTCTTTTGAGTGAGTAAAGGCACATTTTATTGCACATTTTTAGTTTCAACATCTTGGGTACTTTGCTCAGTAGTTGCGTTAATGGGGACTACATTTTCTTTACTAGGTTGTTCATTAGGGGTAGCCTAAGGTTGCAAGGTTTTACACTAGAAAATTTCTGCCCATGACATGGGAGAGACATCCCTAAGAGATCTCTCTATGAGCAGTTTAATTAGGGCATGGTGGGTAACAAAGTTGTCCTTCCCTTTCTGAGTTTCCTTAGCACTAATGCATAACATATTATACAAGAAATTAGAAACATTCACTAGAGAATTATGCCTTACATAATTGAGCAACTTAAAATGATGTGCATGCAAATATGAAAATATTCCTTCATAGATAAAATACCTAATAATATGGATTGCTAATTCATGGTATGGTGATAGAAGAGATAGTCTTTTGAAACCCTGCTTGATTGTGTCCAATGGAGGATCAGTTGGTATGAAAAACTAGGCCCTAGCTGACATTGCATCATGTGCATTAGGGTAGTGTTCTCCCACTATTGGTAAGCCCGTTACTTCTACTATACGCTCTTCTATAGAAACAACTATCAATCCTTATACTGTTGCTTCAGCTTCCTCAAATGTATATATAAATTCAGTGGCCGCTTCATCATCAAACTCTATTAGTTTTAGAAAATACCCTAACCAGCCACATGCATTAAATCTTCTCATTGCCTCTACATCTGAGAGTAAAACACTATGCTCCACCAGTTCTTGTCACTAAAATTGTCCTCCCATTTGTGCTTGCCAATTTCAATCTCTGCTTTGTTTTCACTATTACCTTCTTCCCTTCTATAAATTTAGGCTTTCTTGTGTTTTTGAAAATCATAGACTGTTCACATTTCACATTCTTTTTGCTAATTTCCATCATGAAAAATATGTCATGAGCAATAATAATTTAAATTTTAATGAAAATAAATCATAGATATGTGAGAATCATCCCAAAATTGAATTTTGGTCACATCATAGCCTGACAGAGAGAAATTACTTGGGAATAAGGATACAACACATGACATTTACATACTATAGCAATTGAGTTTTGGATTTTGAGGATCTTTAATAAATAAATATAAATATCATTGGAAGTTAATAACCTTCCCTGCCCCTACTAAATATGGACAAATGTCCTCACTTGTCATAATTGGCACAAAGTGTGGAACTAGCATAACGTCACAATGATACATTCAATGCAATACTAGATATAAACATTGAAATCAATGTACTATAAATAAATAAAATTTTGAAAAGCTTATACCTCCTAATTGATCATTCTATGTGCCAAAAGGTGGCAAGAGTTGAAGGTCAGAAATGATAGTAGATGTTAGTAGACTCATCATGTTATTGAAAGCATTACAAAATGATGACATGGAAGATGGGTGGATGGTAGAGAAATAAATGAGGTGAATTGAAAAAGAAATTAGAAAGTGAATGAATAATTTGAACTTTATGTGGACATAAAGTGTTTATTATGGGCATTCTTAGAGAAGTTGTTATTGAAGAGTTGCAGGCAGGAGGTCAATACCTTTTGCTATAGGAAGTGTGTTAACTGGACAACTGTGTAGTTGGAACTATTTTAGGAACTCATATTTGGTCTATTGTTTATGATAAAGGCATAACCTATGATTGTTTACAAAAAAATTGAAGTGAAAAAGATCAATGGTTGTTAGCTAGACTGCTCCATTGTCAAATACATACTAAATTTCATAAAGCCCTAACCACCATGTCTGCAATTTCCTTAGATTCTCTTGGAAATGAGAATCATATAGGAGGGCCCAGTCTCCCACTTGGAATGTTTTATTACTGATATGTGCATCATGCCACTTCTTTCACTACTATTGAATGATCTATATTCTCTCTAATGCTATCTTTCACATTTCTCCAGTGAGTTCACATAGAGAAGTCTCTCTTATTGTGCTACAAGAAGACTAATGCTCAATTCAAAAGCAATGCAGAGAGTTTTATGTTCAAATTCAATAGGAAACATTGTTGCTTGACCATACACAAGTTCAAATGGAGTAAATCTAGTGGATATTTTCCGTGTAGTTTTCCATGCCCATGCAACTTAAGTTAATCTATTGCTCCAATCCTTTTTATATATGTGCACTATCTAAGTCGGTATTACTTCAATTTCATTATTGGTGATCTTGGCTTGCCTATTTTCCTGAGGGTGATAAGGACTAAATTGTTGGTGCCTTATGTTGTATTATTTTATAAATTTAGTGATCAACTTTGATGTGAACTAAGCTCCTTGATTTGTGACAAGTTCTCTAGGAACTCCATAGCATGTGAATATTTCTTCATATAAAAATTTATCTACATTCTCATCTCTTGCATTTTTCATTGTCCTGACTTCCACCCATTTAGTTAAATAATTTGTGCATACTAAGATGTAGGATTTACCATTTTATGGTGGGTCAATTGGACCTATAAAGTCTATACCCCACTTATCAAAGGGCGTTACAATAATTTGTGGATTGAGTGGCATCTCATATAACTTGGTTAGCCGGCCCATCCTCTGGCATCTATCACACTTGGTGTTATAATTTGTTGCATCCTTATGTAATGTTGGCCAATAATATCCAATAGTAAGTATCTTGAGTGTTGTTCTCTTTCCTAAAAAATGGCCTCTAGATGGTTCATCATGACAAGTATGCAGTACGTCATATAGATCATCCTCTCTAACACATCCTTTTGTCCTTGTGAGATAAGTGTGGGAGCATTCTATTTGTAGCTAGATAGTTTTCTATGCCCATATATCATGGTGTATGAGTTTCCATGTGGAACAAATTCTCATCTAGGAAGGTATCTTCAATTGGAGTTGGATCTTCATTAGCAATGTATAGTCTAGACAAATAATCAGCAACTATGTTGGACTTTCTTGGCTTATCAATAATGTTAATATCAAACTCTTGCAACAACAAAAGTCATCTTGCCAATCTACCCATCACAATAGGTTTTTTCATTAAGTACTTTAAAGCTAAGTGGTTAGTATGAACAAAAATAGGAAATCCAATTACATAATGTCTAAAATTGTTCAACACATAGACTACAACTAAAAGTTCTTTTTCAGTTATTGTGTAATTTATTTTAGGACCATGAAGGCTTTTACTAATATAATATATGGCATTTTCAAGATTAATAGGCTATTGTCCTAATACAACACCTACAACATAGTCTAATGCATCAATATGGATATGAAATGGAATTGACCAATTAGGTCCCTTTAAAACTAGTGTTGTAGTGAGGAGTTTCTTAAGCTACAGGAAGGCTTCATGACATGTGGGTATCCAATTGAATTCATCTTCTTTAGTCAACAGTTTATACAAGGGACTAGCTATTTTACTAAAATCTTTAATGAAACACCTATAATAGCCAGCATGACCTAAAAAAGATCTCACATCCTTTGGTTTTGTAGGTATGGGTAATGTTATAATTACCTCTATTTAGCTGGATCCACTTGTATTCTTGTGACTAGTATAAAATGACCAAGCACCACCCCTTCCTACATGAGCATGAAACATTTCTCACTATTGAGGGATAGATTATGTTCTTTGTATCAGATAAGAACCTTTTCCAAATTCATCAAGGTGTCCTCAAAGCTAACTCCACACACTGTGAAATTTTCCATGTATATTTCCATGTAGTCATGCAATATATTAGCAAGAATGATGATCATAGCACTTTGAAATGTCATAGAGGCATTACACATGCCAAATGGCAAGACAAAATATGCAAAAGTAACCCATGGACATGTAAATGTGGTCTTATCTTGATCTTCAAGGGTTATATTTATCTAATTATAAACACTATACCCATCTAGGAAATAAAAATATTTCTCACCAGCCAAAGTGTCCAGAATTTGATCAATGAAGGGTAAAGGAAAGTGATCCTTTTTGGTTGCCTTATTCAACTCTTTGTAATCTACACATTTCCCTCCCATTTTAGGCACTATAACCAAAGGTGAGGCCCATCTACTATCAGATATAGGGTATATAAAACCAGCATAAAGCAATGTCTGTAGTTTAGTTTTAACTATTTCTCTGAGTGTTGGATTAATCCTCCTCTAGGGTTGACAGAGTGGTAGGCACCATTCATTGATATATATTCTATGAGTGCACAATGTAGGACTCAACCCTTCCATATCCAAATAATCCCATGCAAAATCCTTTTCATGTTTTTGAAGAAGCTCTATTAACTGTTTCATCTATTTAGGAGGCAGTTTGTGATTAACATGGAGATTATGACCTTTTGACAACTCAAAAGTAGTTGTGAGATCAACCATAGAAGCTTCAAAGTTTAGACTTATATCTAATTACATGGTGAAAGCTTATGGATAACATCTAGTTACTTAGGCATGAAAAATTCTCATTAAATTCCTCATATATCATTAATACCAAAATAGAACTAACAGATACATCTTTTTCTACCATACATGTATTATTAAGAATACTCTAAATTATTGAATCTTCTTCCTATAGCTTTACAATAGATTATCTATGTAACATCATAATCTATGGTATAGAGTTTAACTCTTCTTCTCCATCACCTAAATCTGGCCATACAGATGTACTTAAATCTGGTTGTGGTTTTGTTGGAGGATACAAATCAAATTTTCTTGTTGCTTGTCTAATATGGTCACACTCCTTAACCTATGACTTATATTTGCATCAGCTATAGCTAATCATGGTCATCCTAAACTGATAGGATAAATAGATAAATTAACTTTTTGCGAAAAAATCATGAAATTTTCAAGGTAATCTAGAGAGTCTAGGGTTACTACTATGTCTTCTATCATCCCATTAGGAGTGACAGTAGAGCTATTTACAAGCTACACAATTGTTGGGGTAGTTCTTAACCCTGTTATATTCATCTTTTTCATAGTATCCTTAGTCATAATATTTATAGCAACACCAAGATCAATAAAATAATTTTTAACAAACTGACCATTTATAATCACATTCACAACTGACTTCTTACATTAGAGTATTTAGGAATAATAAATTTTCCTAACATAATGTTAGCCAATTGTCCTACAACATGGACTGTAGTGGGGTCCTTTTTCTTTCTTCTAGGTTTTTTCAGATAGGCTTCTCTAATGGCTTTGCCATATATAGGGACATCTATGATAGCTTGGAATAAAGGAATTTGGGCATGTATGTTCTTCAATTGATCAATGATATCAAATGACTATTCCTCTGTTTGTGTAGGTTTACTTTGTATGAGCTTCTTTGGAAAAGGAGGTTCAACTATTGTTTGAGTTTGAGCTAAGCTAGTTACATTGGTTGGGTCAAGCACTTGTGATTGAGAAGTTATGGATTCTTATGCTATAAGAGTATCTGATATTTCTATTATGAGAGGTGGTTTAGGCACTAGTAGGATTGTACTAGATCTCAAATGTATATCTGCAACATTTAGAGCATAAGTAGGGTATTGTTGAGTATCAGTAGAATACATAGGTTGTTGTGACCACTGGATATTTGGATTTGGCTAAGGTTGTGTAGGCAACTGAGTCTATTTTTGAGGTCCAAAGCTTATAGTTAGTGGTATTAGTGTAGGTTGTTGGACTAGAGGTGGTAATTGTGGATTACTAGTATTTTGGTTAGGCCATTGCTGAGGTCCTCTCCATTGGTTTGTAGATTACCAATTGGCTTGGGGTGGTTTCTATTAGTTCAAATAATTATTCCATTGATTATTTTGCTAGTTAGTCCAATGGTTGTTTTCTTGGTTTGGCCAAGAAGGTTAGAAATTCTGAGGCCATTAAGGTTGTTGTGGATTATTTTGCCAAGCATTATTCCAATTAGGTTGAATTTATTGTGGAGGACCTTGGGTACTATGGTTTTTCCATTGATTACCATAAAAATTTGAATTTCATAAAGGATCTTGAGGCATTCCTTGATGTGATGCCTATGGATAGTGTTGAGCAACAAAGAATACTTGCTCAT
Organism: Cupressus sempervirens; assembly: GCA_028749045.1. Lineage (NCBI taxonomy): Eukaryota > Viridiplantae > Streptophyta > Pinopsida > Cupressales > Cupressaceae > Cupressus > Cupressus sempervirens. The sequence goes on along the minus strand of CM053791.1, from coordinate 489,782,210 downwards.
CCTCTCCTTATATCTTGATGTACTTAATTAGAAGATGTTGGTTCTTTATGCTAGAAACCAATTTGAACTAACAATCTTTCTTCTACTTTTGGTAGTATAGATAGTACTCAGTTAATTATGCATCAACCTCTGCATGCTTCTTTGTGTTCATTATGTCAAGATGTGTAGCAACATCATTTATGATGTCCTCCTTAAAATCTAAGAATAGATTAGATATCTTGAGCTTTGAACTACCTTGATTGAGTCCTTTACTGGTTGTGGTTTGGTGTCCTCTACCTTTCTTCATAGTTTACCTTGAGTAGTTAAGAAAATTTTTCTTGAGGTCATCCCAAGAAGATTGATATACATCACCACTAGCCATCAGGTCTAGTGCTTCTAGACAATTATCATCCACCCCTCTCAAAAAGACTAGTTTTTGTGAATCCTCTGCCAAGTACATGCTGGGGGTTCTTCTGTAGTGTATACAAGAAACATTAAACATATTCCTCTAATGTTTCATCCTCTTTTTGTGACAGTCTAAATATATCATCTCCTCTTGATCCATTTTCCTTGCAATACTCTTTGTATTTGTCCAAAAATAGAGCTTGCATTTCATCCCAAGTACCTACTACATTGTCTCCTAAACCCATGAACCATTGTAAAGCTGATTCTTTTAGTATTTCTAAAAATAACTTGAGCTTACATGCATTAGTGTTATAGTCAAAACTATGATAGAATATGTCAAACTCAAACAAAAAAGTATAAGGATCTTTAGTTGCAAGGCCATAGAACTTTGGAAGAGCAGTTGCAGATATATTTTTGAAATTAGCATTGGTTGAAAGGCTTGGGAGAGGAAATGCAAAAGTAGTTTGTGCCATTATTGGAGGTATTTGATTATGGGGTTACTGCTGAAAAGGAACATTGGGTACTATATTGTTAACAATAAGTGGATTTGGAGTAGAACTACCAAGAACACTAGCCAAAATTTCAGCAAAAGGTTGAAGACCATTTGAGTCCAAGGGTTGTGCTCTAGAGGAAGATTCTATAGGAAAAATAGGGCTTGCATCCTCAAAAAGAAACTCAACTTCTTCTTCAATTTCTTTGTTCAAATTAACAGACTCCCATGGAAGAGATCTGTTGTATTCATCTCGTTGTCTTCCTCTTCAATGCATGCAATTGAATTTTCACACTAGTGAAGAAACTTTTTGGACTGAAAAAAAAAAAAAAAACAACTATAACCTATTAAAGATGTTCCTAGCTTGACACCATGCCTGAAAACAACATCAAAAATGGCTCGCCTCACAATAGGTGTGTCATAATCATGCCCAAGGCCTTACTTAGGAATAATACATTCAATCTAAGAACTATTCTCCCCACCATGAGGTGCATTTAATTTTTTGACACATGGATGTATACTTGAAGTGGTTGGCACAATATGTGCTCTAGGTTTCTTAAAGTGTCATTATACTTATGCTGCAGGAAAGTAAAATGCAAAGAAGGAACCTACACTAGTGTTGCAGAAAACTAACTCACTTCATTCTTCACTAAAATGAATACTGGAAATTGATGGGGACACAACCCAAGAACAGAATGGACACAATAGGAAAGGGAAATTATATTAACTGAGAAAATATGCTAGTACAAATAGTGCAGAGAAAATAAACTTTGAAACATGCCCTATGGGCTTACAATAGCATAAATCTGGAGAATATTTCTCCTTTTAGCACCTCCTCTCAAGCTCCAATCCGAACTGCCTTTTACAATGCCAAAAATCTCCTTAAATAGACCCCGGAGGGTTAAGGACTAGGAGTACATTCTAGAAAGTGCTAGTAGGCATTCACCGACAAGATAGAAGGTTCCAGAAGCCGCGTTAGAAGTCGGTGCAAATCTAGAAGAATCCAGAAACGGTAGCCGAACTTCCGGGAGGCATAACTTTTGAACCGTAGCTCCGATTGACGAACCGTTTGCATTTTCGAAAAGCTCTCGAAGTGCTCTATAGCCCTATGGACAAGTGTTGCTTGTCCCCCATTTTTTGACCATTTTCAAGGTCATTTAATGCCCCAAACCTGACTTTGAAGCATTCTTAGGAGGTCTCTGAAACCCAAAAAACTGCAATAACTTTCAAACTGTGGGGCCTTTTGACCTGATTCTTTTTCTGGAATGCTCTAAATCTCAATTACATTCATCTAGCCAAGTCACACCTTCTAGGTCACCAAAATGATGGCCAAATTGCATGCTCCTATTTTTTCGGGATTTTCAAATGCACTGATAGTTGAACTATGAGAGTTGGAACCTTTATTTGAGCCAAATGGGTATCCAAAAAATGTAAAGACATGAAATAGAAACTAAGTCTAAGTACATTTTTTTGGGTGACACAGGATTGCCCTTATACCTCTGGATGCTCTTGCATCAGACACCCAGGGTAGATTGAAAAGTGACCCTGTCACTTTATGGATGGTAGAGGAAATCCCAAATGGGAAACCTCAGCTGCTGAAATCCAAGTTGAGTCCTCGGTCGGTCATCCTTTCCGTTTGACCAAATACTCTTCATACCGCCTGTTTCTAGTACTCCTACCCACACGATGATCTAGAATGTCTTCTATCTCCTCCTTTTTAGAAGCAGGAATTGGACATGGCTCTAAAACCAGCTCTTCATTTGCACCATCATCATGATACTCTGTTAAATCTACAATGTTGAAAATGGGAGAAATGTGAATACCATCTGGCAGCTCCACCTCATATGCATTTCCTGAGTTATGTTTCTTCAAAATTTTGCAAGGGCCAAATTTCTTTATTTCCAGCTTGTTGTAAGTACCAACTGGAAATCTTTCTTTTCATAAGTACACCATGACTAGATCCCCTACTTGGAATTCCTTATGTCTTCTCCTTGCATCAGCCCTAGCTTTATACTCTTGATTCATCTTGATAATGTGTGCTTGAACCTCCTCATGTAGACGCTTGATGTGTTCAGCAAATTCCTCAGCTTCAGCACTTGTTCTCTCCCCTTGTTCTATCTTCCTCAATTCTGGTGCAGTCCTTGGGCTATTTCCATATACAATTTGAAATGGTGATTTTCTAGTACTCCTATTTACAGAGTTATTATAAGCAAACTCTGCCTGTGGTAGAATCAAATCCCATCCCTTGGGCTTATCTCCAACTAAACATCTCAGCAAATTGCCCAGACTTCTATTTACCACTTCTGTTTGGCCATCAGTCTGTGGGTGATGCATGGAACTGAATTTCAAGTCTGTTCTCAACTTCTTCCACAATGTCCTCCAGAAATACCCCACAAATTTAGTATCTCGGTCAGAAACTATACTCCTTGGAAGACCATGTAGTCTTACCACTTCTTTGAAAAACAAGTCTGCAATATGGACAACATCATGAGTTTTGTGGCATGGAATGAAATGTGCCATTTTGGAGAACCTATCAACCACCATGAATACTGAGTCATTACCCCTTTGTGTCCTTGGCAATCCAAGAACAAAATCCATACTTATGTCCTCCCAGGGCCTTGATGGAACAGGCAATGGCTGATATAGGCCAGCATTGTGACTAAACCCCTTGGCAACTTGAAAAACCTGGCAACTCTATACAAACTTCTTCACATCATGTGTAATTTGAGGCCAAAAATAATGTTCTCTAAGAATGGCAATGGTCTTATCCCGACCAAAATGTCCTGCCATCCCTCCACTGTGTTTCTCCTTAATCAGATTTTCCCTCATGGAACTCCTTGGAATGCACAATTGACTACCTTTGAACAACATGCCATCCTGAATCAAATAGTCTAACCACTTGGTTCTATCTACAGCAACAGGTTCTTTACAAGCTTTCCATGCTTCAGAAAAATCAGGATCCTCGGGGTACAAATTCTTGAGTTCATCAAACCCAACTACTTCAACCTGCATTGTTGTAAGCAACAACTGTCTCCTACTTAATGCATCTGCAACCCTGTTAGATTTTCCACTTCTATGCTTCAACACAAATGTATAACTCTGCAAGAATTCTACCCACTTCATATGCCTCTGATTCAATTTACCTTGGCTATTTAGGTACTGTAATGCCTGATGATCAGTATACAAAACAAATTCCTTTGGCAATAAATAATGCCTCCATTTCTTTAAGGCCTGAACTATTGCATAGAACTCTTGATCATAAACAGAATACTTCTTCTTTGCATCATTCAATTTTTCACTAAAATATGCAATAGGCTTACCTTCTTGGCTTAATATAGCCCCAATAGTGCTACCACTAGCATCACAATCCACCTGGAATACTTTTCTAAAATCTAGAAGTGCCAACACAGGTTGTTCAGTCACCTTCTTCTTCAGCAATTCAAAACTTCTCGCAGCTGCTGTAGTCCATTTGAACTCTTTTCTATCCCCTCTTATTGTATCAGTTAGAGGTGCACATATGCCACTGAAATTCTTAATAAACTTCTTGTAAAAACTAACCAGACCATGAAATGATCTTACCTCAGTAGCAGACCTTGGAGTAGGCCATTCCAAGATGGCTTTTACCTTCTCTGGATCCATTTTGAGACCTTCAGGTGATATAACAAATCCCAAATAGACTAACTCCCTTTTTGTAAAGACACACTTCTTTAGATTAATTAATAGTTTCTCTTCCCTTAGCCTTTCAAGGACACTACGAATATGTAGTAAATGTTCTTCCAAAGTCTTGCTAAAAATTAAAATATCATCCAAATAGACAATAACAAATTTTCCCAAGAACTTCTTAAGTACCTCATTCATGAGCCGCATGAAGGTGCTTGGGGCATTCGTCAATCCAAAGGGCATGACTAACCACTCATAAAGACCCTCCTTGGTCTTGAAGGCTATTTTCCACTCATCTCCTTCTCAAATCCGTATCTGATTATAGCCACTCTTTAGATCTATCTTTGTGAAGTACTGAGCTCCACTCAAGCAGTCCATAAGATCATCCATCCTTGGCAAAGGAAATCGGTACTTGATGGTTATCCTATTTATAGCTCAGGAATCTGTACACATCCTCCACTCTCCATCCTTCTTTGGTGCGAGTACTGCAGGTACTGCACATGGACTCAGACTCTCTCGAATCAAGCCCTTCCTCAACAGCTCTTGAACCTGTCTATTTAGCTCCTTTGTTTCAGTAGGAGTCATCCTGTGAGAAACCTTGTTAGGTAAACTAGCTCCTGGAATCAGATCTATCTGATGACTAATTTGCCTTACTGGTGGCAATCCATCTGGAACATTATCAGAGATAATATCTCCAAATTCTCCTAGTAAATCTGAAACTTCAAATGGTATTTCACTACTACCTTCTTTATCTTTCCTAGGAATCAAAGCATAGCACATACACTGATGTTTCATGCCATCTAAAAACTTCCTTCCATCAACAAGACAAATCCTAGCAATGCTACATACCTTTTCACCTTCCTTTTTCATGGGCTTCAATTTGTGGTGAACTCCATCCTTTGTCAGAGAGTATGTGTTTGCATGTCCATCATGTATTGCATGTCTATCAAACTGCCATGGTCTACCCAACAATAGATGGCAAACATCCATTGAAATAACATCACAGAGAACTTCATCATGGTAACTCCCAATTTTGAATTTTACTAAACATTGTTCACTTACCAGGACCTTATGATCATCTTTCACCCAAGAAATCTGATAGGGCTGGGGATGTTTCTCCCTCTTGAGCTTTAGCTTAGAGACCATCTCTTCTGATACCAAGTTATCAGTGCTACCACCATCAATGATCACATCACAACATTTATCCTCACACTTGCATCTGGTACGGAACAAACTCCTCCGTTGTCTTGGTTCATTTTCACCACTTAGTAGGACTCTTTCATTTACCAAGGTCTCTCCTCTTTCTGCATCCTCTAAATGTGATGATTGTGCATCCTCATCCACATGAGCAACCCTATCTTGGCCCTTAGCTCTCCTATCTGTCCTTCCTTGTCGTTGAGGGCATTCAAAGGCATGATGGCCTTCTTCATTGCAATGGAAACAGGTACCACGGAAGCCTCCTCTTCCTTGTCCACGTCCTCTACCTCTTCCTCTTTGATTTCCAAAATCTTGATCACGGGAGCAGTTGAAACCCTCATTCCTCTGGTTCCTGCTAGTACCCTCATCTTCATTTTTCTTTTGAGTTTCATTGTGGCCTCCAGATGATCTACCGCTTCCCCTTCCTCCTTGACTGCGCCCTCTTTGTCTTCCTTCAAACCTTTTACTCAGCTTCTCTTCAACTCGTATGGCAAACTGGTATGCTTCTTCAACGTTGGTCATTCTTACCAGACTTAATTCCTCCTGGATGCTAGGTCGTAACCCACTGATATAACGAGCAACCTTCTCCTTATTTGCTTCTGCATGCCCCGCTCTAATTAGGAGTCGGTAAAACTCCTCTGTATATTCTTGGACTGATCTTCCTGCTTGCTTTAACCCATGCATCTTCTTAAACAGATCAAGCTCGTAGTCCACAGGAATGAACTGCTTCTTCAATTTGTCCACCATGCGATCCCATCTTGTGATCTTCTCCTTTCCTCTTCTAAGTCTTTCCAGTTGAACCTCTTGCCACCAGATTTTGGCATGGCCTTTCAGTTTGGCCTTTGCAAACTTAACCCTATCTGGGTCCCTTATATCCTCATACTCAAAGTATTCTTCCAGTTCATTGATCCAATCGATCAACTCATCTAGTTTCAAATTTCCCGAAAATATACCCACTTCAATTGTAGGTCTTTTCCCAAACCTAGTAATGGCCCTAAAAAGCCTTTCCTCTACAGGATTCAGAACTTCCCCGTCAACTTCCATTACTTCCTCTTCATTGTCATCCTCACTATTGTCATCTGCGGCAATATTTGCTCCTCTACGAAGCTCCTCTTGCAATGCTTGTACCTGTCTCTGGAGGGCTCTAACCTCCTCAAGATCAACAGCTCTGGCCCTTCTGCCACACTCTCTTCGTGGAGGCATCTTCTAACTCGAACCCACAACCACATAGTCCTAGTGCAAACTGCCTCACAGTCGGCGCTCTGTCTACACACTCAGGAAAACTAGGCTCTGATACCACTAGATGGGGACACAACCCAAGAACAGAATGGACACAATAGAAAAGGGAAATTATATTAACTGAGAAAATATGCTAGTACAAACAGTGCAGAGAAAATAAACTTCGAAACATGCCCTACGGGCTTACAATAGCATAAATCTGGAGAATATTTCTCCTTTTAGCACCTCCTCTCAAGCTCCAATCCGAACTGCCTTTTACAATGCAAAAATCTCCTTAAATAGACCCCAGAGGGTTAAGGACTAGGAGTTCATTCTAGAAAGTGCTAGTAGGCATCCACCGACAAAATAGAAGGTTCCAAAAGCCGCGTTAGAAGTCGGTGCAAATTTAGAAGAATCCAGAAATGGTAGCCGAACTTCCGGGAGGCATAACTTTTGAACCGTAGCTCCTATTGACGAACCGTTTACATTTTCGGAAAGCTCTCAAAGCGCTCTATAGCCCTATGGACAAGCTTCGCTTGTCCCCCATTTTTTGACCCTTTTTGAGGTCATTTAATGCCCCAAACCTGACTTTGAAGCATTCTTAGGAGGTCTCCGAAACTCGAAAAACTACAATAACTTTCAAACCGTGGGGCCTTTTGACTTGATTCTTTTTCTGGAATGCTCTAAATCTCAATTACATTCATCTGGCCAAGTCACACCTTCTAGGTCACCAAAATGATGGCCAAATTGCATGCTCCTATTTTTTTGAGATTTTCAAATGCACTGATAGTTGAACTATGAGAGTTGGAACCTTTATTTGAGCCAAATGGGTATCCAAAAATGTAAAGACATGAAATAGAAACTAAGTCTATGTACATTTTTTTGGGTGACACAGGATTGCCCTTATACCTCTGGATGCTCCTGCATCAGAAATGCAATTAAATGCTAACTTATATTCCAACTTAGACCATTCACTATAACTATTCTCACAAATGCTGTCAGAATATTTACAAAGTATGATGTTGTAGGAAGAAAATTAAAACTTCTACTTGAAATACTAAAAATACAAAGTAAATCTACACTACTCTAGTCTAATCCACCTCCCAAATGGCCCCCCTTGATCAACTTTTGCAAATCTACTAACACAGAATATAAACCAAGAATTATTTCATTATATTTCAAGATTCTTTACATAAGAACAATATGAAAAAACTGTAAAGCCAATTCACTATGATAGTCAATAGTTTCTTTTCATAGACTTTCTTTATTCCAAAAACTTTCAAAACTATCAATCCACTCCCTATTAATAGAGGATGAACACTTATTCTAAAATAGGAAATTGACTACAAATCTGCCAGAGAAAAGAAGGAAATATAACAATTCGTGGTAAAAACAATAAAGTGTAGATAACCAATTTGACACAATAGTAAATGTAGAGAGAATATCACAACTTTTTATCCCTGCATTCTTGGAAATAGCTCCTCCTTTGTACTAGCTATGTCTCATGATACCATTATGGTTCTTCCACCTAGATTGGACTTTAGTGTTCCTCCTTGAAATTAGGTTATTTATGACATAGAAATATTTGAAAATAGGCATAATTAAATTAAATCCAAATATTAGAACACACATTCTGATGGTCATATGAAATACTGCATTATATGTATAATATTGGTAAAATATGACATACTATCTACCAATAGGTTAATGGTTCTATTTGGACTTAATAAGTTCAACTAAACATAAGTTCACAAGTGTCTTGGCAGTGTTAAAATAGAGTATTTAAAATTATCATAAAATAGAGGCAATAATTAGCCTCATCAATTAATTTACACTTGGTCTCAAAATTGTCAATATTTCTTCTCCATAAAAATTGAGCAAATTCCCTAGACTTGACAAAGCTCTCATCATCAATAAATGTTTTAGAGGCCTATGTTATTATAGGATCTATTTCCTTACCTCTGTAATCTCCCATAGTGAAATCTAGTGTTGGTACAAGAGAATTCTTAGGCACTCCTTCTATATCTATAGTTATAACTACAATCTCCCTCTTCCCTCCCATTTGTCTCAATTGTTCTCTCAAAGATATTTCATCATCTATCCTAAGTGGGGTCTAGGTAGGTGAATATTCCTCAATCTGAGAAGATGACCCTTGCTCCAATTTTTGTTTCTTAGGTACATGTGTAGCAAGTGGACTTTTAGAACTTGGTCTTTTATATAGAGGAATAGGTTGTACACTCCTAGCCACTATGTACCCAACTCTTTTCTACAATGTATAATGTCCTTGTTTTAAAATCATTTTGCCTACTAATCTATTTTCTACCTAAATGGCCTTGTTAGGATATGCTTGTGTCAAAATTTTCTTCTTTTTATTTAAAGTTTGAATAATCCTAGCAAAGTTATCCATCAACATAACTATTTTCATACCCCAATATTTTCTATTAGCTAGGGAATCATAGTCTGGCTCAAAATCCTTTACAAAATCAAGGACTCTATTGTATACTTTCTACTTCTCCTTCCTAAGCTCCTACTCTTGTAATGAGAATTTATTTTTAACTATGTCCTTAGGAAAGTATACCATTTTCTTATGATCTTTAGCTTTATTTCTTTCTTTGAAAGGTCATAAAATCCCTCCAAATCTATAGAATAGGTATGGGATTGAGCCATTTGATATCTATCTAAAAGATTCTCCAAGTTCTTCCATCCCTTCTTGACAAAAATAAATTTTTGCACAATAACAATTTGGGGAAAGAAAGTACCTTTATATTTTCCCAATAGTTCTCTTTCTTCCAATGATCCTATCTACTATAGAAGCTCAACAATTCCTACTTTTAAAGGCACTTGATAAGCTAGCACATGTGGTTTTCCTAGAAAACCATAAACTTTGAAAATAGTAGATACTGCATATGGGATGATGTATCCCCAATTATGACTCACCATCAACCCTTTAGCATGATCTTTGGTATAATCAATTGTAGTAGAGGTTATGGTATTCTAGGGCTATCCCCTATTAACAACTTTCTAAGCCTGGAAGAAAAATTCCTATCAAATCTAACAAAAATGGCATCAATCATCTCCCATGTCATATATGCACTCCATAATTGGACAGGGATCTTTTCTTCATCTCTTTCCAATTCCAACTTCATTTCTTTATAGAAAAAGGTAACTCCCTTATACAAGCATATGTACATCAACATGTAGTACCAGTAGAAGGGCTTATCAACTTTAGCCTTTGCAATTCCTATTAACCCAGTATGAATTTATTCTACCAAGAGAGTAGCAAAGTCAATGGTAGAACTCATACCATACTAAAGGGTTTGAGAAATAATGAAGACAATGGAGCCTAGGATGTGTACTTTCTCATCCATTCCAAAAATTTTGTAGAGAGAGAAATACAACTCTTGTGATCTAGGGTTTTAATATTTTTTCAACAAATGCTCTAGAGTGTTTGGTGTAATTAGGGGCAATGGTCCTATTCTAAAAAAATGCTCCTACAGTGGTCTTCCCCTTAGATATACTCTTTGTGCATCATACCTAGCTTGGAGGTCTTCCATGTCTATCTTTTCATGGACTGCATGGTTAGGGTTTAACTTAACGACCTCTCTAATTAATTTTGATGAAGCCTTAAAAATATTATCATGAACACGATTCTCACAATCCTAGTAATTGGATCATATTTCTTCGACATTATTGTAAAAAAATCATCATCAAAGAAAACTCTCAGGATAATTAGTTTTCCTATGTCAAATTCCCATACATTATTCAAGGGAGTATCTAGTCTTCTTTATGCAAACCATTTTTGGAAAATCCCTAATCCTCCAATAGATACTTTGGCATCCCTCAACTAGTTTTCCTTTTCATAAAAACCCTTACTAACCCTTAAGCTAGGGCTTTTTGGAATAAACTCTTTCCCCATAGCAAGCTAATTCATGGATTTTGGCATTTTCTCTAGGAAGTCATCATGCACAACTCATTTCAAATAATCTATTTTCCCTAAAATATCCCTTTGTGGAGGTTGACTAGTTAGAATAATATCCTAGTAACACAAGGATTGACACCCTTAAACAATGATTTATTGCTCAAATTCATCATGTTTCTACTTAGACCATCATGCTAGACTCATTTAATGTATCAATTCGAGAATGTGAACTTGAGATAGTGACTACAAATTTTATGCTTTAGTTCTTGTCAATAGTCATCACTTCTAAGGTAAAAGTAGTTGCTATAGGAAACTTATACTAGAAATTGAACTTGCAGATTAATTCTCATCTTGAAGGAAAAGCATAACAATAAATAAATAATGCTTTGGAAATAAACCTATGTTACAAGAAAAAAGCAATGGTTTTGCTACCAATGTTTGTAGGAACGACAGTACTTAACAACTCAAAGGAAACTTAACTGAATTCTACTTAAGCATGAACAAGGAATTCACCTCCCATGTGGGCCCCTTCAAAAGTGTGAATGAATTATAATTCAGAGATTGAAGTGAAGCACTATCATGTATTCATTCAATAAAACATGGACACAATACTCTACTGCTTGATTACAACATGAATTCCTCAAAACATTGAACTAGCCTAGAAACATAAGTTCCATCTTATTTAAAGGAAACTAGGAAAAATAGAACACCTAAAAACTAGGTCTTCTATTATGTAGCATAACAACTTTTAGTTTTAGGAGTGATGAAATCATTTATGCAAGAAGATAAGCCACATTAAATACTTTAGAAATATAGGAATGCTTGACAACTAGATTGTCTTGGACTAAATTAGCAACCACAAAGTGATGGAAGGAGTAGAGCTATAATGATCTCTGAAATAGTCACATGCCTTGAAAGACCCTCTCATCCATTAGTTTGCACTCCTTTCTTGACTTATTCTTCCTGCAAAAGGTTTACACAACAAAATCCAAAATACAAATCCAAAGCATAGATCATAATAAGTTTTCCCTATTTTAATGTCTACATCACACAACTACATGAGGTCTACCCATTAAATCTAGAGAAGAAATATACTAGATTTACCATGACATTCATTAATCTAGATATATATATATATATATATATATATATATATATATATATATATATAATATTGTCTTTAAGTTTCATAAGTATCAAATATACATATAGTTAAAACTTATAAACATAAAAGACTATATCATGTTTATGAAAAACTATAGGATATTCAAGTCTATACTTAGAAAATCATAAACAAAACACCCTATAAACTTGACTCATTAGAGGCATGTTTGATAATTATCCTACTATGAATATAACTTCTCAATTTTTAGAAACTCGAAAGACTCACCCGATTTCCTTGTCTTTCTCCTCTAGAAACCACTTTGTAGTAAATCAAAACCCTTAGAAAAAATTTCCCTTACCTTTGGAAATCTTTTCTCTATGAGAATTCTATGACTCTACTATTTAGTTATGGAAAATTGGAAATCTTACTACAATATTAAACTCGCATGAAATAGCATTCATCAAAATTAATGCTTAAGCAGTCATATTTTGTGTTGCAATGTCAAATTTGAAATTCCACTGTTGATCTTCAAGATTTTAGCTTGAATCCCAAATGATTGCATTAACCCTTTATGAAATTGGACACACATCAACAAGGCACTTCGCTACATTTGTTAAAGTTCAAGCAATTTTGAATTGTGGGAAAGCGTCAATCATCAATCTTTAAAAGATTGATGATCGAGAAAACCTTTGGAATTTCTATGTCCACTTTTAATATTTTGGGCCCATTCACAGTGACCCTCCAACTCAATAAATACATAGACTACTCAACAAATCAGCTTAAGACATTTCAACATACATTCTAACTCAACATGATGAGGCAACCCTTTGAATGACTGGCCCCACTTGTCCACATGTCAATCAAGCACTTCCCTACATTTGTTAAAGTTCAAATATCTCCATAATGTGAGAAAGCACTCTTTGTCAATCTTCAAATGATCAATAGTCTTATAAGATTTACCTTGTTCACAATCTAGTCAACAAAAACAACCAATGAAATGGCTCAAATTTCTACAACATGTGTTGATAACCATCTAACAATTTTTAACTTAATCTAACGCATCTAGCTTTTTTAGCTCATTGAGAAATTGATGTCACCAAGGGCTATGTGTCATATAGGAGCTTTCCTGTATTTGCTAAAAGTTGAGCAAGTTCATAATATGGGAAAATGCTCATCATTGATCTTTCTTTGATCAATGGTTCACAAATGTAAACTCTACAATGATTAAAAACCCTTTGAAGAACACTACAAAATTAATATAGGGTTAAAACCATGGCTAAAACAAAAGTTAATGGCAAAAGATATTTGAGAAAGTAATATAAAAATAAAAATGGGAAAATGTAAAGAGAAAACTTTAAAGCAAAAAGCTTCCCTTGCAATTTGTTAAACAATACTTTCTTTTAAGTCTTTGAAAACAAGGGGATTTTATGAAACTTAAAAATTTCATCTAGGGTTTTTAACATGCCTTACCTTTAAAACACTAGTATATTGGGTTTTCACTATAAAATGCAACAAATTGATAAAATGTGAAAAACTAGGCCAATAGTGGCTCTGTCTGGGGATGATGGATGTGCAAATTCATACGAAGGCTTAGAATCTTTAGAAGAAGCAGACCATACACTCTGGATCAATTTTCTTGACAACCTCTAAGAGAACAACAACATAGGAAGAAAAACACTATACAGGGGCTTACACAAAAATTTATAAGAATTTACAAAATATACAAAGGACCCTAAACTACTATTCATGAAAAAATAGAGTATTTTTAGCAAAAATACCTCTTCAAGAACTATCCATGAACTGGTAGTTCAAGAATATTAGCTAATAAGTCTTTCAGAATATAAGAATCTTCTCCCAATGTAGCATCAAGTAGATAAGGACCCAACCATATAGGATTAAACTTGCCATGTTTCCTTTTATCTTCAATCCTAGCATTCCACATTAGAACTAAGTCTTCATGTCCAAAATTTTTAAGTACTATCTTTTTGTCATACAACAATTTGGCCTATAACTATAACTTTGCATACTTGAGAGATGATTATTTCCTGGTCTTTGTTAATCCTACCAATTCATCCATTCTATCTTGCATATCATCAATGATATCTTCATTATACATCTGACTGTAATTATATAGGCCTATTAAATTGTTCTGAGGAATTCTAGCTTGGATTCCATATACAAGATCAAAAGGTGCAACACCTATTGCCTTCTTTATTGTTACTATATTAGCCCACACTACTAGCAATAACATGGAATCCCATGCCTTCTTATTGTCATCCAAGGTCCTTTTTATGACTTTTAACAAGCTCTTATTGGTATATTTAGCTTGTCCATTTCTCATACTTACTACAAAATTTGATAAATTCTTTTAGTGTAAAATACATTGCATTATTAGTTACAATCTTTTAAGGGCATCCAAACCTTGTAATGATATTATTTAATAGAAAATTTATTCACTACTTTGCTAGTAGCATTCCTTGTAGGAATGGCTTCCACCCATTTTGTAAAATAATTTGTAGCTACTATAATCCATGAGTAACTAGTACTAGACTTAGGGGAAATTTCACCTACTAAATCCATACCCCATTTTTGAAAAAGTTCAAAGGGGTATTTCTAGAAAATTTTAGCTTCCCTATAAACCTCTAACATGCATCACATTTTCTAACAAGTAGTTGTGCATCTTTGAATAGAGTAGGCCACCAAAATCTTGCTCTCATTATCTTATGAGCAGTGGTCTTAGCCATGTAGTGCCCCCCACACACTCATGAATGCATATTACTTAATATCTCCTTTGATTTCTCCTTATGAATGCATTTTAGCAATATTCCCTCAAAATTCCTCTGCTATAAATTATTACTAACAATGATGTACCTTATGGCATGCAATTTTGTACTTTTGTTTTCATTGTCTCTTAGGTTGGGAGGAGCTTCCATTTTCTGCAAATAGTATATGACATTAGTGTACCACTCACAATGATCCATGTCACATAGGTCTGATCTCAAATCATTTGCTACCATGTTTGTTTGATTAGCATCCAAATATTATTGAGCCATAAGTTTTGCTAATCCTTGACCCTTCAACAATTTAGTAATCTAGATGTCAATGTTGAACTCTTGAATTCTATTAATCCAATGGCACCTCCTACCAGATACTTCTTGTTGAGAAAAAATATCCTTAACAACAACACTTGGTACAAATGCTACAACAATGGCACCTACAAGATAACATATAAAGTCTTTGACATCTTTTACTAAGGCATAAGCCTATTTTTCATTTATCTCATACTTCAATTTTGTGGGATGAATGGACTTACTAAAAAATACAATAGGTTCTTCATACCCTTCCTCATTTTTTTGCAATAAAACTAATGCCATAGAATGAAAGGATACAAAGCAGAATATGTGTATTGGCTTTGCATAATCAGGAGTTTTAAGGACTAGTGCATTTTTATAGCATTCTTAATTTCTTGAAAGGCCTTTGAAGTGTAAGGCCCCTTCCCTAGTACCCTATTATAAATCCTAATAACACAAATATGATTAGATATAGGAAGAGTTGGAAGACAAAATGCCATGTTTCTGCCTCTTGTGTATAGAATGTGAATTTTATACTGTTACCATAAACCTTATGATAGAATTATGGTAAGTAGGTTTTGAGATTTGAGTATGCCATGACTGGCATTTTCCTTACCAATATGAACCTAAGATCCGATTGGGACTGATATACATTTTTGTCTTTGTTGTGTTAAGTATCATATGAAAAATTATATTAGGTTGACAAGCTAAGACCTATGGAATAAAAGCTTGAGATGTCATAACCTAGAAATTATGTTAATAGTTTCATGATATAGTATGGGCTATTAGGATAATTGAATTTTGGAAAGATAAATAAACATGCACTCTTATGAATATTTCTAATAATCATAGATGAAAATTGTTATTAAAATTAGATAAGGGTCTGAATGGTAGAACTTAGTATGGTAATTCAGTTATTGTGCAAGTAGTATTAGGTGGATATGTTTATATTCATGAGGACAAATTTTATGGCTCAGTAAGCTGTAATAGATTTATTCTATGATTGATTTTGAAAACTATGTGACTATGCAACCTCCTAATTTACTTGACCTAATTGATACACCTTATTGTGTGTTTTATCTCATAAGGACAATGGGATATTGTTAGTAAACAAAATGTATTGAATCAAAGGATACTAGTCATGATGTTTACATTTTGGTGATTTTGACCTAAGATATATATTCAAAACTAATTTTCATGTTGGTTGACTTAATAATATAGATTCAACATTTAATCAATATGACCATAAATGGATTATGACGTGGTTCAGAATGTTAGTTGGATTTTGACTAGATAGTAATATTGAAATGCATATTCTGATATTTTAATGTTTTAGATTCTTTATAGGAAAATGATTAGAAAATAAATTTTATTAGGATAATTGAGTATGTTAATGCGAATTACTCAATATGAAATTTGTCATGCACCTATATACATGCATTTTATATGATTTTTCATTGGGCTACTGATGTTCAAGTTTAGTGTGTAGGTAATTGAACCATGGAATTTTATTGGGGAAACAAGGCCCAAACTTATGTGGACACAGTATAGCCAAGGCAGATCTTTGGAAGATTCAAAGCATCATTGTGATGTGTTTATTTCATAAATGTAAGTTGCATGTGTGTAGTAAATATATATTCATCAATGAATTAGGGACATGTCATTATGATGTGTAATGTGTTTTAATGTGTCACCTAACACTTGTGAATTATTTTTTTGTTGATGACATGTCACCTAGGGTTTTGGTCATGGAAACACCTAACCTTAAACTAAATGCCCTCCAAAAGATTTAATCAAATCCACTTGGAGAGAGAGCAGGATGGGACATCATCAAGGGGAATTTCAAATTCAAACTTGAAAAGGATTTTAGATGGTCAATAGGTGGTCCCAAAGTTCCTTCTTTTGTGAAAACAAGCTACCCATATGTTAGCATAACATGTTAGGGGCCTAGATTTGACCATTTTAGTGCTTAGCTAACCTAAGGGACCCTTTCACCCATGCATTCTCCCTCCAATTCGAAATTTGAGTTGTCACATGACTTTGAATTTTCCTTCACACTTGGTAAAGGTCCTATGCTTAGAAGGGACAATAGTGTAAGGGAAAGTGGGATTCATGTTTTGCCAAAAATGGAGATAGTGGGGTTAGAGGTCCACTTACGGGAGTTTGGACAAACTAGTGGGGTGTTCACCCACTCTCTAACTTTAGAGACAATTAGGGTTTGGAAGGAGGAAGGACTAAAGGGAAGGAAGCTCTAAAACAACTTTCACTTTTGGCTTTAGCTTGGACCAAGGTTGGTTCCCATTCTATAACTTTCATTGCACTTGCTCAATGATGTTGTTTCTTGTTCATAGTGTATTAAAATTCATGTTGTTTGTTTGTGTTGTTGGTATGTTCCATTTTTGTGATGGACTTCTCTTGCATATTTTTCCTTAATTTTGTGCATATAAATGTTGATGGGTGTGAAGGCTTCACTGCCCCTTAGGAGGGAAGAGATGCCTTGGGTGAAGGGGTTAGTTGGGCTCAACATTGAAGTTGAGGGATTTTCAGAGAGGGTTGTGTTGCTCATGGAGTATGGACTCCATTGAATCTATATGCCTTGTTATTATGTGAGGTATAAGTAGATTGATGTGATGAGAAGGAAGTATTTGATGGCCTTGAAGAGGCATTTGTATTATGAGAATGAAATATTTGATAGCCTAGAAAAGGCATTACAAAATTGCAAATGTATATGTGTATATGGATATGGATATGGAATTATCCTCTTTGGAGAGCTTGCCTTCTCACATTGTTTCATGATTCCATTGGTGAGTCATTGTGTTAAACCTGGAAGGGAGTTTACATGTGTTGTAATGTCATATTTTATGCATTGTTGTTGTTTGAGTACAACCTATTTGACCCTTGTTTCCCCAGCTTGGTGGGTGGCTTCATAGAAGCCTAGGATGGGAGGTGTGCCTCAATTGTTCTTGGTTTTTGTGTTTTCTTTGTTGCAGGTTTTGTGGCCTTTGGATTCAAGGAAGAAGTGTCATGTCTTTCCATGTGTTGATGATCAATAAAAGGACCATGTTAGTTGAAAGAATGAAATTCAGTTGAAAGAATGAAATTCCTCTCTATGTTATTGTATATTGCATTGTCAATGTCGAACCCTTTTTCTCATGCTCTTGAATATTGCATTGTAAAGGTAATATTTTTGTTACATTGTTGGGATGGATGATCCATGAAAGAAATGAACAAATTATTCTCCTAATAATTTATGAATAAAAAAAAAGAGATATGATGTCATAGGTTGATTTTGATTAAGAGGTCCTCTTCAAAGGATAGTCATTGTGTTTTAGAATGTTCAAGAAAAAACAAAGAAATCTATATATAGAAATGAATTCAATTGAATTTACGAATCAATATTAGAAAATATATCTCAAAATGTTGGTTCATATTAAGGAGCTTCAAATGCATTAGTCTAATAAGAAGAATAACTTCAAGCCTCTTAGAGATAGATAATGAGAATTTAGTTATTTCAAATTAGATCTTGTTCAAATTACAATATTAATAATCAATTTATTTTTACAAGTAGTTAGGCTTATGTAATACATTGAAAAATAAGATAATTGTAAAAATAAGGCTTATAGTAATCTATTTATATATACATAGTGGAATCAACCAAGTAGCACTATGTTATAAATTCACCATGGAAGGCACAAGCCTATAGGTGCATAAATTTCCCCTCTAGAATTTATATGGGACCCACTCCCCATTATAGAACAATAAAATATTCATAGGGAATATCCTATAGAATCTCTGACTTCTAAACTTAAAATATATGTATAGTAAAAACACAAAATAAAAAACAAGATTTTAACATAGTACATTCCTATGAGATTTCATAAGGAGTAACATGAAGTGGAGTAGTCAATTATTATAAACTATAAAACTCTTCACATTTTGCAAGCAAGGGAAGTTGACCACCCTAGCATAATAAAGAAACGTTAAGAAAAAAATTCATCACAAAGTTTAAAAAAAAAGGGAATGAGAGCCTTGTGGTTGGTAGTCCCCACCCCACATCTTTTGTTCTTCCCAAGTGTCACATCCCTCAAGGGTGCCCATGCCAAGACTTCCTCATTCCAAGGATAAGATGGGTCGTTGTTTTCTATACTTTGTACAAGCTGCAACCCAAGCCTATAGAGGTAGACTTCACATTGACCAAGAGGATATAGTGTTCGGCCAAGTAAAATGGGGAGTTTATGTTAGGTCCCTCCTCCTTGGGAATGTATTAAATGACATTTAAGACACAAGAACCTAGAGAAGTAAGAGTAGGCGCTTTGTTAGGGGAGGGTGTGAAAAGATAGGAGGTTAGAATATTTAGGAAAAGGTTTAATGGGATTCCCAAGTGTAAAGGGGAGATGAGTGGTAGGTGGCTTGGGTTAGGAGGAAATTAAAGGTGTGGTTAGTATTATATATTGTAGAATTTATAGTTAGGAAAAATAAGTTAAAAAAAGGAGGGGTTAGGAGTATAGATGGTTAAAGATTTTTAGGTTAGGGAATATACATGTTAGGAAATAAATTACTAGAAGTAACAATGTTATGATATTGGTAAATCCTGTAGAAATAAATGTTGAATTGATAATGAATGAATGAAAATGATAAATGCCAAATTAGAAAGAGTCTCAACCCACCTATTAGGTATCATTTAGATAGTAGTCATAGGATGTTGCAATGTTAGGAACATAGTCACTCTCGAATGACCTTGAAGGTTGTGTTTTGAACTCTCAACCACTTGATAACTTTAATGAAAATGTATAATCTTTATGCATTATGCTAAGTTTTATTTTAGAAAAATAATAATAAATAAATAACTTGTGTTTTTCTTTCCTTACTTTTTTTTTCACTATCTATTAGGTTGGGAGGATCTTCCATGTTCTACAAATAGTATATGACATTAGTGTACCACTTACAATGATCCATGTCACAAAGGCCTAATCTCAAATCATCTACTACCATGTTTATTTGATTAGTATCCAAATTTGATTGAGCCATAAGTTATGCTAATCCTTGACCCTTCACTAGTTTAGTAATCTAGATGTCAATGTTGAACTCTTGAATTCTATTAATCCAACAACACCTCCTACCAGATACTTTTTGTTGAGAAAAAATATTCTTAACAACTACACTTGGCACAAATGCTATGACAATGGCACCTAGAAGATAAAATCTGAAGGCTTTGACATCTTTTACTAAGGCATAAGCCTATTTTTCATTTATCTCATACTTCAATTCTGCAAGCTAAAGGGACTTACTAAAAAATGTCATAGGTGGTTCATACCCTTCCTTATTCTTATGCAATAAAACTACTACCATAGTATGAAAGGATGCAAAGGAGAATATGTGCATTGGCTTTGCATAATCATGAGTTTTGAGGACTGGTGCATTTTTCTAGTGGTCTTAATTTCTTTAAAGACCTCTAAAGGCTCACCATCCCAACTAATGATAGCTACCTTTTAAAGCATTTTGGGTACTGGTCTACTAATCTCAGCAAAATTAGTAACAAAGGTTCTTAAAAAATTTACTTTCCCAAAAAATTATTGTATTCTTCTTTACATTTTTTGGCTTTCAAACTTTATTAATGGTAGCTACTCTTTTAGGTTCAATCTTTACCCCATCTTTTGACACTATGCGATCTAATAATCTTCCTCTTGTTACTCCAAATGTACATTTGGGTTCAGAGACACTCCATATTCTAAAGCTTTAGTAAAAAAGTTCTCCAAATGATTACAATAGTCTTTAGCTTTCTTAGAATATTTTGTAAGATCATCTTGATATACTACCATAAAATTACCAATGTATTCATGAAAAGCTACATCCATGGCTCTTTGAAGTGTTTCTCCTACATTAATTAACCCAAATGAAATTCTTACATAAACATATGTACCCCATGGAGTAGTAAAGGCTATTCTGAACTATTCTTTTTCATTCGCCAAAACCTAGTTGTAACCTAAAAATCTGTCCATCATGGACATTAATTCTGAACTAGTCACTTTTTGTAGCATGGCTTCCATATTAAGCAAACCATATTTATCCTTCAAAGAAACAATATTTAGGTTCATAGAATCCACACAAAACCTTATGTCTCCATTTTTCTTCCTAACAAGTACTAAGTTTGATACCCAAGTAGAGTGTCTAATTGGCTTGATTATTCCTCCATCCCTTAGCTTAATTAATTCTTCTCACATTTTGGAAGCTAAAGTGGGGTTTATTGGCCTCTACTTTTTTCTAAAAGGATTGACATTTTCCTTAATTTTTATAATATGTTGGAACAAGTACTTTCTATAAGCTTTGACGCCATTATATGACCATGCAAAAACATGTCTATATTTTTTTGGTAAATCAATTAAAGGCATCCTAATCCTAGCTAATAGATTCTGACCAATATAAACCATATTTTGGAGCTTCAGATGTACAAAGGTTTATTTCTTCAAGTTCTTGTAGTTTATGATCCCTAATCCCTAACTTTACTCTATCTTGGTTATCAAACATTCTTTCTAACACTACCAATCCCTTGGGCACTTGTTTAGTTTTCAATTGCAAAATTTCTTGACCAAAGATTGTCTCCTTCTCGTCTATTGTTTCAATCAGAGTACTACAATCAAGTTCTTTACCATGATATTTTTCTTCATTTGCTAAAAAATTTAGAATATTTTTATCATCCTCAAAAACTTGCCAATGTTCTATATTATAAGGGATTGATGGCATTTTTTGTAATTCAATCTATGAAATCCCAACAAATGATGCATCCTTAGGCTTAATTGCTACATTTTCTAATAGATCAGCCATCTTGTTATTACTCCTCTCCATTCAAGAGATACCAAAGGCATCAAACAATTCAATTTGGTCCCATATAGCATTTTTGTGCTACTTTAATCTCTTATTCTTAGATACATAAGTCTCTCTTACTTGGGAGACTACTAACTTAGAGTCACCGATAGCTTCCAACTTTTTTATTCCATGACGAGTTGCAACTCTTAGTCCTAGTAAGAGTGCTTCATACTCAGTTATGTTATAAGTACATAATTTTTTTAGGGCAAATGAATATCTAAAAGTGTTCTTTTTTGGAGATACAAAGACTACACCTACTCTTGCACCTTCCCTAGAACCTTCTCCATCAAAATACATAATCCAAAAAATCTATGAATCTATGTTGCACTCCACTTCATGTACAATTACAACTAGAAGTTTCTCAACTTCTTGAATAATCAACTCTGATTTGAATTCTTTTACATCAATATCTAAAAAGCAAGTAGAATCCTTATCAATATCATCCTCAAAAATAGGGTTGACCCTTGGCTCTCTATCTACCCTGACTACCTTGTCTCCTATATGAAAAGTTGTATATGAAAAATCACATTGTAAACTGTCTCACATTGTTGCACTCCATTTCTTGGATAATAACATTCCATAATGGCGAGGGATGTCAACTACAAGGACTGACATAGTCAATTCTACATCAAGGTAAGCCACTAACTTGAAAGGTAAGGCATTAATTGTACCTATAATAGGCACTTCTCTTGCATCCATAGCCCTAAACCTACCTTTTTTGGTGTCTACATATAAACTCAAGGCATCCACAACCTTGAAGGGCATTATAGTATTGGAGGCTCCTGAATCTATCATGTATTTTTTTTGAATTATACCTTTTATCAGAAAACTAAGGTAGAAAGGATCAATATCTTGTAAATAGGATATTGCTGAATTATCTAAAAATATTTGAGGAATTTGAGGCATAATACTAGTATCTTCTACTACTAAATGGTCTTGTAGTATGGCTTTTTATTCAACAATACTATTGTTGTTACCTATCCCACCCAAGCATGATAATGCTTTGCTCTTGTGTTCTTCTATTCTAAATAATTTAGATAGAGGAACTTTTATAGTTATTTGAGACAACATAGATATCATATCAATTGAATCACATACAATAGGTTTTACAAGAATACCTAGGTTTGAGATCCTTTGAACAATAGGCATCTCTCTTGCTTATCAACATCAAATTTTGATTTCCTTTCTTGTACAATTGCCTTAACTATCTCACTTGTCTAAGGTTGTACTTTTTTTTTAGGTCCCCATTTCTTAATCTTACTATCCTTGACCTTTTTTGTAGTTGCACTATCTTTCTTACTTTCATCCTTCACCTCATGAGTGATATCTTTTATGAAAATGCCAGAAAGCTTACCAGCTTTACTATTAATAGTCTTGTTCCTCAAGTTATAATTGACGTGAACCTATGATACCATCTCTGTAGTAATTCTAACAATATCTTCCTTAGAAGTCTTTCTTAAATTTACATTACCAACTTCTATGGATATAGTGCTTAACTTATCTTAGTCATAGTATTCATTATCTAAGAATACTTACTAATGATATAATTGGTAGATAGTCCTTTGATTAGCAACATCATTCTCAGACTCTTTTGGGTTAGATTCTTCATAGTTATCACATAGATTCAACATGTTATAGCTTATATCATCATGGTTCTTTTCTTCCTCCCCCTCCTTACTTTGCACATTTTGACTTGCAGTAAATGATTGGGCCACTACACAATAGTCTGAGGAGTGACGTGACTGAAAAATGATGCACCATGGCACATCATCTATCATGTTGACATAATTTCTTTGCAAAGGGTCAGGAGTACCCTTATCTTTTGTATTTTGAGTCAGGTTGGGGATAGGTTTGACATCTTTCCAATCAGTAGTGTATGGATAGTTTTGCATTCTTGGTTGTCTATTGAAAGATTATTGTTTACTGGACCTTTTCACTAATATTGGATTTTTTTTCATTAAAATCTAGTGGGTTCATCCTTTTCAAGAGATTTAAAACTTGACCCATTGTTCTTCTTACCTACAAGGGACTTATCATTTTCCTTCTTATTGTTTTTAGGGTTGAACAATTTTGGGTCATCTCTTCTTCCTAGCCTACTAGATGCCTTCCTATTATTTTTAATATTGACTACCATCTTGTAAGCCTCCTTTAAGGTCTTGTGATCTTTGTCTCTTAAATGATAGGCCATTTTACTATCAAAATAATTGAAGTATGTAGTAAGACATACATCTTCATTAATTCTCATAACTTGAAAGAGTATATACATCCCCTTTTGAAATCTTACATCAAAATCAAGAGTAGACTCATTAGGGTTATTTTTGATGTTGTTGAAATCATTCAACATGAAACCAACATTAGTGTAATCTCCATACTATTCTTTGAATAATCTTTCCAAATCATTCCATGAGTTAATGCTATCATCAACCTTATAAACTAGTCCCTTGCATCTTTAGTCAATGAGTGCACAAATAGATTCATAACCACGTCTTCATGTTCTATCTCAAAATCATTAAGCATGTCTACAAAATTTCTTTAATGTTCCTCACCTATAACAATATTATTTCCTGAGAACTTCACAACCTTGTCTCTAAGGTCAAATTATATTGGATGTGGGAAACTAGTAATACCTAAGAATGAAATTTTTCTATATTTATCCATGTATATAGGTTTCTTCTAAAAATTGACAACAATTGATGTACTGGTTGCATTGGTCTAGTTCTAGATCATGCTTTGAGACTGTTGTATTTGAAAAGTAGGGATCTAAGTACTAGTGGTAGATGATGAAGTAGGGGTAGACTAAGACACACTTTGATTAGGGACTACTAGTCCACAAGGAGGGATAGATATTGTGGCTTGGGTGAATAAATTTGGCCATGAGGCTAAGGTAGAATTAGATTTAATGAGTTGAATCTTCATTCTAGTTTCTATTGCCTCGGCTTCATTTTCAACTTTCTCAAGCTCTTTTGCTAAGTCCTCTCTCTCCTTTTTAGCCTTTTTCAGATCCAAATCTAACTTAGACATGGGAGGGTTTGTATATTTGTTTGGAATAACCTAAGGTTCATTTATTTGGATCCCTACAACCTTACTTTTTCCTTTATTTGTGGGTTTTATAGTCAAATCTGCAAAATCTGTTTGAATTGGCTTATAGGGTTGAACTTGAGATATGACAGTTTCTTGTCTCTGACTTTGGATTTTTTCTTGTTCTAAAACCTTTAATCTTATATTATCCACATCTCCAAAAACATTAACATTCAAGACTAAAGTCCTTTCTTCTAGTTTCTTGTTATGTTCTTTCAAATTAGCCATCCTTCTAAGTGGACTATCTTTCTCAATGACAGCATTCAAGGTGACTTGCTCTCTTTCTTTTTCTTAAATGAATACGTTTGGCATCCCCTTCTACAACCCATTTCTTAAGGACTTCAATTTTTGAGTATACTTCTTTGGGATCTATAGAAGTTTCTTCTAAAGTAGCAAGATCATCAAGATCTATAAAGTTTGTTTCTAAATATGGAGTTGGTTTGAGATTAAAAGAGTTTTCAATAGCATTTTTATATGCCCTCCTATGATTCATCTCATTAATTGCATCATTTTTACACAACATAACTCCCACTAAAGAGACACTTTATCATGATAGGTTTTTTCTTCTTGTAGTGGGATACTAAACATTCCTCCTAAGAGTCTAGTGGTTTTTGATTTAGAGCTTAACAAGGAGGATTCTCTCCCTACCATAGGTTGTTATTGAGAGTTTAATGATACACTACCCCTAGGTTTCCAAGTAGGATTTAAATCCACTTTGTTCTTATTTTGGTTCCTCCTACCTCCTTCATTTAATTAGTATAAAATGCTACTTCTAGATTAGCTCTTGTATAAGCTCATGTACTTCTTCTCTTGTCTACCATTTGTAGAAATTACTTGTCAATAAGCACTAGCTTCTAAACCTTGACCAATTCATCACACTATCCTAGGTAAAATATGACATGAAATAGCATTGACTTAGAGAAAATATCATGGGATAATACATGCAATTAATTTGACACACAAAGAAACCAATCAAAAAGATTAGGGACTACAACTCTTGCTTGATAGATAAGACACTTTTGTAAGGAAGGTACACGCTAGTCTACACCAGTGGTATTAGAAATTCATATTAGATTCTCAAGGTTTTCCACTAGACAAATCCAAATATGACCAATTGTAATTCTGTTTACTTATATCACCAAAGACTGCAACACTCCTCATACATTAGCATGTGTTAAATATCCCCATCAAAGTTGTCATTTTTTTGGTGTTTTGAAATTACCAAGCAATCAAACTACTTGATACAACGATAATGAAGAAACACTTAGTCTAAGGGTTAGCTATTACCTATGCTCAACTAAGGAGTTCTCAAATATGGACCCAACTTCAACAAAATCACAAGGATTTTCTACTCTTTAGGTTCTGCATAACCAAGGTGGGTGCACGTAAGGGATAAAAGGCCTCAATATTAGATACTATCTCCAAGCTTCATTTATTTACTCATATTATTTTACAACATTCATCCCCTTTAGCAGATATTTGGTTGAAATCCTTCTCAAAGTAATAGACAGTTATGGGTGATGGTAGCTAAGTATAACACAGAAATTAAATGCAACCAATTACTAACCAGCTATGATATTCTTCATACATTAAAATAAAATTGATTTGATTTTTTTTTTGAAATTTTACTTGGTGCTCATCCATGATACCTTCATATGCAAACTGAAATAATAGATTAGTTCATTGTTCATTGGGATTTCGAGTCTACCCAACTATTTTGACCTAATTGATTGCATTACAATCAATATTATCAACAATTTACCCTAAACCTCATTTTTATGTATATCCTTCTTACTACCTGGAAATCCCATCATATCACTAAAACATTTACCTAATTCATTGAATTAAAAGTAATAGAAAATTGATACACAACCTATCCTAGTTGCATTAAATTGAATTAGCTTTTCCCATACATCCTCAAGATAACTAGTCAATAACAATGGAGACAAGATTTAGAGAAAAAGATATGGTAACAATTCATCTTTGTATTAATTTTCCTTGAAAATCACATAACATTAGGATAAAACTCAAAACAACTCAGAACATGACAACATGATCCTTGAATTTTAATGCATTCTCAAATTTGCAGAGAAAATACATCACCCAAATTTACATCAAGAAAATTGGACTAAATGTAAATCTAGCAAAAGCTAAAAACTACATAATAGTTCTGACACTTTCTCTAGCCTTAGGATCTCATTTATATAGCATGAGATGCAACAAGCTACAAGATTAGAGAAAACTAGTAGCCATTCTTAAGATAGAAAGATAGTTACAAAAAGGTTAATGTTACAAAAGACAAATTTTGGTGCAATAGAATGATTTATATCATGAATATTCTTTTTGTGGGGCTATGTCTTCTACGACTTCTTTGTTGCTAAGGAGTTTGTGATTTTCCATGATGCAAATTTTCATTCCTTGGAGCATGTGATCTTTGGACTTGAATGTGATTGACTAGGTTCTAATTTTTTTAAAAATGAGTTAAACTTGTGGCTCTCCATTCTAGTCATCTTGTACTAGCAAACTAATAATTATCCTTAATTCTTCTACCACCAAGTTATCAATCTAAACCTTTATAAGTATTACTGTAGTTGAATGTGTATCTTTTTCTTCTTCCACTTAAATTTATGTATCAATTATTTGTAGCTCATTTGGGTCTACCTTATCATCATTAGTTTCATCAAGTACTAACTATTTTGAATGTACAAAATCTTCCATCCACTTGTCAAATAGTGTATCATCTAGCCAATCAAAACTCAATACTCCACATTGCTTCTTCAAAACAAAATCTCCTAACTTATGTACTTCAATAAATTCTTCCCTAAGATAATCATAGAATATTTGGACTCTGACAACTTCCTCATTTGTTCTTGCCCACAACACATTCCCCTTTTCATTTATAACCCCATTAATCCTAAGGCATAATAAATCATCTAATTCCTTGGCCCATTCCTCCTTGTCTTTTAATTTATATATTTTTCAAAGTGTATGGGGGGAAATTCAAATTTCTTAGCAAGATACTTTGAGAAATAGATTATGATTATCTTTTGCACTGCAACCCTCTTATCATCAAAATTAGAGAGATCATTAGTCACGCTAAAGGTGTTTTCTATCTATTCACAAGTCAGACTAATGACTAAAATACATAGAAGAGTGACATATTTATCCTTGCTACCCCATTTACTCATAATTAGCTTCAAAGCATCCTCATTACCTTCTATTTCATTCCACATGTCCATTATTTTTACCAATTTTTCATAAAGGGTAGGCCAATCAATCTTATCTACCAAATACAAGATTGTTTTTTTGATTTTGTCCACATATTGGTCATTTAATTCCACATGTAATTCCCATAGTTTTCTTTTCTCTTCTTCAAACTCCTCAACTGTGTAAAAGTGTGGTCTCTATGGAGTATCTGGTAGCTCTACAAGGGGATTGACCTAAAGGGCTCAACTAGAGGATGAGGAAAAGTAATCTTGGGTTGGTTGGATTCTTCCACATTTTTCTTTCCACATTGCCTATCCATTTGGGCCACCTGAGTCTCCAACTAATGTATCCTATTTCCTCTTTCCTCATATGCCTTCATCATCTCTTCAAATATTGCATTGAGCTCCAAGAATTTATTTTTGTCTTTGGTAGCAACAACAAAACCAAAATTTTCCATTTCTTTGGTCATTAGAGACACCTTTTTTCCATCTACCTCTTCTACCCTATACACCATGAGGCTAGTTGTATGTTCAACACTTTATGCTTCTTGCTTCCTAGTCTTATCCCTTTTCTTGATAGACCATATCACCAATGCTTGATGATCGTTATTGCATTTCAATCCTTTATGGGCCTGTAAGACCTCTTCTTTAATTTTGAACTGAGCATCCTTTTCTTTCCTCACAGTATCAAAAACCATGGCATTCACAATATCCCATTCAGGTAATGTCAAAATTCTTGAATCCTTCAACTATTGTCTTCTCCCTTTAGGGGTTATCTATGCAAAATCTTCTTTCAAACTGGATTTGACTTCCTCTTCAATTTTAGAGTTCATTATGTTAGGTTGCTCTACTTTGATTAGTTTACACTTGGCATCAAAATTGTTAATATTTCTTCTCCATGAAAATTGAGCGAATTCTCTAGACTTGACAAAAATCTCATCATCAATAATTTTTTTAGAGGCCTATGCTATTATAGGATCTATTTCCTTACCTCTATAATCTCCCACAGTGAAATCTAGTATTGGCATTGGAGGCTCCTCAGGCACTCCGTTTTCTATATTTGTAGTTTTAACTACAATATCCCTCTCCCCTCCCATTTGTCTCAATTATTCTCTCAAGGATATTTCATCATCTATCCTGAGTTGGGTCTAGGTATATGAAAATTCTTCAACTTGAGAAGATGATCCATGCTCCAATTTTTGTTTCTTAGGTAAATGTGTAGAAAGTGGGCTTTTAGAACTTGGACTTTTATATGGAGGAGAAAGTTGTACACTCCTAGCTACTATGTACCCTACTCATTTTTGCAATGTATACTACCCTAGTTTTAAAATAATTTTACCTGCCAATCTCCTTTTCACCTCAATGGCCTTGTCAGGATATGCTTGTGTCAAAATTTCCTTCTTTTCATTCAAAGTTTGAATAATCCTAGCAAAATTATCCATCAACATATCCATTTTCATTCCCCAACATTTTCTATCAGCTAGGCTATCATATTCTACCTCAAAAGTTTTATAAATTCTAGGACTTTGCTGTATACTTTCCACTTCTCCTCCCTAAGAACCTACTCTTTTAATAAGAATTTATTTCTAAATATGTCCTCAAGAAAATATATTATTTTCTTATGAGCTTTATCTTTAGTTATTTCTTTGAAAAGGTCATAAAATCCCTCTAAATATATAAAATAGGCATGGGATTAAGCCACTTGATATCTATCTAAATTTTTTTTCAAGTGTTGCCATTCCTTCTTGACAAAAACAAAGTTGTGCACAATAGTAATTTGGGAAAGAAAGTACCTTTATATTTTCCCAATATTTATCTTTCCTCTAATGATCCTACTTGTCATATAAGTTCAACAATTCCTACTTTTAAATGCACTTGATAAGGTAGCACATGTGGTTTTTCTAGAAAACCATAAACTCTGAAAATGGTAGATACTACATATAGGAATGTCTCCCAAATTGTGACTCACCATCAACCCTTTAGCATGATCTTGTCATCTAATTAATTCTAGTAGAGGCTATGGTATTCTAGGGCTATCTACTATTAACAACATTCTAAGCCATCAGTTACCTCCCATGTCATATATGCACTCCAGAATTGGAGATGGAGATTTTCTCCATCTCTTTCCAATTCCAACTTCATTTCTTTAGAGAAAAGGTAACTTCTTTATACAAGCATATGTACATTAGCATGGAGTACCAATAGAAGGGTCTGTCAACTTTAGCCTTTGCAATTCCTATTAACCTAGTATGGATTTCTTCTACCAAGAGAGTGGAAAAGTCAAAGATGGAGCTCATACCATACTAAAGGTTTTGAGCAATAAGGAAGACAATGCAGCTTGGGATGTGTTCTTTCTCATCCATGCCAAAAAAATTTCAGAGAGAGAAATATAACTATTGTGCTCTAGGGTTGAAATATTTTTTCAACAAAGGCCCAGGAGTGTTTGGTGTAACTAGGAGCAATGGTCCTATTCTAAAAAAATTCTCCTGCGATGGTCCTCCCCCTAGATATACTCTTTGTGCATCATACCGAGACTAAAGATCTTCCATGTCTATCTTTTCATGGACTGCATGGTTAGTGTTTAACTTAAAGAGCTCTCTAATCAATTATGGTGAAACCATAAAAAGGTTATCACTAGCATGATTCTTCACAATCCTAGTAATTGGATCATATTTATTTGACATTATTGTAAGAAAATCATCATAAAAAAAAACTTATGGTATAATTAGTTGGCCTATTTCAAATTCCCAAACATTATTCAAGTGATTATCTAGTCTTCTTTCTAAAAACCATTTTCGGAAAAGACCTAATCCTCTAATAGATATTTTGGCATCCCTAAACTAGTTTGCCTTGTCATAAAAACCCTCACTGACTAGTAACCAAGGGCTTTTTAGAATAAACTCTTTTATCGTAGAAAGATCATTCATGGATTGTGGCACTTTCTCTAAGAAGTCATCACGCATAGCTCATTTCAAATAATCTATTTTTCCTAAAAATTTACTTTGTGGAGGCATGTTTGATAATTATCCTATTGTGAATATAACTTCTCAATTCTAAGAAACCCAAAAGAATCAACCAATTTTCTTATCTTTCTCCTATGGAAGTCATTCTACAGTAAATCAAAACCCTTGGAAAATTTCACCCTTAACTTTGAAAATCTTTTCTCTATGAGAATTCTTCAACTTTACTATTCAATTGTGGAAAATTGGAAATCTTACTACAATATTAAACTCGCATGAAATAGCATTGATTAGAATTAATGCTTCAATAGTCAAATTTAACATCACACCATGAAATTGAAATTCCACCATTGATTTTCAAGAATTATACAACTTAGCTTGAATCTCAAATGACTACGTTAACCCTTTATGAAACTAGACATGTGTCAACAAGGCACTCCCCCACATTTGTTAAAGTTCAAGTAGTTTCAAATCGTGGGAAAGAGTCAATCATTGATATTTAATAGATTGATGATCCAAAAAACCTTTGGAATTTTCTATGTCCACTTTTAATATTTTGGGTGCCCTCATGGTCACCCTCCAGCTCAATAAAAACATAGACTACTTAGAAAAATTATCTAAAGACATTTTAGCATACATTCCAACTCAACATGATGAGACACCCCTTTAAATGATTGGCTCCACTTGTCTACATGTCAATCAGGTGCTTCCCTACATTTGCTAAAGTTCAAACATCTCCATAATGCAAGAAAGCACTCTCCATCAATCTTCAAATGATTGATAGTATTATAAGATTTACCTTGTTTGCAATCTAGTCAGCAACAACAACCAATGAAATGGACCAAATTTTTGCAATGTGTGCTGACAACCGTCTAAAAATTTTGAACTTGTTCTAACACATCCAACTTTTGTGGTTCATTGAGAAACTAACATCACAAAGGACTAAATGTCATACAAGTCCTTCCCTGCATTTGCTAAAAGTTGAGCAAGTACATAATGTAGGAAAGCGTTCATCTTTGATCTTTCTTTGATTAATGACTCATGAATGTAAACCCTATAATGGTTAAAAAAAATTCAAAGAACACTAAGGAATTAACACAGGGTTAAGACCATGGCTAAAATAAAGGCTAATGGAAAAATATTTTTTGGAAAGTAATATTAAAATAAAAATGGGAAAAACTAAAGAGAAAACTTTAAAGCAAAAATCTTCCCACATAATTTTTTAAAACAATACTTTCCCAAGTCTTTGAAAACTAGGGCAAAATGGTAAGGATTTTATGAAACTTAAAAATTTCATCTAGGGTTTTTAACACAACTTACCTTTAAAACATAGAACACTGGGTTTTCACTATAACAACAAATTGATAAAAGGTGAAAAAATAGGCCAACACCTCTAATAAGGAATATTCATATTAGTACATTGGGTACCATCCCCACCATGGTTTTCTCTCTAATAAGTTTCCCTAGTTAATATATCTAGTGCTAATTGTGTATGAGTATCTTGTTGTGGTTTAAATTTATATTGCTCACATGGTTAAGTTTGTTTAAGGTTAATTATTGTGATAATAGTTGTATAACTAATTCACCCCCCCACCCCGCACCCCCCCCCCCCCCTCAATTATATTAGTGGACTATATATTCTTACATACAACATATCAATACTGTCCAATGCTTAGGATACTCCCCTAATGTAGTATCATCAGCATTCATGCTAATAAATGGCTCATAAATTTGACATCCCTATCTAACACAATGTTTAGGGGTAGTCCATGGATCTTCACAATCTCCTTGAAGAATAAATGTGCAATATGGCTAGCATCATATGTAGTTTTACAAAGTATGAAATGGCCCATTTTGTTAAATTTGTCTGCCACAACATAGATGCTATCACAACCCTATTTTGTTTTTGGTAACCATACAATGAAGTCCATGTGAACACACTCCCATGGTCTATTAGGGATTGGAAAAGGTTGGTACAAACCTACATTACCAGGTCTTCCTTTTTCCTTCATGCACACTACACACTATTCCACATATATTGTCACATCATTTGTGAATTTTGGCTAATAATAGAACCTTTGAACTAGCTCTTGGGTCTTGTTGATACTAAAATGACCACTTAGAATTCCATTATATTTTTCTTCGATAAGGTTCTCTCTCATGGAACCCTTAGGAACACATATTTTGTTTCCTTTGAACAATAATCCACTTAGCAAGGTATAATCAGAAAAAGAACTATGAAAATGATTATGAAATTCAGAGCATACCTTAATAGCTTCAAAAAATTCATCATCATCCTTGTATAGGTCTTTGAAACTCTCTATGCTAATGCTATGTAGTTGAACTTATTGAATCATCAACACCCTCCTTCTTAGTGCATCTACAACCTTATTCAATTGCCTCTTCTTGTGCTTGATGGTGAATGTGAATGCTTGAAGATATTCCATCCACTTTAAATGTCTATTACTCAACTTTTCTTGTGTATTGATGTAGCTAAGGGCTTGGTTGTCAGTAAACACTACAAAATCCTTGTGTAGAAGGTAATGCCTCCACTTCCTAAGAGATTGAACCAAAGCATACAACTCCAATTCATAAGAAGAGTACTTCTTCTTGGCTTCATTTAATTTCTCACTAAAGAATGCTATTGGCCTACCTTCTTTGCTTAACACACCCCCTACTGCTATTCCACTTGCATCACACTCTAGGGTAAATAGTTTGTCAAAACTAGGTAGTCTAAGGATAGGTGATATTGCAACTTGTTAGTTCAACTTTTCAAAGATTTTCCTACTTTATAATTCCACCTAAACTTAGTCTTTATCCCACCCTTAATGGTGTCTAGCAATGGTGCACAAATTCCACTGAAGTTCCTAATGAATTTTCTATAAAATTGAGCTAACCCATGGAAGCTTCTTACCTCTTTTGCTGTGGTAGTTGGTGGAAAATTTTGGATAGTTATAACTTTGTCTTGATCCATCTTCAAAGATTCCTTGGACATCACAAATCCCAATTATACAATGGGATTCCTTCTAGGGCTTTTCCTTCTAGTGCCTTGATAGATTTCAAGAATGGTACCTCATTCAATGGAGGGTCTAGTTTAGGAATGAGGTCATCCTCCTAATCTTTTCCTTACATTTGTCACTAATTTCACCTTCTTTGTCTTTATTCTTAGCTCCCTCAATGGCTTCTTCTACCTTTGTCTTCATTTCATCTAGGGCTTCTTCAAGGTTTTAATTTCCCTCCTTTTTCTCAACCATTTCTTTGTCTATCTTTGCATTAGTCATCATTCTTATTTCACCAATTGATTCTTCATTTTGATGCATCTAACCACAAGCCCAAATCTTCTGGGCTCTCTGATACCACTTTGATGTAAGGAAACGTCTTCCTCTCTAACCCTATCTTCTCTAGCCATTAGGGTTCTTCCACTAACCCTGGCTTAGGAGGGTCCTATTCCCAATCCTCCCCTTCTTCAACTTAACTAAACCAACAATGAGTTCCACTCACCCAACCAATGCTCCATGGATGTTTTCTTGGATCTGTTGGTGCTTGAAAATTCTAGAGGTTTTTCAATTATCCCAATGAGAATATGACACATCTAGGGGAAGCTAACTCCCATTTTCAACATATCACCTCAAACACTGGGCCAACTATAAGGCTTGACCCTTCTTCTACTTTAGGCTTTGCAAGACCTAGGAAGGTAGACCTTAGATTCAATTAATATTGTACTAGTGCAAAACATATCCCTAAATCTATTTACTATAGATGAAACCCCTTATATATCCTAATTACTCATGAAATGACACAAATCTATAGTAGCTAAATGAAAATCTATGACATTTATAAGATGAGTGAGGGTTAATTCCTTTCAGCCCACTACAAGACATGAAAAATGGAATTTATTTGAATAAAATATTTTGTACAATTGACATTCATATCAGCTTGCATCTGATTTATTGACCAATGCCTTATCCATTGAAACATAGAGTCATTACTAGCAGGATGACCTAACTTGTTTGCATTACAATCAAGTTTATCAACCGAAATTTGCAAATCCCATTCCTATGCAATATCCCCTTCATACACCCAGAAACCCTATCAGAACAATGAAGCATTTACCTAACTCCTTGAGTTAGAAGCAACAACAAATCTAATACACAACTCATCCAAACTGCCTTAAATCAAATGAACCTTATCCATTTAATCAAAAAGTTAATGACATATGAAGAATTAGGAGACAGAACAAGGAAACCTAGATAATTCGTGTAAATCCTTTTTTATATTCATCCATGGAAAGATTGAATACATGAATTGGTAGAACTAAATGAAACTCAAGATACTTCACATAATCTAGCATCAATTTCTAGTATCTCAGAATGATAATACATGACATGAAATGAAAATCTACACATAAATAGGTGTGTGGCCTTCACTGCTATAGCTCAACTCAATAGAGAGGAAGTGAAACCATCAACAACCCTAGTTTCAATAGTAGAATTGGAACCCTGCTGGTATTACCCAGAAAAAACTACCACCAAGCTACAATGAGAACGAATGAGAAAGATATAGGAAGAAAGGATTCTCGAATCTGATCAAGAGATGACAAGTGTCCTTTTAGAATTCCTTCCCAAGAAGCAGAAAAAGCCTCTCTCTAGTCTCTCTCTTCAATTGCTAGAATCAAAGGCCTTCATTTTGGCCACCAAGTGCATCAAATACTTAGAAGTTTGATCATGAAAGAAAGTAATTCATTTTTTATGTTAAAATGAATTCACAATAAAAAGTGAAAATCAGTTGAAATGTAACTTCTAGAATGCAAGGAAAGGGTTTAAGGATGATTTTCTTCACATTCAAATCCCAACAAGCCCTTAGAACTATTCTCTAACCAATTCTAATGCTCCATGATCAAATATGCCTATTCTACTGCCAATGCCCCAGAAATCACAAACTAGCTTATAGGTCAAACTGGTGAACACCTGTGCAAAAATTGACCTCAAAAATGGAAAATTTGGATTCTCTCGATTCCAACAGTATAATGGAGTGCCCATTTTTGATAAAACATGTCCCTATTATGCCCTTCTGAAGTTCAGGTCTTCATTCATGGCTTCCATTTAAATTTGGAAAAAAAATTTCCTTTTTCTATAGTTTAAACTTTATGAAGTTCAGACATTTATTTAAAATGTCATGACTACACATGATTCTGAGAAAAAATCTTTAAAAAATAATTTCTTAAAACCTTATGAATATTTCCCCAAAGGTTTCATTCTGGGTCAAACATAGTTTGACCACCATTGCCACTTGTCATTTTATGATTGGTTTGGGCCTGTACAATTGGGCACCACATGTCACCCCATTATCTATCATGCTCATCACAACATCAGCATGCCACCTCATACTCGCTATGTCGCTGTGTTAACTTCCTTGCAACTTTCCTATAGTGACTTAGCGAGAACCCTCAGATTTGCCACGTGGCACAATCTGGTGCACTTCAAAAATTTGATTACCACATCGCCACTGACTCACCCAGCCGGTTACCACTTGTCGCATGTTGGTTCAC
Source organism: Cupressus sempervirens (assembly GCA_028749045.1). Taxonomy (NCBI): domain Eukaryota; kingdom Viridiplantae; phylum Streptophyta; class Pinopsida; order Cupressales; family Cupressaceae; genus Cupressus; species Cupressus sempervirens. The sequence continues at coordinate 489,745,510 of CM053791.1, read as the reverse complement.
TGCTTCGTACCTACGCAGGACCCATGTTACTTATTAACTCCTTGCTAGATTTTAAAGTTTTTAAGCTAGTCGCTATGTCGCTAGCAGAAAATCTTGGGATTTTTCGGCTAGTGACATAGCAACTAGCCAAATTTGTTGACATTTTTGGTGGCTTCAACTTTTTCAGCATCCTTGCATTTCCTGATGAACTCTATTTGCACTTGGTCAAAATTTTCTTTTGGCGCTAGCTGGCCATCTACGGACCCACGTACAAGCTTGAGTTTCCAAAAGCCCTCTTTCTTTGAGATACAATAGATCGGCAATGAGTTATATTTAAACACTTGAAAACCCGAATGCCCAACCAATGTGGGATATTGCTCTCAGAACACTCCATGCATCTGCTCCTATCCAAATGTCGTGCACTCCCTTCTCTTTGCATGGGCAGGTTCTTCTATAGTTGCATGAGGCTTGCCCTTCATTCGCAGACTACTCGCTGGCTGCCCAACCCTGAACATCAAGTCAATCTTCTCCTTGTTTGTTGTGATAAACTAATTTCTAGAAACCCTAATCACAGAGCATCAATGATGACACAAATCTTGCATAAACACTGGATTTGGGAATGAAATTTTAGAGGCAATGCATGGATATTTATTGATCTTGAAGCAATCAGTCAAAAAAGGTCTAGCAATTTTCTAATTTCAAGGAAATAAATTGCTGGTCAATTTCCCTTTACACGTGTCTGATCTACTCCAATATTCTTTTGGTCAATCAAGAAACTGTGAATTCATATCAGTTATAGAAGTAAAAGTTTTGGCATTAAAGAAACATGATACAAGACTTTTGCAAGGTAACTTAAAGTGGAATCTTCTCATTTGTTACTCTGTTCAGCCGCCCCTCTTCTTTGTTTGCCCAGATTTCTTTCTTTTGGTGTGTCTTTGTTTGCAACATTTTCTCTCCTATAACCTCTAGTATGGGTATTATTTAGCATAGGCATCCTTTTAACTACCTGCATGGACCCCTCTTTAACACCAACTAGCTTTTTGTTCGTTCTATCTGCATCTATGCAAGCTCCCTGTTGCTTGGTACTCTACCTTAATTGGTTGCATACTCTGCCTTAATTGGCTGTGGCTTCCTCTGTTACCATTTTCATCTTTTCATTTTGCCTTTCAAAATCTTGCATTATTTTCTATAAAGCTAGTAAATTCATCTGCCTATTCATTTGTCCCATTGCCTTCGTAACACTTTTCATAGCATCTCCCATTGCTTGTGTTAATTTTATTGTCTGGATACGTAAAGAGACCCCCTAGAGCTGTGACTTAAGTGCATAAAATTTTGTTATTTGATGCCTTGTTCGAATAAGATCCCTTTGCCATCAGAGATTATATGTATTTCATAATATTTCAAACCTTTGCCTTCGTATTTGTCTTTTAAATCCACTCAAGCCATTAAACATTGTCATTAGTTTTCATTGCTAATGTAGCACTTTGAGTATGTCTTTCACAACTCTTTATTATCTCTGAATTTATCTTTTTGCTATAAATTCCAGTTACTTTTCTATGTATCGACAGTCAGAGATTACTTTCTTTCAATCTTTGACTAGCTTATTGACTCAAAAAAGAAATTGATCCATAAAAACTTCATAAATGCACCTGCATGCTATTGAGAAAATAAAATGACTGCAACATTCAAAGGAAGTATTTCAGTTTCACGGACACACATCATGGACTACCTTCACATTCTGCATCACACCTTTTATGTTTGAAGTACCTTTTGGCAACTATTTTTGATGGAGATCTGACTGCCTTGAGAACATCCAAGCAAACAACAAAATTCTTGACATACCCTATCAGCTTGCTGAATTCAGTTGGACACGAAAGTGGGTCCAGCAATTTTTTTTTTGTTTTCGAGCGACTGACACCTCAAAGTGATATACTAATCATTTGATACTGATAAAAATCAAACACGATCATTGAACTGTCATCTATAAGCCATTTTATAACCTTTTTGCAAACTATCAACTTTGCACCAGGAGGTCCATTGACTGGCCTTAAAAATTGACTAGAACACCTGACCAGGCTCTAAAAACTGGCAAATTGAATCTCTATTCTGCATACTTTTACCTTGACAAATCTTGTCTCATGAAGAATTCTCAGTCAAAAGATATTGACTATTAAATTTGACCTCTCAGAATTACCTGTAAGTAAACACGTTAGAAAACACTAAAGAGGGTTTGGATTTGGCTTTGAAAACTAGGCAAATGAGCACATGAGAAAATGAAACTCAGGGTGTTAGTTCACTGTCACGAGAAGAATATGGATCTATAATTTGGGCTCATGATGAATAACTCGACGCAAATGGTGATCAGTCAAAATAGGCTACTTGGATTTTGCAAACTAGAAACACTGACAGAAAGTGATTTTTTGTAAATGGAATTGAGATGGAAAAGTGTGCAGACAGATTCATCAAGTTTTGAAACTTGGCACACTTAAAGTATTTTTAGAGGATAACACAGTGGTACAATCCATTCAATCTCACCTATCATAAATTTCAAATTATAACATCCCAAACGAGGGTACCAAATAACCTGCACTTTATGAAACTAGTAAAAAGATAGAAATTGTGTTTGCAATTGCATTTGAAAACTGATCAAATAGATTCATCATAAGCTGAAACTTGAAACATAACAAGTCTCTGACATCTAAAATTCAATGCAAAAGGAAATATAGCATTTGATTCAACTAGTCAAAAGTTACAACATGTCAAACAGGGCTTCCCAGAAATATGAACTTTTGCAAATGTGTGAAAACAGTAAACTACCAACTTTGAGGGATTCAAAACCTAGTCAAACAAACTCAAAATGGCTTGAAATATGAAAGATAGGCTCTCAAGTATGGATACTAAATACTCCCAAAGTGGCATGTCATGAAGCATTTCTAGGTGCAAGATATTCAGTAGCAAACACAGTCTCATGTCACTATTTGACACCTAGGGTAAAATGCAAATTTGACAAATGCTAAAAATGAGACTTCACGAAATGGCTCAGAATGTCAGTTTGACTTTATGAAACAAGTGGATAGGTTGAATGGAAGGTGTTAGAAACATGAAACACCTCACAGGGCTTGAAGGTACAACTGCGCACGAACTCATCAAAAAGCATTTATGGGGCTCAATTTCTTCAACGGTGCTCAAAATTCAGGCTACAATTTTGAGCACCAATAGTGGCTCTGTTTGGGGATGCATGCCCCTTTTAGGCATGGAAAGATTTTAGATCTTTGGGAGAAGCAGACCACACACCTAAACTCAAAAACTCCTTTAGAACAACTTTATTGAAAGCGAGAAACAACTACACTGCTATGTACAAGCAATGGCCCTAGGCCATCGAAAATGTTTCAAAACTCCTTACCTCTATCATACACTTGATTTTCATTTAAATTCTCCTGAGGTAAATTGAAATTCTCTTTCCCATATGTTTCACCTAGCACATCAACATTTGCAATCAGCTCATTAGGAAAAACAAAACTATCATCATCTTCATACTGCATATAAAAATCAAACATACTTTCCTCATCTTGCTAACTATGAAAATATGAATCAGCATGACCGTAACAACTTACATTAAATTGAAACTGGTCACTACTAACTAAATGATGGATTCCTTCAATTGGAAACACAAAAGCTTGGTATTCTACTTCATTCAATGAGTTACATGAATCAGATTGTAACTCACCTTGTGCCTCCAGATATGAAGAGTGTATAAACTCTAATTTCTCCTCATTTACAACATTAGTACACCATACATTAGACTGAATATATGCTACATTTTCTTCATATTCCAACAAATGATTAGATCCTAAATCACAAGAATTATCATGAAATTGCATTGTAAGAATATGTTGATCTGTATCAAATTTTCCCTCAAATAACTCACTAGAATAAACCCTTTCATTAGTATTACTTTTCTCAACACATGAGCTATCTAAATTTATCTTGGCCTCATGAAAACAAAAAGAGAATGAACCAGCAATAGGCCTTATCTCTACATCTTCATTCTCAACATAGAAGTCGTCATGTGTATTAATGTATGAACTACCATCACATACACCTCCAAAACTTGATATAACATATTATGAAACTACATCCTCTTCAACATCAAATTTAGGGGAAATGACTTCACCATATGGAAATACAAAATGTGGCAAAACACAAGCATCCTTAGATTGGTTAGCATACCTTTCAAAGTCCTGAGCTAACAAATCGAAAATCTCACCAACACTTAACAAGAATTCATCCCTAGTTTCTTTTCTTTGGCTGTTATTATTATCTGGATAGCTTGATACATTTGTAACAATAGACTTGTTAGTAATATATTATGAAAAACCAGAATTTTGATCATCACATACATCTTTCTTTTTAGAGAATACCTCAACAACCGACATTATAACACATTTGCACTTATTACTAGAAGAAATATTATTACTACTATCACATTGTTCTTCTTCTGTATACTCATCATCATAAGAAGATGAATCTACATTATGCATATTATCAGATTGTTGATTACTATCCTCTGATTTATAAAACTGAGACTTTTCATATTCAGTATCACCTTTAATGGACTCATTACATTCACTATTATTAAATTCATTAGCATTAAAAGCACTTTAAATTTCCATGATAAAATCTTAGATTTCACACATCTTATCTAATCTTATCTTGGCTGGCCAATCAACCGAATTTGGCATAAAAACTTCTAAGAGCACCATTGGCCATGAATACTTATCTGGTCTAAAGATTTCATCAATGTTCATAACTACTAATTTAAACTTCATGTAAGTTTGAAATCCATTAAGACCCATGATATCACCAATTGTATTTCTTATGTCAATGATGATCTCATTATGAAGCTCTCTTTTCAGCCAAGCAATATTTGAGTCATGAATACTTTCAAGAGTTGGTATATCAATTTCAGATCTAAACTCAAAATCCATCTCTTGGAATTTTAAAACTCCTACCTCTATTTTCCTAGTGCTGAAACCACTAGATGGAGGCATCCATTTCTACCATTTAACTTTCATGAATGACAAAGACATGAAAACTAAAAATACCTTTGTGTGTTTCTGTTTGAAACCTCAGATTTGTTGATTGGCACAGGGTGCAAATATGAAATCCTTCACACCGTAGATAAAATCTTTTGTAGAGCTACCACCTCCTTGAAGAGGGAAATGGAATCACAATAGTGACTCACCTTTTTGAAATTAGATACTTCAGCAGATACAAATGATCACATAAAAATTAATCAAGAATTTGTACTTCCTCTTTCCCAACAAACTAGATTTTCCCACAAATACTAAAAGCTTTTGATATTAAAACAAACCATGCACTAGTAGAGAGATTTACTTCAAAGTTTCCACTCACACTTAGTGAGAAAAGATTTGAAAAGAGAAAACACTTCATGAATTGATTCTTGATTCTAAACCTTTTTGCAACAGCACTTGCAAAGCTGAACTGATTAAAGATAGACTTATAATAGTCATAGAATATTATCTTCAATCTTACAATCTACTACCAAATAAATTTCTTCAAATACACTTCAAAACTTTATACAAGAAGTTAAAACTTATTCTTATGAAGTGTATGGAACTTTATCAAACTATTATCATTCCCTTAGTGCTAAAAACCACTTGGTGGAGAACACATACATATACCACTTTCTTTTATGACAAGAATAACATCATGAAAACTAAAATACCCCAAGATTTGAATGGTTGGAATTTCTCTATTCACTACTTGAACCAGTAGACCCAAAATCTCACAAATTCTTTGCTGAACCTTTTGAACTAGCACATCACAAATCTTACCAAGATTTCAAATGTTTCAACCTTTTTAGATCTATTCTTCTCCTATAGTAACTAGTCACAATTCATGTATAATACTACACTGATTCAGAGATTGAGTTCAAGTTGCCACTCACATTAAGTGAGACATGAATTGAATTGGTCCTAAAGATACCATAAATTGTTTTGAAACAACAGCAGATAGAAGACATCTCTTCAAATTTATCTTGAATTTGAAATCTCTAGACAAAGCTGAAACATAACTTTCTTGACTCTAAAATCATAGTAGGACTTTGAAAACAACAACCAGCTGGATTGATTGAAGATGAACACCTTTTAACAACACCATTTATATTCAACCTCCAAGTCACTGCTGCAAATGGATAAAACTTAACTAGGGAACATGAATCTTTAGCAAAAAAATGAAAAACACTTCATGACAGTGCTATTTATACCAGACATTCCAATACTTCTTTGAATGAAATTCTTCACAGACTCCCCAGAAGAGTCGCCATTTTGTTGGTGTTTGAAAATGCTAGAGGGTTTTCAATTATCCCAATGAGAATATGACACATCTAGGGGCTGCTAACTCCCATTCTCAACATATCCCTGAATCCATTTACTATAGATGAAACCCCTTATATTTCCTAATTACCTTCGTAACCCTGGAGGGTTTCATATGCCTATTCATCTATCCCATTGCCTTCATAATACTTTTCATAGTACCTCCCATTGCTTGTGTTAATTTCATTATCTGGATACGTAAAGAGACCTAGTGGAGCTATGACTTAAGTGCATAAAAATTTGTTATTTGATGCCTTGTTTGAATAAGATCCCTTTGCCATCATAGATTATATGTATTTCATAATATTTCAAACCTTTTCCTTCGTATGTGTCTTTTAAATCTGCTCAAGCCATTAAACATTGTCATTAGTTTTCATTGCTGATGTAGCACTTTGAGTATGCCTTTCAAAACTCTTTATTATCTTTGAATTTATCTTTTCATTATAAATTCCAATTACTTTTCTATGTATCAATAGTAAGAGATTACTTTGTTTCAATCTTTGACTAGATTATTGACTCAAAAAAGAGATTGATCCATAAAAACTTCATAAATGCACCTACATGCTATTGAGAAAATAAAATGACTGCAACATTCGAAGGAAGTATGTCAGTTTCATGGAGGCACATCACGGACTACCCTGACACTCTTCATCACACCTTTTACCTTTGAAGTACCTTTTGAAAACTATTTTTGATGGAGATCTGACTGCCTTGAGAACATGCAAGCAAACAAAAGAATTCTTCACATACCCTATCAACTTGCTGAATTCAGTCAGACCCCAAAGCGGGTTCAACTAAAAAAATTTAGTTTTCGGGTGACTAACACCTCAAAGTGATCTACTAGTCATCTAATACTGATCAAAATCAAACATGATCATTGAAATTTCATCTATAAGTCATTTTATCACCTTTTGTCAAACTGTCAACTTTGTGCCAGGAGGTCCATTGATTGGCCTTAAAAATTGACTAGAACACCTGATCGGGCTTTGAAAACTGGTAAATTGAATCTCTATTCTGCATACTTTTACCTTGCCAAATCTTGTCTCATGAAAAATTCTCAATCAAAAGATATTGACTGTTAAAGTTGACCTCTCAAAATTACTTGCAAATAAACATGTCAGAAAATAGTAAAGTGGGTTTGGATTTGGCTTTAAAAGATAGGCAAATGAGCACATGGGAAAATGAAACTTAGGGTGTTAGTTCACTGTCACAAGGAGAATATGGATCTGTGATTTGGGCTCATGATGAATAACTCGGTGCAAGTGGCGATCAGTCAAAGTAGGCTACTTGGATTTTGCAAACTGGAAACACTGATAGAAAGTGATTTTTTGCAAATGGAATTGACATGGAAAAGTGTACAAACAGATTCATCAAGTTTTGAAACTTGGCAAACTTAAAGTATTTTCAAAGGACAACATAGTGGTACAATCCATTTGACCTCACCTATCACAAATTTCAAATTATAACATCTCAAATAGGGGTACCAAATAACCTGCACTTTATGACACCAGTAAAAAGATAGAAATTGTGTTTGGAATCACATTTGAAAACTGATCAAATAAATTCATCATAAGCTAAAACTTGAAACATAACAAGTCTCTGACATTCAAAATGTAACACAAAAGGAATTTAGCATTTGGGTCAACTGGGAAAAAGTTACAACATGTCAAACAAGGCTTCCTAGAAATATGAACTTTTTGCAAATGTGTGAAAATAGTAAACTACCAACTTTGAGGGATTCAAAACCTAGTCAAACGAACTCAAAATGGCTTGAAATCTGAAACATAGGCTCTCAAGTATGGACACTAAACACTCCCAAAGTGGTGTGTCATGTAACATTTTTGGGTGCAAGATAATCAGTAGCAAACACAACCTCCTATCACTTTTTGACACAGGGTAAAATGCAGATTTGACAAATGTTCAAAATAGGACTTCATAAAATGGCTCAGAATGTCAGTTTGACTTTATGAAACAAGTGGACAGGCTGAATAGAAGGTTTTAGAAACATTAAACACCTCACAGGGCTCGAAGGTACAATCATGTATGAACTCATCAAAAAGCATTTATGGGGCTCAATTTCTTCAACGGTGCTCAAAATTTGAGCTACAATTTTGAGCGTTGATAGGATCATCCACACCAAGTCCTCAAATTTGATCTAAAATACCTAACAATGGAGAGGGGGGTTTATTTTTAGGGCATTGGTTCTACTCCAACGCTCATTGGTTGAAAATGCAAAGATATATCTATCAATTTCAAGAAATTGTTCCAAACTAGGCCAAATAGGACTAAAAGGAATTAGGCCTCCAAACACACCTTTTGGCACACAACTCAAAATTTTTCTTAACAAGGTGGAAAAAAAACTCCATATCATTACACCCTTTTAGAAGCCCTTTCATATTTACCTAGTCTCACTTCTCCAACCTATCCATACATTGGGTTGCTATAATTAAGCCTAAAATTAAGGGTTTTACCAATGTATTGACATCATCCACAAGGGTTCATTCAAATACCTATTAAAAAATTTCACTAGGACTTCTCCTTGGGAATATGGTTTTTTCACACTCATATCCTTCTCTCCATCCACTTCGATTGAAGCAACCAATGCATTCAATCCCATCAAATGCTACTGCAACCATTGTGATCCCTAACCATGCGCCTTTGGCTTTCTCAGAGCATCATTGCAAAAATGCTAAGCTTTCTTTCTAGGGCCCAAGATCTTGTACACCTATACTACAAGGATTCATCTCACACATTCCAAAAAATTGTAAAGATGCCAAGGTGGAAAGGTGAATTATGACTCTATAACCAAAAATTGCCTAGTTCAGACCAATGATAGAGTAAAAATAAAAGAATTTACAAACTTCAATGAAATGAAACCAAATAACCTATCTAATCAGTCACACTTTACATCCACCAACTCATGCACAAGTTACAATGTAGAGATCAATCCATTAAGTGACCCAGTGAAATTAAAATGCACTGATTATGATAAAATTGCTCAGAAAATTGATTGTTCATTAATCAACTTTACCTAAAAATGTCATCCAACCCCTATCATAGGTTGAGGTAGGCATTATGTAGGTTCAAAACACATTTCCAAATCACATTTAAGTGGTTATTCCACCACTTGCTCAAAGATGTCAAAGCAACAAAATTTATCATCACAACTTTTGCAATTTTGCATAGTTAGACCAAGCTTGGTCAAAGCCTCACAAAACTCTACCAAATTCTTAAATATGAGCTTAGTAAATGAAAACACCATTCTACCCCTTCTTTGTCCAATATAGCCCTCTATATCCACAAATGTCATATTTGGCAATAATGACAACAATTACATAGTATCTACCAACTTTGGACAAAGAGGTAACATTAAATACTTACAATGACCTAATTAGACCTCCTAATGAATAAGTCACCTTGTAGGACTCATAGCCCCCTTATTACACTAGTGGCTTGGCTCATACCACTACAAGACAAAACTTGACTAGGAACCCTATGCTACCATGTAGCTTTACCTAGGTGTTCCTACACCACTAGACATAGCTCAAAATTATTAAATTGCATTAAACTTTATAGAAAAGATGGGTAGAATAATTTTGAGGACTTTATTTACAATTTTTTAATCACTCATAACAAATCCAATAGCTCTAATTTTACTCACAACTTCCTTGACTGTATTCACATATTATGCAATATTTTCATCTTCTTTCATTCTCATGTCATCATAACTGGATCTTAAATTTTTTGCCTTATCTCTCAGCACATTTGGATCTCGATCATGTATAAGTGCCAACTTATCCCATAGTTCTTTAGCATTAGCATCTCCCTTGACATCATTAAACTTGAGGTCTTTCAGGTCTGGTGCAATCTTAATCATTAGACTATTATGATCTTTCTTCTCATCCATTTGCTCCAAGGTCATATGAAGGGGTGATGCAACTAGTCAATGTGTAGTATTGTCACCAATACTAGATTGATATAGCCTCATTTTTTCTCCATGAGGAAAAATTCTCCTTGTTCAACTTTGGTATCTCTTTCTTATATATATTTGAATTTCCAAATAGTGTGCTTTGATACCAATTATTAAATAGTTGAGGTAGGGCTGAATCAATTATTTTCAGTTATCCTACAGGCCTTTCAAACACTTGTGCACCAATTCTAAATTTATATACTTCAACAGTAATATCTTGATTATCTCATTCAACTTTACAATTCATACTTGTAATCAATTTACTTTAAATTAGTAATTCACTATTCATAGATTTACAAAGCATAACTGATATAACTTAGCTATTACCTAGATTTTACCAAGTTGTACTATTAATCAAATAACATGAAAAATAAAATTCAAATACAATAGAAATCACACATTTGATACCATGATTTAACATGGAAACCCTATAAAGGGAAAAACCATCTTGCATCAGTAACCCAAATTATTTCACTCTTATATAGCGAGCTCTATTAGGAGATTTTGAGTTGTCATTTTGCATGATGTTGAATAGAAAAAATCCTTTCAAACTCCTCTCTTGAAAATTTGATTGAGGATCAACTCCAAGGTTCTGGGCAGTATTCCAACCTATTGAAATCCACTCAATTAAAGATAAATGTGTATGTTCATGAGAAGGCCTTTTCTAGTTTGAACCAATTTTGGATAATCTATTTGATTTGTTGCTATCTGAAATGTAACAAAAAATGTGATATTTTTTTGTTTTTTTTCTTTTATGATGTATGTAATTTATCAATGCAACTATATTAATTTCTATTTTAACCAAGCGTTAGAAAAGAAAATAACAAAGACACAGTAACAAGAGATTAAAGCAAATACCTTGAAAGGAAAATTCCTAGCAGACATAAATCAAGGTAATAACATGTCTATCAATTAAATTGTCAAAAGGATAGGGTAGGAAAGCAATGAAATTAGGAGAACAACTTCCTCAACTCCATTGATGCAGTTGTCAAAGGGAACTCAATATTAATTGAATATGTTTCACATTCCATCAAAACACAAGGCCACATAAAGTGTGCTCATATGAGACAAGATGTTATGCAAGAACAATAGATGATCCTTTCTCTAATTCATTATGTCAGTAGAATTTGTTAACACAAGAAAAAAACCATAACTAAAAGGTCACACAATTATAACAACACAATAAAACCATTGGCTCCATTATTATTCATGAACATGCATTCACAAAAATAACACACTTTGGAAAGAATAACTACACTTAGAATGAGAGCACCAATCGCATATGTTATTGCATAAAAATAATGTCTAGAAGTACATATTACATCCATGTATTTATAATAAATCATCTTCTCCCTTTGTGTTATGAGTAAGAGTTCTTAAAATGCAAAATTATGCTAAAAGCTAATAAAACAAATCTAATTCTATAAAAACTAACTCTCTAAATTGATGCAGGAGCATCTTGGATGTGAGGGAAATCTTGCATCACCCAAAAATAATTTTAATTTCAGCTTGTATCTTTTTAGTTTCAAGTTTTCCTATTTTAACCTATTCTAGTAGACAGGGGGTTACTATTTTTGGGAACTTGCTATTTTTAGTAAGTTTTTCATACGAGCTTGGAATGTTCTATTTTTTTAAGGAAGGTTCATTTCAGAATTATAAGCCTACCATAGAAATCTCATGGCTCCAGCTTCCATATCAAAAAAGTTATTGCATATTTTCGGTGGAAATTTTGTCAAATATCTTTGAACTCATTTTTGAAGGCTTTAGAGGCTCTAAAATGGGGTCAAATGTCAGCTAAGTAGTGATTCACATATCAGGAACTATAGTTTAGGATCTACCCTTTCCAAAAAGTGGTTATAATAGTCAATCAGAGCTACAATTTGTGAGTTATCATCTTTGGAAGTTAGGATACCTTACTCATGGTCATAAAATAAAGTTTATAATTCTCTTAGTTGACTCTATTGTAATAAATATAATTTATGTAATTTGGGGTTTGTTGGCCTCAATTATTAATTTCTAGATCCTTCTCGGGTAGCGTAAAATTGCCTATTTAAGAAAGGCTCATAGGATTGTGTAGGACAGTTCAAGGTAGCTTTGGGTGATAGTTTACAACATTATTTTGTAGATTACTATAATGAAGGCACCCATGTGGGTTAGCATATTGTAATTGTGAAATTTGTAACTCCATATTTGCGATGGCAATAAGAAACCCCTATTTTGTTCTCACAATTATTGTTGTTTCTTTGTTTCTATTACGTGTTTAAGGAATTGAGATGAGCACCCTCATTATAAATGGTACTAAGTAGGTCTCTACCCTTTTTTATATCAATAATCAGTGCATGGTCCTTTACATGACTTAAAACAATAAAAGAATGAGAAGACAAGAAGGTAGAAGCCATGAGATGATCTGGAAGTCTCTAAAAGCTCTAAAAATAGAAGCTTGGCCTTTTCTAGGCATTTCTATGAGTTGAACTACCATCAAAATGTGTTTCCAATAATGGAATGCTCTAAAATAGCAATTGGTAGTTAATTGTCAGTGCACTACTTCTTCAAAAATTGTTAGCGCACCTTTGAGAAAAATGTGCCTTCAAAAAACACACTTGCACACCTACACACCTTGGTGGTAGGACCCAAAAATCCAAAAATTCTTCTAAGTGTCATTTTTCCAAAGTGAAAATTTTTTCTAATTCCATAATTTTCCGAAGTGAGAATTTTTCTAACTTCACAATTTTTCAAGGTGAGAATTTATCTAACTCAACAATTTTCCAAAGTGATAATTTTTCTAACTCCACAATTTTCCAATGTAAGAATTTTTCTAACTCCACAATTTTCCAAAGTGAGAATTTTTCTAACTCAACAATTTTTCAAGGTGGAAATTTTTGACTCCATAATTTTCCAAAGTGAGAATTTTTTAACTCCACAATTTTCTAGAGTGAGAATTTTTCTAACTCCACAATTTTTAAGTGCAAATTTTTCTAACTCTACAATTTTCCAAAGTGAGAAATTTTATAAATCTACAATTTTCCAAAGTGTGAATAATTTTCAGTTTCAATCATCTAAGTCTTGTTGACCTTCAACCAAAATGATGTGTGGATGTTTCCCTTTAAACTTTTGCATGGTAAAGGTGATTTTTTTGAGGAGCTAATAATTATAAAGCTTCATATGCCTAAACTCTATAAAAGGTAGTTGTAAATATGTTTTGGGGGTTCACCTTTGTTCTATTATGTCTACTTGTAGTAGCATTGTGCTCTACAACTATATTCCTTGCCTTCCATTAATGAAATAGCCCTTTTCTTTACTTCTTGAAATTTATTATTTGCACATGTATCTTGCTTTGTTTTGAATGTTTCTTTCCTAGTTTTAAAGGTTGTATGTTGTCTTCAAACTGTTGATGATTGTTGTACTATGAATATGTCTCTCCTTTTAGCATTTGATGAGCCATAAACTTGCATGTGATTCTTTGAGAGTAGAATAGAATTAGGATCTATGTAATTGGACTTTTCATGGATGTATTGTGCATATAGGGGTGAGTTGTAACCATTTAAATTAGGTACATCACCCCATTTCCCTTTCAACAATTCAATTTCATGCATTTCCTCCACCTTTTTCCTCTCCAAAAGTAGTTAGATGCATCCTGATAGTAAGGAAATTGACCTTCTCCAAAGACTCAATCTAACAATTAAAATCCCACAACTTGGAGATTGTTTTCATGTTACACAAGGTCACTTGAAGGTCATACCATAAGCAAGGATGCATAATTTTGTGTCAACAATATTCAAATTAAAAATCATCAAATTGAGAGGGAAAATGGAAAGCTATCACCTGATCTAGCAAGTCCCCCACCATAGGGGTACACTCACACATTGTAATTTATCATTCTGGTTGTCTTATCTCATTGTACACAACTCCACATGCACATGGAAACATTAGTGTCATAGATATAATATATTGTTGCCCAAGTTTCAATTCATATATTTTTCTTTGAGTTAGAGTCATATCAAAGTGTCAATGTCTTGAGTCTGAGTCTAGATTACACATAGGATGGAATTTCTTCTCATCATTCCTTTGAGCTAACCTAATGCAGGAAATCATATGAGGAATGCACTAGTCCAATGCTAATTTATTAGGTTTTGGAGGGTGTTGGGACTAAAATTTGCATGGTCAAATTTTGAGTCATGTATTGTGAATTTTGAAAAATCATGCCCTAAAGTGCCTATTATGCATATGTAGTTGGTTGTCGGTTTGAGGCCTAGATGGTGTTTGAGTGGCTTAACACCTTTCATTTGACATATGCATGTGTTCCACGATGTTATTTTTTCATCCCGAATCATTCTGTGAAGTGCCATTTTAAGCTAGTGTCAAAATTTGCAATTCTGCCAAAGTGTCAAATAGCGACCAGAGGCCCAATTTGCATTTGAATATCTTTTACCCAGGAATGTTTCATGACCCGCCACTTTGGGAGTGTTTAGCTTCCATAACAAAGAACCTATGTTTCAATTTTCAAGTCTTTTCAAATTCGTTTAACTAGGTTTCGAACCCCTCAAAGTTGGTCGGTTACTGTTTTGTACATTTGTGTAGTTGTTCACAGTTCTGGGAAGCCCTGTTCGACCAATGATATCTTTGACCCAATTGATCCAAATGAGGAAATTCTTTTTGCACTATGTTCTAGGGGTCAGATACTTCATATGTTCAAATTTTGAGATCATGTCGAATCCATTTGATCAGTTTGCTAACATGATCAAAAACCCAGTTTGCATTGTTTTGTTACGGCTAAGGCATCTAGATTGATTCACATCCTTGTTCGGCACGTTATAACTCTCATCCCGTGATTGGTGAGCCTAAATGGATTATATCATTGTGTTGTCTCCTAAAAATCCTTCAAGTATGCCAGTTCCCAAGTCATGACAAATCCATTTGCATAGTTTCATATGTCCGCACATTTGCCAAAAAATTACTTTTTGACACATTTCTTAGTCAAAATTTCCAAGTGCCTGTTTTCGGAAATTCGCCAAATGTGCCCTGTGATTCCTCATGAGCCCAAAACATGGACTTATATTCTCTTCATGGCAAAGAACTTATATCCTAGTTTTCAAAACCCCAAGTGATCAATAACCCAGTTTATAATTCCGAACCCGAGCCCAGTTTATGTTTTTTAACATTGTTTGCTTACAGGATTTTTAAAGTATGGATGTTCGACAATTAAAATCTTTTGACTGGAGATTCGTCATGGGCTAAAAATTTGCAGCATGGTAAAATTGCTATTTTGCTTTGAAAGTCTGGAATGCTCATAATGCTGGGGCAGCGGCTGTCCTTGTGGCTGATGACAAGGATGAATCTTTGATAACTATGGATTTGCCTGGTGAAGGTGGTTCAGCTTATGAACAGAATATCACTATTCCCTCTGCACTCATTGAGAAGAATTTAGGTGACAAACTGAAAGATGCTATTAGTAAGAGGAATATGGTCAATATTAATTTGGACTGGAGAGAGTCTGTTCCACACACAGATGAACGTGTGGAGTATGAGTTGTGGAAAAATAGCAATGATGAATGTGGATTGAAGTGTGATATGAAGATGGAGTTTTTAAAGAATTTCAAAGGAGCTGCTCAAATTCTTAAGAAAAATGGGTACACACAATTTACTCCTCACTATATCACTTGGTACTGCCCTCAAGCCTTTGTAGTGAGCAAGCAATGCAAAGCTCAATGCATTAATAACAGAAGATACTGTGCACCTGATCCAGAACAAGACTTCAATCGGGGGTATGATGGGAAAGATGTGGTGACTGAAAATTTGAGACAACTGTGTGTTTTTACTGTTGCTAAAGAGGATAGCAGACCATGGGTTTGGTGGGACTACGTTACTGATTTCCGCATCAGGTGTCCAATGAAGGACAAAAAATATAACAAAGAATGTGCAGACAGTGTCATCAAATCTCTAGGTCTGGACAGGAAGAAGGTAGAAAAGTGCATGGGGGATCCCATTGCCGATACTGAAAACTCTATTTTGAAAGCTGAGCAAGATAAACAGGTTGGACATGGATCTCGTGGTGATGTCACAATATTACCCACTCTTATTATTAATGACATACAATACAGAGGAAAACTTGACAAAGGAGCTGTAGGTTCCAATAAATTTTAAAAGAACAAGGAGCCGATTCCAACCACAGTCAAACAAAAGGCGATGAGCAATAAAAAACAATTATCCCACATTGATAAAACGTGGGTATGTTTTATGTATTTAAATACCCAAACACACTTAATAAGATGTGAATTGAGGCAGGAGCCTTTTGAAGGCACGAGCTCGAGGGGAGGGGCCCGCCGTGGACTGCCAGTTGGTGCGCAAATGGAAATATTTTGAACGAGCATGCAATAATGATGAGTTGGCGCCCAAAACTTGGATGCAAGGAGATGACGACACGTGTCCAAATCGGAGGGTCGTCGCTAACTCGCCAAGCAAAAGATGCGTGAGAATTAACATAGCGAGTTAGCGAGAAGACGACACGTGGCGGATGGGGCAAATCAGGCAGACCAATCAGCAAGTGACATGTGGCACCGGTCAAACCAAGGTTGACCACAGATTCAAAGGGTCAGGAAAATTTGTAGAGTTAAAAATAATAATATTTTATTATTATTTTTTGTTAAAAATGCCCACATATACTTCAGAATTTTTCAAATTTTATAAAAAAATCAAATGGCAAGCATAACTTTCAGTCAGAAGAGTCATTTTTGAAATGATTTTTTTTGGGGTTTCCTGGAGGCAAAATAGGCGATGTTATATATCGTCGGAATCGGGAGAAGATGAACTTTTCGATTCTGGAGTCGGCTTTTGCACAGGTATCAGTCAGTTTGAGCTACACGAGATTTTCTATCAGGTATCTAAAGTGCAACCATATTCATACCAAGAAGTTCAGATTTGTTTTTTGTCAAGATAATGACCTGGATATCAGTAGAAGGCAATGGAAATGTAGTTAGGGTCGAATTTTTCCTGATTTACTCAGTAAAAACTCATTTTCACTAGCTTTTTCATGGGGAAATCAGATTTTTGACAAGTAAAGGGTTTTCATCATTAGGCATAGATATTTTGCAAAGTTTGTTACAGATTAATGATGAAACAAAATCAAATCAGAATGGGAGATGGAAGGAAGAAGTTATTCAATTACAGAGGATTGAATTTCAAGTGGACACTTGTCATCTTCAGAATAGATTCGGGAATTCTTTCTCTTCTATATCTTTCTTTCTTGCTTCCATTGAAAGGGTTCCAGTTTTTGCACTGAGAAACCATTCTTCAGCATTTTCTCTTGTATTGAACAACATTTTAAGTTTTATGCAGATAGTTCTTTTCTGTTAGGTGATCTATGAGTTAATTTCTGTACATTTCATGTATTTGATTTCAAGGAAAACAAATAAAGTGCAGCAAAAGTTTGAAGTTCAGTTTGAATCTTGTCTCCTGATTATGGCTCTGTTATTTCTTCTAATTTGTGATCAAAGAGCATGAATTAGGTTACATTACATTTTGAAATGTATGTGGTTAAAATGTCTTGCTTATGGAACAAAGAACCATGTAATTGCTTGATATTTGTCACAGGGTTTGCAAATTTCATGATAGGATTTTCTGAGTATGAGATTCATTCTGTAGCAGATGTCTATTCACAAGGTGAAAGATAGATCAGGGATCTTAATGTAGAGATACGTTTGAGGTTTCCAGGAGATGTATGGTTATGATTCATTTAATTGCCCAATAGATAAGGCACTGGTCGGAGATAGGATCATTAAGTTCTGTTGCTCATACTTGGGTCTTGCTGATATCAACATATTAAATCAATTTTCCCTTTTATGTTGAAAGCTACTCAATGTTAACCCACACTTAGCTTGCCAGTTTCATGAGTTATGTTCTTAGCTAGTTCATGCTTATGATTCCTGGTTGAGTATAGAAGAAATAAGGGTTTTATCTGCTTCATATTAGATTCAGTGTATGCTTTGACAACTGGTACCATATAAAGAATCTACAGGTCTACCCACCTAGGTTTTGCAGAGCCTGAAGTAGAAGAAGGGTCATGCCTTATAGTTGGCCTGGTGTCTGAATGGATGTGTTGATAATGGGAGTTAGCTGCCCCTAGATGCATCTTGTTCTCATCAGGGTAATTGGAAATAGGTAACATTTTCAAACACCAACAAAATGGCGTCTCTGCTGGGGAGTGTATTGGATCAGATTCAAGAGAAACCTTGAGAATTTGAAAAGACGAGATTCAATACAGCAGGAGAAGTGCATTAAAATTTTTCAGCAGTAAGTTCTTTGATGTTCTTTCCAGTTTTCTTACTCCACATCATGCACCCCAGTATGTTTTATCCACTTGCGACAGTGACTTATTGGTTGAGTTCATATTGTGCTCTCCTCAAGTTTTATTTTCAATCAATTCAACCGGACCTTGTTTTCAAAGTGCTGTTGTAATTTCAGAGTCAGAATTGTGATCAAAAGTGTGTCTCTCTTCAAGGTGTTTGGTGACTTTCAAAATTTTCAAGTTGAATTGTCAGTTCAGATCTGCCATGTTATAAATCATTGTTTCAAATCTTTCTCACAATAGTGAGTGGCGACTCTACTTAAAGGATCTCTAAATCATTGTAGATCAGTGATGTATAAATTGTTTTCAAGAGTTTTCAGTGGAATCAAGCAGATCTGAAAATTAGGTGAATTTGCAAGCAAGAAGAGAGATCTATTATAAGTTTCTGACTAGTAAGTGTTGTTTGATTTGTTGTCGTAAGAATTTGTAATGATAAAGATGAATCACAGCAGTGATGTCATTTAATTCTTCTCAAGGAGATGGCGACTCTGTAAGGTTTGATCAGTGGTGTAAAGAATTCAGATTAGCACCAGGCCAATCAGCAGATCAGTGGCTTCATGCAGCAACACTTGAGGTATTTTATGCTTTCATATGATTTCTTTTCAATGAAAGTGAGTTCCACATATGTGTTCTCCAATCAAGTGAAGGTTTAGCACTAAGAAGAGGAGAATGATTTGATAAGTTTTATGCACTTCATTAGAACGAGTTTCAATTGTTGTTTTGAAGTTGTGAAGTGTATTTGAAGCGTTCATTTGGTAGAGGGTTGTGAAAAATTTGCTACAAGTTATGAATTCTGAAAGTATTTAATGGTGAATGAGTCTTGAGTTGAAGAATATCAAGTTTCATATCATCTAGTATGCAGCCTGTTAGTGAAGTTCCTAGATCCATCTCTACCAGGAGGTATATGCCATTGAATTTTAATGGTATCCATGGTTTCCCAAATACTATGCCTTGTAACCTCAGACAGTATTTGCCTAAGTTTGGTGGAAACTATGAAAATTCAGCCAGTCATCATGTTCAGCTATTTAGTGACTTGGTTGGTGATTTTGAAATTGCTCATGAAGACATTCAGATGAAATTGTTTGTTCAGACTTTAGAGGATGATGCTAGGGACTGGTTTTCATTTTTACCAGCATGTTCAATTTCATCCTGGGATGAATTACTATCAGCCTTCATGATGCAGTTTGGGGAAAGAGTAAGCATCTCTGAATATTTTGATAAGTTTTTGAAAATTGAAATCAGGAATGGTGAGTTAGTTCCTGAATTTAATATCAGATTTGCAAAGATTTTGAGTGAATTTCCTGAAAGTTACAAATCGGATGATCAAATGTGTTTAGTGGTTTATCTCGGTGCTTTTGATAGGAAGATGAACTATCTGTTGAGAGATAAGGAACCTAGAACTTTCCATCATGCATTCATGACAGCTATAGAGATTGAGAATAACATAAAATATGGCTTAACCCGGAGTCACTTCTCTAGAAATATTGGCTGGAAATATGAGGTGCAAAGCACAAGTCAATGTCATAAGGAGTGTTCGATTTCAGATTAGCAAATAAGCACTCTTGCTGTTATAAATAGTTTTGTTGAAGATTCAAAAATAAAAACATGTGAACATGAAATCTCTCTGTTGCAAAAAAGAAATGATTCCACTATTGCTGAAGTGAATGCACATGTTTATGGTATTACAACAGCAACTGATAGATTTGATTCACTTGATGAGTCATCCATGCAAGGTATAAATCCGGCCATTCATTTTCCCTTTGATAATTTGCATTATGTTGAAAACATAATAAATCAGGAAGAGGAAAGGTATTCATCTCAGTATGAGGAGGAAGAAACCAGAAGTAATCTATCAAGAGATAAAGGTAAAATTGCTGATCCAACATGTCATGGCAAGATGACACAATATAAAGAATGTAAATCATATGTATCTCAGTCACAGTCAGAAGAACTAAGCTCATATGTTGATAATATTTTAGCAGTAGAGATGCATTCTCTTCACCAATGGGATAGGCAAGAAATGAATTATCTCGTTGAGAGATTGTATCATGTTGAGAACGTTATTAAATCTGAAGTTGAAAGACAATCATATCAATGTGAGTATGATAAAGCTGAGAGTTGTCTTCCAAGTGATAATGATGTTGCTGATCCAATGTATTATCAAGAGGTGTCATATGAAGCTGATGATGAGAGTTATTACTCAAGTCAAGAAGAGGATAGTGCTAGTGTGTATCCGTCTTCATGTGAATCAGATGCTGATTGGGAAGAAGAGAGCAATGACGAAAGTGAGTGCTTGTATGTCAGTAAAGGTATGAGTACTATTTCTAAATCTGAAATTGAGTTTCCATTTCAGAATTGTGTAAACCAGTTTGAGATTGAAAGTTATGAAGAAAATGTGTCTACACAATATGAAGACAAAGAGGTTATCCATAAAGACGTATTACCTAATTGTGTAGAAGAGTGTCTTGAGGATGAGTGCAGTGATGATCAGTACGTGATTGATCCTAAGATTAATGCATCAACACCTATTGGTAAGATAAATGATGATTTTCTTGCAAAACATTGTAATCACCTATATGGAGACAAGGAAAGTAACTTTGATTTGTATTCTACATGCTTTGTTGACGGAGTGGATGTTGAGTCTTCATATGATTCTGATTTTTCTTCTTCATATGCTGAAAGTGTCCATGACAGTGATGTTAGAAATGGTTTTAAAGTTTTCACTAATCCGTTATATGGTGAGAAGTTTGATGTTGATCAGCACATTACTTGTCCTAATGTCTACAAAGGCGCTTTGCATGGAGTTATCAATCCTCTTTTTGAAGAACACATGGAAGTTTCAAATTTAGCAGAGAATAAGTTTAATGATGATACTTTGTCTTACTGCTGTGAGAGATCAGAATGTTCTTCTTTCGAGTTTGATAGTGAAACTAATGATTATGTTGCATCTGAGGAGGTAAATGACAAGGTGTTTGATGAGACGGTTATTGAAAATCTACCTATACCTTGTTATGATTTTTATGATGAACTCTCTGATGTAAAGACTAATCTGTTCGCTGATTGTGAAGAACCATTTGAAGGTTGTGGATTAGCTTCAGATTCTGACATTGATGATATATGTGAGTACAAGTCAGAATGTTCATTTGAATATCATCCGGTTATGCATAAGGAAACATATTTTCAAGGTATGTGTGATCCCTTTCCCCAAGTTGAATATGAAGCCTTCATATTCGAAAATGATAGCATGCATGAGTCATTTGTTAGAGAAGGTTTTTAGTTTCAGTCTAATATTTTTGAGCATGCTGATCAGAACTTTCATAATGAGCTAACGGTTGAAGATGAATATAGTTTTTATTTGCATTGTGAAAGTCAAGGTTTAGATTCAGTTTTGCCAAATGAGTTGATTCAGAATGATAATTTGATTGGTGAGACTGATAGGAGCAGATAATTCAATTTACCTCATGAAAGTTCAGATGAGAATCATGTTTATGACAGAGGTAAATAATTCTGCTGAAGTTCGGTGGCCCGACGCCATCGTGTGTACATAGTCTTGGTAGTTGTAGTTGTTTCCTTGCTTTCAATAAGCTGTTCGAGAGAAGTTTTGCTGTTCAAATGTGTGGTCTGCTTCTCCCAGAGATCTGAAATCTTGCCATGCCCGCAAGGGACATACATCCCAAGACAGAGCCACTGTTGGGACTAAAATTTTCATGGTCAAATTTTGAGTCATGTATTGTGAATTTTGAAAAATCATGCCCTAAAGTGCCTATTATGCATATGTAGTTGGTTGTCGGTTTGAGGCCTAGATGGTGTTTGAGTGGCTTAAAACCTTTCATTTGACATATGCATGTGTTCCACGATGTTATTTTGTCATCCTGAATCATTCTGTGAAGTGCCATTTTAAGCTAGTGTCAAAATTTGCAATTCTGCCAAAGTGTCAAATAGAGACCAGAGGCCCAATTTGCATTTGAATATCTTTTACCCAAGAATGTGTCATGACCCGCCACTTTGGGAGTGTTTAGTTTCCATAACAAAGAACCTATGTTTCAATTTTCAAGTCTTTTCAAATTCGTTTGACTAGGTTTCGAACCCCTCAAAGTTGGTCGGTTACTGTTTTGTACATTTGTGTAGTTGTTCACAGTTCTGGGAAGCCCTGTTCGACTGATGATATCTTTGACCCAGTTGATCCAAATGAGGAAATTCTTTTTGCACTATGTTCTAGGGGTCAGATACTTCATATGTTCAAATTTTGAGATCATGTCGAATCCATTTGATCAGTTTGCTAACATGATCAAAAACCCAGTTTGCATTGTTTTGTTACGGCTAAGGCATCTAGATTGATTCACATCCTTGTTCGGCACGTTATAACTCTCATCCCGTGATTGGTGAGCCTAAATGGATTATATCATTGTGTTGTCTCCTAAAAATCCTTCAAGTATGCCAGTTCCCAAGTCATGAAAAATCCATTTGCATAGTTTCATATGTCCGCACATTTGCCAAAAAATTACTTTTTGACACATTTCTTAGTCAAAATTTCCAAGTGCCTGTTTTCGGAAATTCGCCAAATGTGCCCTGTGATTCCTCATGAGCCCAAAACATGGACTTATATTCTCTTCATGGAAAAGAACTTATATCCTAGTTTTCAAAACCCCAAGTGATCAATAACCCAGTTTATAATTCCGAACCCGAGCCCAGTTTATGTTTTTTAACATTGTTTGCTTACAGGATTTTTAAAGTATGGATGTTCGACAATTAAAATCTTTTGACTGGAGATTCGTCATGGGCTAAAAATTTGCAGCATGGTAAAATTGCTATTTTGCTTTGAAAGTCTGGAATGCTCAGAATGCTGGGGCAGCGGCTGTCCTTGTGGCTGATGACAAGGATGAATCTTTGATAACTATGGATTTGCCTGGTGAAGGTGGTTCAGCTTATGAACAGAATATCACTATTCCCTCTGCACTCATTGAGAAGAATTTAGGTGACAAACTGAAAGATGCTATTAGTAAGAGGAATATGGTCAATATTAATTTGGACTGGAGAGAGTCTGTTCCACACACAGATGAACGTGTGGAGTATGAGTTGTGGAAAAATAGCAATGATGAATGTGGATTGAAGTGTGATATGCAGATGGAGTTTTTAAAGAATTTCAAAGGAGCTGCTCAAATTCTTAAGAAAAATGGGTACACACAATTTACTCCTCACTATATCACTTGGTACTGCCCTCAAGCCTTTGTAGTGAGCAAGCAATGCAAAGCTCAATGCATTAATAACAGAAGATACTGTGCACCTGATCCAGAACAAGACTTCAATCGGGGGTATGATGGGAAAGATGTGGTGACTAAAAATTTGAGACAACTGTGTGTTTTTACTGTTGCTAAAGAGGATAGCAGACCATGGGTTTGGTGGGACTACATTACTGATTTCCGCATCAGGTGTCCAATGAAGGACAAAAAATATAACAAAGAATGTGCAGACAGTGTCATCAAATCTCTAGGTCTGGACAGGAAGAAGGTAGAAAAGTGCATGGGGGATCCCATTGCCGATACTGAAAACTCTATTTTGAAAGCTGAGCAAGATAAACAGGTTGGACATGGATCTCGTGGTGATGTCACAATATTACCCACTCTTATTATTAATGACATACAATACAGAGGAAAACTTGACAAAGGAGCTGTAGGTTCCAATAAATTTTAAAAGAACAAGGAGCCGATTCCAACCACAGTCAAACAAAAGGCGATGAGCAATAAAAAACAATTATCCCACATTGATAAAACGTGGGTATGTTTTATGTATTTAAATACCCAAACACACTTAATAAGATGTGAATTGAGGCAGGAGCCTTTTGAAGGCACGAGCTCGAGGGGAGGGGCCCGCCGTGGACTGCCAGTTGGTGCGCAAATGGAAATATTTTGAACGAGCATGCAATAATGATGAGTTGGCGCCCAAAACTTGGATGCAAGGAGATGACGACACGTGTCCAAATCGGAGGGTCATCGCTAACTCGCCAAGAAAAAGATGCGTGAGAATTAACATAGCGAGTTAGCGAGAAGACGACACGTGGCGGATGGGGCAAATCAGGCAGACCAATCAGCAAGTGACATGTGGCACCGGTCAAACCAAGGTTGACCACAGATTCAAAGGGTCAGGAAAATTTGTAGAGTTAAAAATAATAATATTTTATTATTTTTTTTTGTTAAAAATGCCCACATATACTTCAGAATTTTTCAAATTTTATAAAAAAATCAAATGGCAGGCATAACTTTCAGTCAGAAGAGTCATTTTTGAAATGATTTTTTTGGGGTTTCCTGGAGGCAAAATAGGCGATGTTATATATCGTCGGAATCGGGAGAAGATGAACTTTCCGATTCTGGAGTCGGCTTTTGCACAGGTATCAGTTAGTTTGAGCTACACGAGATTTTCTATCAGGTATCTAAAGTGCAACCATATTCATACCAAGAAGTTCAGATTTGTTTTTTGTCAAGATAATGACCTGGATATCAGTAGAAGGCAATGGAAATGCAGTTAGGGTCAAATTTGTCCTGATTTACTCAGTAAAAACTCATTTTCACTAGCTTTTTCATGGGGAAATCAGATTTTTGACAAGTAAAGGGTTTTCATCATTAGGCATAGATATTTTGCAAAGTTTGTTACAGATTAATGATGAAACAAAATCAAATCAGAATGGGAGATGGAAGGAAGAAGTTATTCAGTTACAGAGGATTGAATTTCAAGCGGACACTTGTCATCTTCAGAATAGATCCGGGAATTCTTTCTCTTCTATATCTTTCTTTCTTGCTTCCATTGAAAGGGTTCCAGTTTTTGCACTGAGAAACCATTCTTCAGCATTTTCTCTTGTATTGAACAACATTTTAAGTTTTATGCAGATAGTTCTTTTCTGTTAGGTGATCTATGAGTTAATTTCTGTACATTTCATGTATTTGATTTCAAGGAAAACAAATAAAGTGCAGCAAAAGTTTGAAGTTCAGTTTGAATCTTGTCTCCTGATTATGGCTCTGTTATTTCTTCTAATTTGTGATCAAAGAGCATGAATTAGGTCACATTACATTTTGAAATGTATGTGGTTAAAATGTCTTGCTTATGGAACAAAGAACCATGTAATTGCTTGATATTTGTCACAGGGTTTGCAGATTTCATGATAGGATTTTCTGAGTATGAGATTCATTCTGTAGCAGATGTCTATTCACAAGGTGAAAGATAGATCAGGGATCTTAATGTAGAGATACGTTTGAGGTTTCCAGGAGATGTATGGTTATGATTCATTTAATTGCCCAATAGATAAGGCACTAGTCGGAGATAGGATCATTAAGTTCTGTTGCTCATACTTGGGTCTTGCTGATATCAACATATTAAATCAATTTTCCCTTTTATGTTGAAAGCTACTCAATGTTAACCCACACTTAGCTTGCCAGTTTCATGAGTTATGTTCTTAGCTAGTTCATGCTTATGATTCCTGGTTGAGTATAGAAGAAATAAGGGTTTTATCTGCTTCATATTAGATTCAGTGTATGCTTTGACAACTGGTACCATATAAAGAATCTACAGGTCTACCCGCCTAGGTTTTGCAGAGCCTGAAGTAGAAGAAGGGTCATGCCTTATAGTTGGCCTGGTGTCTAAATGGATGTGTTGATAATGGGAGTTAGCTGCCCCTAGATGCATCTTGTTCTCATTAGGGTAATTGGAAATAGGTAACATTTTCAAACACCAACAGAGGGTTTGTTATGAATTTTCTTGATGAGAAGAAGGTCTAGATATTCTACCAATTCATCTTTCGTTTTTCCTAATCATGTTGAAGACAAGGATTCATGGTGTGTAAAAGTTTTCCATGGAAAAAATTTCAAATGATCAAGATCAAAATGCAAAGAAAATAATTTTTGCTACTAATAATAGTAAGAAAACTTTATTATCAAATAAGAAAATGTGCATCATTGATTCAATGAATGGATGGTTTAGATGCTATCAAAGCAAGCTGTGTGGGTTAGTAAAAAGTCTAATTGATGAAAGAATGCATGCCATTGGCTAGTTGAAAGTCAAAT
The DNA here is from genome assembly GCA_028749045.1 of Cupressus sempervirens. NCBI lineage: Eukaryota > Viridiplantae > Streptophyta > Pinopsida > Cupressales > Cupressaceae > Cupressus > Cupressus sempervirens. The sequence continues at coordinate 489,718,771 of CM053791.1, read as the reverse complement.
CAGCTAGGTCTCATTCCTTTCATTTCAAGTGATGCTCTGAATAATCATAAGATTGTAGTATTATAAGACCATAAAGTGTGAAGAGTTACAATGGTACACCAAAGATGCCCTAGTCAAGAGATCAAAAGTCTTCAAGTAAAAAGATGAGATGCTATGCCTGATCATGAATTCAAATTATCATAAGATCATAAGCTTTAGGAGATATCATATGATCAAGAAGCTAAGTTTGAAAGGTTAATATGTTGTGCCTAATTGTAAGATTGCATCATCATCAGATCATGAATAGTCAAGTGCATCATATCATCAGAAGGATAAGGTCAAAGAGTTAAGAAGTTATGAAGAGGTTGTAAGATCGTACTATCATATGATAATAAAACTTGAAAATAAGAAGTCATGATTGTGAAAAGATTGGGAGCTTTCAAAATCTAAGTTGAGATCCTATGCACGTATCATGGGTTTGTATCATTGTCAGATCATAAGTTGAGATGCTTGTCAAAAGATTGGAAACATTTAGAATCAAAGTTAAGATTCTACAATGACATTGTGACATCATGTTATTGAGAGATCATAAGTGTTGTATGTTATCTTAACATCATGAAGCTGAAAATGTGGGCTCTCAATTATACGATGGTAAGGGTATTGTAAGATCATAATTCAAAAAAAGTTAATACTGAGTAGATCATGAGAACACAAATGTAGATTTGTAAGCTTTTAACATAAGGTCTTTTAAGTTTCGTATTAACTATTAGATCAAAAGAAGATACATGATTGTCATTATGTTTCTTTCTAAAGCTACTCAATTATTAATTATAGTGACATAATGATGACTAGACATGTGGAACAAGTGGGTTCATATTGCAAATTGAACAAAAGAGTTAAGATCTTCCATTCTTCACCATCAGATCTAAAATATCAATGCTCATCACATGTTCACTAGTGGTTAGAGGTAACTTGCGGTTAAGGCAGTGATAGAGCAAAAATAAAGGAATCACATCATCACATAAGGTTAAGAAAAACCTATGGTTAAGGCTAAAAATTAAAGAAGTGAAAGGCTAAAGATTTGATGGTCATAGTTAGTTGAAGGTAACTTGGACTTAAAGTGGTGAAGTTGTAAAAAGTAACCCAAGCTATTCAAACATTGAATAGTCACAAGGTAACAAGAAGTTAGGATGTGAAAATCTACAAATTGCATGTTTGAATGGTGTTAATGTTAACTCAAAGTCAAAGTTGTGATGTTGCAAGCAAGGTCTAGTCAAATAAGTAAGCTAGTTGAAGGAATGCATTATCTCATTATTTTGATAAAATTCAAGAATAGTTAAATCTTTTCAAGTTGTGAAGATGCTACAAAGAAAATAGAATGACACATATTTACATGGGCACGTCATATTCTACAGTTACCAAATTCTCTAGCAATGAAATAGTGTCACCTGTCTGACACAATGTAAACAATTGGAAGATGGACCCACATTGCAACTAATACAAGAGAGTTAAGATATTTAATCACAGCTATCAGGTCTTAAAGATCAATGGTCGTTGCATAGTTATGAGTGGTTGGAAGAAACCTAGAGTTAAGGTAGTGAAAAAGAAAAAATCAATTGGTTGCATCATCACATTGAATGAAGGTATCAAAGGAATGATAGTTGTGAAGATGTGGCATGAAAAAGAAAATGAGCATACAACAAATATACAAAGAGGGACGAATAGAGGAAATTGTAAAGGGAAAAACAAAAAAGGTTTATCATGATTTAATATTGACTGTTGATTTCAGATGAATGATGGAAATTCAAAGCTGCAGTGACCATTATAATATGAATTATATGGACTTGGCACCAAACAATGAAATATGAAGAAAATGATGATTTCTATAGGATTCGTAAGGTTGCATGAATATGAATAGACATCATGTGTTTTTCTAAGTGTCACAGAGTAAGAATCATTGATGAAGAAGATGCCACATATTCCTTCCATGTCGTAGATTAGATATTTTCATGTTTTATTCTTATTTTCTTTCTAATGAATGATTGTTGCTCTACTAGAAGTGAGAAATGATAGAAAACTATAAATGTAATCTCTTTTGATGATACAAAGGTCAGAAAACTTGATGGTGAATTAGCTCTATAATTCCACTTACCTAATTTTATTTTCATGTTTTGTTTCCCATAGATTAGTTCTACATTCAGAGTTAAAGGACAATTATATGTGATTCTATGATAACCAAGTGGATTCCATTTCAATATGGTATTTATAGCATAGGTAATTCCATTTTCCTTTTCATATGTGATTCTTCTCCTCTTGCTTGTTTCATGGCATGTTATATACTTTCTTTGGGAATTAAAGGATAAATATGGATGAATCTATTAGTAACTTGTTAGATTCTATTTCATTCAAGACTAATAGTTAAAAAAATCTCATTAGCCCTCATTTGCATTTCTTCTTCCTTTCCTCTTTTGCATTTAGATGGTTAATCTGCAATTAGAATAGAGGTAAGACTCAAAAATCTCAAGATAATCTACTATAGTCATTCCATTGGGTGTAATAGGTTGTCCAAATCTATTTTTCCTAAATTTTTTGTGATTACAAATGATTTGATTATCCTTTACTACTCTCAGGTTAAGAGTTTATTCTATCAAAACTTCTTATCTAATAAAGACATATTCATTGCATATCATTGCAAGTCATAAGGGATTTGTACCTTGCAATTCAAAGGCCAATGATAGAACACATACACTAACCCATTTTTTGGTAACATCCTTTTGTCTCTCCAAAACATTGGGTATGAAAGAGTCAGGTTATAAAATCTAATAGGAGAACAAATTATTAACCAATAGTTTTTTGCAACTTTATTAGGGAGGATTCAAATGAAAGCTATGAAGAAATTTCCTTCACATTAGTTTGCAGTCTAATTCCATATATATTTGAGTTGCAAGAAAGGGCTTGTGGAAGAAAGGTGTTTTCCATAGGAACCTAATACTAGTTTTACAGCCTCGACCTATTAGAGAGAAGAAGCTAATTTAAAGTTGAAGACTGGTATAATTTCCTTGATCACTAGGGTTAAGGTAAACTCAAAACACCAATTTCCAAAATATTTGATACATCTTGGATCCCAAGTATACCATGAGTGCCAAGGAAAGACGAAGAATTGACTAAATATATGAGGAACTTAAGAAGGCCAACTTTCCTATTCTAGAAGATATTTACAAAAGAGGAAGAGCATATGAAAGGGAATTTGTGACTAAGCAACTCCAAGATACTCACTTCTAGTTTTTGTTACTTTCTAGACAAACTAGATCTTTGTACCAATAGTTATGGCACTTCCTTATGGAAATGCAATTGACACTCTTGCCCTTGTAGCTAGTAATTATTTGCCAAGAGCATCAAGGAAGAATTTCCAAAATTTAATGGTGATGGCATCTCTACAAAACAACACCTAATTTCTTTTCATAAAGCCTGTGTTGTAGTGAATCCTCAACATGAGGATGCAGCTATTAGAATGTTTGTAGATAATGTTGCTGATTGGTTACCTATAGGATGCATCATAGATTGGAATACTATGAAACAAAGGTTTGAAGAATGTTATAAAAGTACAAAAGATGCACAAGTATTGTTGTTACAATTGGAAAAAATTAAAAAAGGAACCATTAGTTTCTATGAAAGACTTTAATGTGAAATTTAATAAACTTATCAAGAGGATACCTACTTCAAGTGCACCAATAGATGATAATAAGAAGACTTTCTACATTAGCTCTATGCAATATCAAGTTAGAAGAGAAAATGTAGCAAACTTACAAGCTTCCCAAACACTAGCTGTAGAGATGGAGGATGCCATGATAGCCTCTAATAAGTGGAAAAGAGAAATTCAATATGGAACCATAGGTAATACAACTAACACTTTAAATATCATAGAGTCCATGCTTCAAAAGTTGTCCAATGAGGCTATTTCATTAAAGAAATAGATGGATAGGCATGTTCATTCTTTTCATCAACCTCATCAAGAAAGTTCCAGACATTTAAATGGAGGTAAAACATTGCAAATACCACATATTCAACAGAGATTAGCAATTGAGGCTTCTCCAAAGAGAGAAAATATGTGCACTTTTCACTTAAGGGAAGATCATGATGGAGATACATGTGCTAACATGATCAGATATAACAAGATGGTGGAAAATAAACAAAAAATAGTTTAATATCTTAAAAGTGAGGATGATAATTCTCCTTATGGTGATTCTAAAAACTTTTCCTTGGAGTGTGAATCAGATTTAGAGATAGGAGGTAATTGTTTTGCAACTCTAGATGGACCTCAGTTGATAGTCATGACTAGAGGTTAGTAGAATAAGAATAAAAAAAACAATTTAGTTCCTATCAAAAATCATGCACCATCAAATAAATAATGGCATGATATCTTAAACTTCACAAAAGGAGCACAAAGGTAAGTCATCTAATTTCTTTGACATAATACAATACTATGAAGAGGTAGGAATTCAGATATCTCCACTAGATTACTTGAAGTCTAATCCTAATCAATTATCATAATAATAATGATGGAGGACATGTTAGTATAAATGCTAATATTGATCATCACAATAAAGCTAGTACTAGTGGAAATGCTTTGGTTGATGAAGAATCTACCTTACCTAAATTGTTCCAAGACAAAGAATCTATTGTCTTGCATACCTCTCCAAATCAAAAGCCATATCCTTCTTACATTTCATTTTTTATCAATGGAAATAGGTTGAGTAACTATATCATAAAATCAGGAGCTTTTGATAGTGTAATTCCTGTATCTACAACTAAAGCTCTAGATCTTTTACTAACTAAAACATTTGGTTGTTGTTACTCAATAGATGGAAAAAAAGTACCCTTTCTTGGATAGACAAAAGATGCTCTTGTTTCTCTTGTTGCCTACCATTCCAAAAGACTTGAACTCACTATTCTATTGGTAGACATCCGTGCAAGTTATGGAATCCTCCTAAGTAGAAGTTTATACAAAGACATGGGTGGAGAGATAAAACTAGACATGTGCCATGTTGTTATTCTAATTGGGAACGAGAAAAAAAAATAGAACTAGAAGAAAAGGCAAAATTCACTGTCCTGAAATAAGATGCTCCTAGGTCTCAAATTTTATATCAAGAAATGTAGTTTGGTAATTATATGTTATTTTTTGACATCCCTGAAATTCAAGAAGAATCAAAGTAGGTTGATAATGGACAGTTGTGGACTTTGGAATTTGATGGTAGTTGTGCTAATGTTAGTTCACCTGTAGGAGTAGTGTTGACATCACTTAGTGGAGAAATGACTTGTTTGGCATATAAGTTAGATTTTAAAAATACTGATAATATTATAGAGTATGAAGCCCTTCTCCTTGGTATAATTTTAACAAAAAAAAAGGAGTCAAGATACTCAAAGCTCAAGGAGATGCAACATTGGTGGTGAGACAAGTCAAAAATCAATATGCAGTAAAGAAATCAAGATTGAGAAACTATCATAACAAGGTGTGGGATGAAATTGAGAGTTTGAATGCTTTCTCAATTATAGTAGTATGAAGGGAAATCAATTCAAGAATTGATTCTTTGGCATTTTCTAATCTTTACTCCTATGACATCATGATTTCAAAGATCAAATCTAGAAAGTAGAAGTTCTATTCAGGCCCAATGTCTCTGATAATGAAGATTCTTGGTAGGTGTTTAAGGATGATAAACACATACAACAATTTATTTAAGGGGCTAAACCTTTTGAAAGCTTATATTTTTAAAGAAGCACTAATGCAAATGGTGATCCAGTGACAAGTGACAAAAGGAAAATAGAGCCTGATATGATTCAATTGAAAGATAATAAAATTCCACCTCATCAAATTCCCCTGGAAAACTTTTTGATAGGCATGATGCATAGATTAAGATAGAAAGATATAAGAAAGGAAAAACCTATGGTGAATATGATGGAATCAATATAGGGATAAAAATCAATCAAAAAATGATAAACATAGGAAAGTATTACAGACAAAAAGAGAGGATAGAGATCAACAAAATACTCATTGAATTTCAAGATGATTTTTCTTGGAGCTATGAAGACCTAAAAATAATTATGGATAGGAAATTTAAACATGAAATCCCTCTTAAGCCAGAAGCAACACCATTTAGGTAGAAACAAAGAAACTATAACCTTATAGATGGAGCAATCTTCAAGGAGATTGACAAAATATTGCAAGCTAGGATTATATATCCTATTGATCACTCCACCCAGGTTACTAATATTATGCTAGTAAGGAAGAAGAATGGAGATACAAGGATTTGTGTAGATTTTAGAAACCTAAATCAAGCCTCTCTCAAAGATAATTTTGCACTCCCTAATATGGATCATTTCTTACAAACTATTGCAAGATTAGAATGATGTCCATGTTAGATAGTTTTTTAGGATATAATTAGATTCAAGTAGATGAAGTAGATCAATTCAAAACTACATTTACCACACCATGGGGTACTTTTTCCTATAATAGGATGCATTTTGGCTTAATAATGTAGGTGCAACCTTTCATCATGGCATGAATTTGGCTTTTGGTGATTTAAGATAGAATCATTGTCATATACCTTGATGATTTGACAGTATTTTCCAAGAAGAGAAAAGATCATATTAAAGACCTACAAAGTGTGCTATAGAGATGTAGAGACAATGATGTTTCACTAAATCCAAAGAAATCAATATTTTGTGTAACAAAAGGTAAATTTCTTGGTCATATTTTATTGCAAGAAGGAGTGAAGATTGATCTAGATAGAGTTAAATCCATTTAGCAATTAAGTCTACCACTAAGAAAAACTGGAGTAAAATCCTTATTTGCCCAAGTAAAATTCTTGAGGAGATTTGTGCCTAATTTCTTAGAAATAGTTAAATGTATAGTTGATATGATATAAGGTAATAAGACTTTCAAATGGAGTGTTGTTGGAAATAAGGCTTTTGAAAACATCAAAGTTGATATTTCCAAATCCCTTGTGCTTGTCCATCCTGACTACACTAATGAATTCATCATCTATTGTTATGCCTAAGAACATACTATGTCAGCCATATTGATGTAGGCAAACAAAGAATGAATACAAGCCCAATTGCCTTTATAAGTATATGATTGAAGAATCAAGAACTAAGATACTCACAAATGGACAAACATGTATATGCAGTGGTGAGAGCCCGTAAAAATTCCATGTTTTATGTGTTGCATTCTCATTTAGTGATATATGTGCCAAATTCTATAGTAAAAAGTATTTTGACACAACAAGAGGTTGGTTGTAGTAATAGAGAAGTTTGGATAGAAAAATTCCAAGAATATGATATAGAAATTAAGCCAACCAAACTTGTGAGAGGTGATGCACTCTGTAAAGCCTTGGAAGAAGATCAACAATTAAAAGAAGAAGATAATCCAAAAGTTCTTATGGTAAGTCTTCAGGATTCGTGGTTATCAAAAATTGCTTATTTTCTAACATATGGTGAATACCCTAATGGATTGACTGTGAAGAAAAGGAGGGATCTAAAAAAAAAGATCTTGAAGTATGTGATTCATGATGATGTCTTGTAGGAGAGAGAAATTGATGAAATTTTTTAAAGATGTTTGATAAGGAGTTGTAGGTACTATTGTTAACATCTTCTCATAATAAGGCATGTAGAGGACACTTCTCTTCTACTGTCACTACATTTGAAATTTTGAGGCAATGTTATTATTGGCCTGGCATGTTTAAAGATTACTATAAGTGGGTTTCTAATTGTGAGAAATGCAAGATGTTTATTGGTAAACCTTAGCTTGCTACCCTACCTCTTAAGCCAATGGTAATTGGAGCTCCTTTTCATCAATGGGGTTCAGATTTTATAGGCCCAATCAATCATCCTTCCAGTCAAGTACATTCTTACATACTAATTGCCATAGACTATTTCAGTAAATGGGTTGAAGCAAAGCCAATTAAGAAGACTTCATTAGAAGTAGTATGTGAGTTTCTCAAAGAACATATATTGGTCAGATTTGGGGTTCCTTTGAAATTGATAATAGATAACACATCTTAATTTTCTTCCTCATTAATTGTTGAGCTTTTCTATGATAATGGTATTCAAGTTGGTCATTCCTTTGATTACTTTCCTCAAGGAAATGGATATATCAAATCTAGTAATAAGAATCTGATTAATATTTTGAAGAAATTGGTCTCATATAATCAAAAACATTGGCATAAGAAGATACATGATGCTTTGTGGGTTGACACAACCACACCTAAAAGGGCCACTAGTATCTCACCTTTGAGTTAGTTTATGGAGTAGAACCTAATTTTCCATTGCCTCTAGAGCTTGTTGCTTGTAAACTAAAGATTGTGATTGAAGAGAATTTTTTCAAAGATAGATTAAAAATGAGAATTTTGTATCTCACCAAGTTGCAAGAAGAGACAGAAGAAATGGTTCCAAAAACACTAAACACCAAGGAAGAGCCAAGAAGTTGTTTGATAAAAGGGCCAGGACTAGGAAATTTATGGAAGGTGATTTGGTGTTGTTGTGGGATAAGAGACATGAACCAAGAGGAATGCACTCCAAGTTTCAATCTTTATAGAAAGGGACATTTTAGATCATACAAGTGAATTAGAATAATTATTTCAAGTTGGCATATCCCACTGGAGAAACCCTGCCAAGTTCATATAATGGGCAAGATTTGAAGTTGTATCAAATGCAAAATTGAAAGTTGGTAACCTCTGCATAGTAGTTAGTTAGGTAGGTTTTATTTCATGTAGTCTAGTTTAGCTTAGTTTCTTATCTTCTTAGTTAGTGTTTGTTTCTTTCCTAGATTAGTCTATTCTTTTTCTTTTCCAAGTTGTCACCTTGTTGTGTGAAACTAGAGATTGCTAGGATTCTTTCAAGCATATCATGCTTAAATCCCTAGATAGAGCTAGTTGTTGCCCATGTTTTAGTTCATATCTTTTCGCTTTAAGTTAGAGTCATATCAGAGTGTCAATGTCTTGAGTTTTGTTCTAGATTACCCATAGGATGGACTTTCTTCTCATCATTCCTTTGAGCTAACCTAATGTAGGAAATCATATGAGAAATACACTAGTCCAAGGCTAGGTGATTATGTTTTTGAGGGTTTTTTATTTGTATCCCTGATGAGAAGAGAGTCTAGATATTCTACTGATTCATCTTTTTTTGTTCCTAATCATGTTGAAGACAAGGATTCATGTTGTGCAATAGTTTTTAATGGAAGACCTTGTAGATGATTAGACAAAATACAGAGAAAATAATTTTTTCTACTGATAATGCTTAGAAACCTTTAATATTAAATAAGCAAATGTGTGTCATTGATTCAATGAATGGATAGTTTAGATGTGATTAGAATAATATATGTGGGTTGGTGAAAAGTCAAATCAACAAAAGAATGCACACCATTGGCCAATTGAAAGTCAAACACTTACCTATTAGCTAGGTCTCATTCCTTTCATTTCAAGTGATGCTCTTAATGATCATTAGATCATAGTATCATTGAAGAATTACGATGGTATGTGAAAGATGCCCAAGTCGAGAGATTGAAAGTCTTCAATTGAAAAGATGAGATGCTATGCTTGATTGTGAAATCACATTATTGTAAGATCATAATCTACAGGAGATATCATATGATTAGGAAGCTGAGTTTGAATGGTTAAGATGTTACACCTAATCATAAGATCACATCATCATCAGATAATGAATAGTCAAGTGTATCATATCATTAGAAGGCTAAGGTCAAAGAGTTAAGAAGTCACAAAGAGGTCGTATGATCATAAAACTTAAAAAGAGTAAGTCATGACTATCGAAAGATTAGGAGCTTTAAAAATCTAAGTTGAGATGTTATGCAGGTATTGTGGGGTCATATCATCATCAAATTGTAAGTTGAGATGGATGTCAAAAGATCAAAAATCTTTAGAATCAAAGATAAGATGCTACAATGACATTGTGAGATCATGTTATTCACAGATCATAAGTGATGCATGTTATCTTAACATCACAAAGCTGAAAATGTTGACTCTCAACTATATGATGGTAAGTGTATCGTAAGATTATAAGTAGTAAAAGTTGACACTGAGTGGATTGTGAGATTGAAAAGGAAGATTTATGGGCTTTTAACATAAAGTATTTTCAGTTTCATATTAACCATCAAATCAAAAGAAGATTCATGATTGTCAGTATGTCACTTTCCAAAGTTTCTCAATTGCTAATTATAGTGATATAATGATGATTAGACATGTAGAATAGGTAGGTCCATCCTAAAAAGTGAACAAAAGAGTTAAGAACCTCCATTCCTCATCATCAAATCTAAAAGATCAACGCTCGTCACATGGTCTCTAGTGGTTAGACATAACCTATGATTAAGGTAGTGATAGAGTGAAAAAAAAGGAATCAAATCAACATAGAAGGTTAAGAAAAACCTAAGGTTAAGGCTATGATGTAGTGAAAGGCTAAGTATCACATGGTTGCAGGTAGTTGAAGGTAAGTTGGACTTAAAGTGGCAAAGCTATGAAAAGTAACCTAGGGTATTCAAATATTGAATAGTCGCAAGGTCACAAGGAGTTAGAGCTTACCTATAGTTAGAATTGCAAAGAAGCAAAAAGCTACAGATTGCATGTTCACATGGTGTTAACATTAACTTGAAGTCAAGGTCTTGATGTTGCAAGAAAGGTTTGATCAAATTAGTAAGCTAGTCGAAGGAATGCATTATCTCATTGTTTTTATAAAATGCCAAAACAATTAAATATTTTCAAGTTGTGAAGATGTGACAAAGAAAAAAAATTGACACGTGTTTACATTGCCACGTCATATTCTATAGTCTCCAAATTCTCCAACAATGAAATAGTGCCACTTGTCTGACATGATGTAAACAACTGGAAGATGCACCCACACTAGAACTCAAGAAAGAGAGTTAAGATATTTAATCATATTTATTAGATCTTAAAGGTCAATGATCATTGCATAGTCATGAGTGGTTAGAAGAAACCCAGAGTTAAGGCAGTGACAAAAAAAAAATCAATTGGTTGCATCATCACATCAAATGAAGGTATCAAAGGAAAGATAGTTGCAAAGATGAAACATGAAAAATAAAATGAGTATACAGAATGTATGCAAAGAGGGACCCATGGAGGAAATTGCAAAGTGAAAAAAAAAAAAAAAAGGTTTATCATGATTTAATCTTGATTATTGATTTGAGATCAAGGATGGAAATTCAAAGCTCCAGTGACCCTTATAATATAAAATATATGGACTTGGTACCAAATAGGAGAATATGAAGAAAGCGATGATTTCTATAGGATTCCTAAAGTTGCATGAAGATGAATAGTCATCATGTGTTTTCATAAGTGTCATGAAGTCAAAATCATCCATGAAGAAGATGTCATGTGTTCCTTCCATGCTGCAAATTAGATATTTTCATGTTTTATTCTTATTTTCTTTCTAATGAATGATTGTTGCTCTACCACAACTAAGAAATGATAGAAAACTATAAATGTAATCTCTTTTGATAATACAAAGGTCAGAAAACTTGATGGTAAATTGGCTCTAAAATTCCATTTATCTAATTTTCTTTTCATGTTCTGTTTCCCATAGATTAGTTCTACATGGAGAGTTGAAGGAGAATTATATTTGATTTTGTGATAACCAGGTGGATTCCATTTCACTATGGTATTTACAATATAGGTAATTTGGGTTTTCTTCTCCTCTCACTTGTTTCATCGTGTGTTAAATAGTTTCATTAGGAATTGAAGGATAAATGTGGATGAATGTATTGGTAACTTATTGGTAACGATTTCATTCAAGACTAATAATTAAAACAATTCCATTTTCCCTCATGTTCATTTCTTCTTCCTTTCCTCTTTTACATTTAGATGGTTAATTTTCATTTAGAATAGAAGAGTTAGAAATATCAAGATAATCTACTATAGTCATTCCATTGGGTGTGATAGGTTGTCCAAATCCATTTTTCTTAAATTGTTTGTGCTTACAAACAATTTGGTTATCCTTTACTACTCTTAGGTTAAGAGCTTATTTTGTCAAAACTTCTAATCTAATAAAGACATATTCATGGAATATCATTGCAATTCATAAGGGAGTTGTACCTTGTAATTTAGAGGTAGTGATAGAACACATACACTGACCCATTTGTTGGTAGCATCATTTTGTCTCTCCAAATTGGGTGTCAAAGAGTTGGGTTATAAAATCTAATAGGAGAACAAATTGTTAACCAACATATAGCTATCATAACAAGACCCAAAAGATGGAACATTATGTTTATGGTCTTTATTATTACCATTGTTAGCCTTAAACCATGAATTTTCACCTTTAGGATCCTTGAGACTAGAAAAATCAATCATACACCTTCCTTTCGAATTAAAGGATTCATTGATATCATTGATCAAGGAATTTTTTACCTCATATCCCAAAGAAGCTTGTCCAAAATCATACTTACCCTTCATTGCATTCTCCCAAGCTAACAAGAAATTGGGACAACTTACTTCTGAATGGAACCCAAATGGATGGATTCTACATGACTCAGTTATTGCATGGTCTGATATATGTGTAGAATACCCACAAATAGACATTTCCTTAGTCAATTTTGAGACCAAATTAAGGACTCTATCCATCTCTTCTAATGACATTTTTTTTGAGGGAGGTATCTTATCATTATCCAATGGGTGATCAATATTATAGTAGGAAGCATTGGTATTTTCTTTTTAATTATTTTTGACTCAAAAATCTAACCAACCTTGGGATCTTCTTCATTTCCATCATTTTTGCTACTTCAAGAACTTTTGTAACTCCATGGCATTTTGGAACTTCAAAATTTTTGGTGTCCTCAAAATTTCTTGGGATATCCAAACTTATTGCAACCTCAAAACTTGGAATAGTTTCAAGGTTTCCAAAAATTTTAGAAGGCCAATCTATCTATGCTAACACATTAGATACTACATCTTGGCAACAAGAACATTCCAACTCTGAATAAATCCTTTGATGGAGGCAGCAATGGTTAGGAAGCAAAAGGATTTTTTTATTTTGATCTTTTCCAATATACTTCAAATTTCTTATTATGTTATCCACAAAACCTTTCAAAACCTCATCCCTTACATATAATTCCTTCTAAACTATTAGCGTAATTTTGTCACAAGCCTCATAATGCATTAGAGTATTATAGACCTAGATATATGGAGGAGTAGCATAAAATTATAGGAGACATCATCCATTAGAGACTCTTCTATTCGTTTCAAACTTTGTGTGTTCATATTATTACTACAACAAACATGTATCCTAGAGGGCCTATGCTCTTTTTCTTCATTGTTCCCATCATTTTGTCCTCTTGCAGATTTATTATATGATTCAAACACCATTGTACTAAATTTTAAAGGTTATTCCTCCATGATTTAGGGAGGCTGATCTAAAACAACATTATACCCATATCCATTTTCACTTGGATCCATACTAATAATACCATATTCTCATTGTTCATGTTATCATAGGGGCCATAATTTCTTCTCTAATTTTGAGAATAATTGTTGTGGACAATAAGTTGTCTTGGATAATTTCTTTGGTTTCTTGAGGAATTGAACTTTATTTTGATGAGTTCATTGGATAAGAGAGACATCATCTTCTTCATGGCCTTAACCTCACTAGCCATATTGTTCTTGAGTTTAGCAGGTGTAGAAGTCTTTTTCTCAAATAATACAGTCTTTTGGGGCTCATACCCTGAATATGTAATTTTTGGCATTGGATTAGTAGTAACCTATTGTAGTAAAGGTATTGGATTCAACAAGGTCATTTGATTGGGCACAATAGATGCTCTTGCTAGAAATGGTGGTATGGCTACTTTATTATTAAAAGTGAAGGAAGAAACTAAGTTCCCTCCACCATGGGTATCTACCTACTTCATGAATACAACCTATTTGAAGACCTTTTCAATTCTATCAATCTCTTTGGGTGGGAGCCTTCTTAGAAAAATAGAAGTTAATGAATCCATTGTTCCCAAATAGATCTGGATAGTAACCTCTTGTGCTATAATGTAAGAAGAACCCCCAAAACATATTTATAACTAACATTTATAGAGTTTAGGCATAACTCTGATGTTTACATTGAGTTCAAACCCCAACTAGATGGAGTGAGATTGCAAAGGAGATCAATAACTACTGATCAGAGAAATATTTGATCAATTGCATGTCTCCATATAGAAAAATTTATCCTTGTGTGCAAATCTGACCCTAGATAGACAAAAATAGTGGCCATAACTACTTTGGCTAGGTAGATGGATAACCAAGGTGGTAGAAGGATGAAACCTACATTTACCAGGTATAAAGAACACCACAAAAATTAGTTGGAGATGATCAAAAGGATTTAATCGCCATCAATGAGTTGTTGGCTTTGTGTGTGTGACCATGTCAAGTCAGTTATGTCATCAAGTCAACTAGAATCAACCATCAAACCTACTACTTGGCCCTATATCTTTTAAGAAATTTGCTAGATTACTCAACTTCTATTATTATGTTGACTTGCAGAGTGTCTCTATTTGTAGCTTTACAACTTATTTTCTTCATTAACTACTAGGCTTGGAAAAATTGTGATGTCTTCATTTCATGTTATAATGTTGCTTTGCAACTTAAAATCATTTTAGTCCACTAGTCACTATGACCCTGTGAACATCATATAATTATCCTTCTCGTACCTTTGTCATAGTTTTGAATTTATAGCCCATTAAATGTAATAGGCTACAAAACTTTTATCCTTAACTGTATCACTCCATCAAAACTATCAAACACAAAATCTATCTAAAAAATGTGAAATTGTGAACACTACCTTGAATAATTGTGATCACTATTTCATAGCTTCACAACTAAAAATTTCAACTATAGATCAAACCTGTGATGTTGCACCAGCCACTAACTCAACTATTTTAACTCATTTTGCAACCTCTTGACTTAATAATTTAACTTCCTGACCTTGTGAGAGTGTGATAAAGGAAATTGCCAGTTCATTGCCCAAACTAGGGTTTATCCTTAACTCCTTGCAATGAAGTAACAACCATCTAACTTTGACATTTTTTTAGGTTGTTTGCAGCCTTCCAACTTTAACTCTTTACCTCATCTTTAACCTTGCAAATGCGCAATAGTAGGCCTTCTTGCATCTTTTCCACCTTAACTCTAGGTTAAATTTAACCATGTGTGATGATGTGAAACACTAAAATTGACTATGGTTGTTGAATTTTGCAACTTAACAACTTGGAACACAAAATATTTTTTATGGAGTCATATTGATTCAATTTATCTGCTTCCATTTGACAAGAGACTCCCTGGAAACTAATTTATATTTGTTGGAATTTCATTGAAAAGATCATTATTGAGAAAGAGAGATTGTTAAAGCAGAATGTTTTCAATAATTGTTTTGTCACTAATGTCAAACCTACTATTTTCTAGAGAGACAATTTCTTATAAGATCCAAGTATTATCACTTAGTTGATTAATGGAGAGGTTTTAATAAATAAGATGTAACAACAACACCTAAGGGAAATGTTGAGTTATGATTATGTAATGAAGTATAAACACCAATTAAGACAATGGCAAAATAATCTACTTAAGGATACAAAGGTTGGCCACACTTAGAAACTTTAAATGAAAAAAGAAAACTAAGACTATCTGCAAAGCTTGGCAAAAGTTAATAGTGGGTGCCAAGCAAAGTTAGTTCATGCCAAGCAGAATATCAGTTAGTGTCAAGAAAAAGTGAATTCTGGTATGTGCCAAGAAATGTAGTTGGTGCCAAGCAAGTTCAAGTGTTGAGCCAGACAAATGTTATAGGTGTCAAGCATCAGTAAAACTTAATTGATGCCAAGTGAAAATGCAATAGGTGTTGAGCAACACAGTATGTGTCAAGAAATAGAAGGATAATAGTATTGAGCTGCTACATTATTTGAAAAGTCAAAGATTCACCAAATTTGAGCTAACAAGTTTGTTATCTTGAATTTTGTGAACCAGGTGGAAGATAAAGATGCTAAGATGGTGGTACAGAATTTGAGGTTAACCATTGCATGCATGTAAATACATTATGAAAATATGAAACTAAAACATGCATCAACAACACATAACACTGGAATTTGGTAACCCAGAAACCCTCCAGAAATAAGAAGGTAAAACTGGGGTGGGGATGACACCCACAAAAATTCACTGTAGTAATATTGTTTAACCACTTCTGATGGTCTGCCCTATTAAAGGCTTTACACTGTGTCAATAGTGACCTGGTTAAAGGATTTCTAAACACTTAACATGAAGTGTCACCCTTTTAAAGGATTTAATCACCATTTGATAAGGATCTACAAATAGTTGTTAAGCCAACCTATCTACATAGGATTTTCTTTCTAATACAATGGTAAGAGATTATTAGGTATTATAAACCTAATAGTTTGCAATCCTTGATTGCTGAATGCAGGCACTTGTTCTAGCTCTCTCTCTCATTTTGATCCTCTGAGATCTGATTTTTGTTCATCTCCTTTGCTTTGTTCTAATCAATTGAATATTAAATTGCTTCTCTTACTCTCTATGTCTTCTTTATTGAATTCCATTATGTATTTTTCTTAACTCTATTCTCCTTCTCTCATCATCATCACAATGAAATTTTTTTCTTCCTTAAAAGGACTCTGAAGACTTAGGGTTAGATATGGATCTACGATCCACATTGAATCTCAATTTCCCGCTCAATACTTCCCTTTTTGCTGATTGGTTGCATGCCTTTCCAATTTTCCAATTGGCTGCATGCAAATTGCATAGGAAATGTAAAAGATTCATTCTTATCTCTAGATCTTTCAAGATTTATCTTATGTCAGCTACAAAAATGGTTTACATCAAAGTTTGTGCAATTACAAAATCTTATGCCAATATCCTAAGTTACTCAGCTCCTGAAGCATTACTGATGCTCGGCACATGCTGTTTCCTGGATAGCTCAGCACCTAAGCAAAACTGTATCACTCGGCACCTTGTGTTACTCGGCACTTGAATAACTTAGCACTTGATATTACTCGGCACTTGATATTAATCGACACTTGAATAACTCAGCACTTGATATTACTCGGCACCTACTCTTTTCTCGGCATGTATAGTGAAAAATGGTTAAGTGTATTGACACTCAGCTATCAAAATTATTCTTTAAACCAACAATCTCCCCCTTTGACATGAGTGGCAAAAACACTTAATTAAGATCCCATGATCTTGGCATTATTCCATGCATCCTCTTGTTTGCTTCAAAAAAGAATAAAAAATAAAAAATATTTAGAAACAAATAACAATATACCTTATGACTCCCTGTGAGTTGATTATGCCTTGTGCACTCAGTGACTTCTGTCCTATTTCTACATTCTGACTAATATGTTATACAAAATTTGTCAAAAATTCTTTATCTCCCCCTTTTAACTCAAAAATTCTTTATCTCCCCCTTTCATTCTATACTTAACATTCTCTATACTTATTCTCCCCCTTTTTGACACTTATGTCAAAGGTCTTATAAAGAAATGCCATATTTGGCCAAAAATGTATTATTTACTTCAAGGAGTACCTTCAGAGCTACATCCCAATTTGCTAATACAACATCCAATGACTTATGTTGGATGGCAATCTCTGCTGCTAGGTGTACCAGTCCATCAGTTGTAGAAAGATTAGGGTCTTTCCTGAGGACTGTCTCTACATTCATCTACTCCTTGTGAAGTATTTCCAAATGAGGAGTGATAGATGATTGAATTTTCATCAATTTAGCTTTTGTGGTTGCCTCCTCTACTACTAAGATAGCTAACTCTCTTTGTGTATGAAGCGATTGGGCAAAATGCTTCTCACTCTGAGCTAGAGTTGTGGGGAGTTGCATGCTAGAAATCTTCAGATTTTTCTCCAAGCTCAATATCTTTTGGCTAGTGTCCTATGTGAATGTGGAAAAGTCACACAACTTGTTGTACAGGGAAAATATGTTTCCAAGTACAGTTTTGACTATTTCAATTTTCTTAGCCAGCTCTACTTGTGATAGTGCTATATCATCGAATATTTTCTTATTTACCTTGCCTTGAAATTTTCTTTCTGACCATTCCAGTAATTTGGCATTTTTTTCTTGGTCTTTACTAGTCACCTAGTCAACTATATCAGATAGTTGCTCTACAATTGGCCTTGACTCATCTATAAAATGTAAGTAGAAAGCTTCTGTGATTATGTATTTGATTTCATTCAAGGTAAGCTTGTGCTTGTGTTCTCTTCTTAGTGCTTCTTGTCTCCTTCTTCTGTCCAATGCACTCTGAATTTCATTGATCTTCTCTTCAGTGAGAGTGTTGGATTCATAATATGGAATCTTTATTTCTTCATCAAGCTCAAGAATTCCATAGTGAAGTTTCCTGACTACCTTTGATGAGCTCGAGCTTGGTGTTCTGATTTGTAATTGTAACCCATTTGTGCTCGGCTGCTAAAGAGTCTGTGTTGGAGTACCAGATTTGGGTAATGCAACCAATGTTTGTATTACAGTCTCCTCCTTCTTGCTTGTCTCATCTTTTTCTTTAGCTTGTATATCCTTTTGATGGTCACTAGGTGGGGTTGAACTCACTGGTTGTTCAGATGTTTCTTTAATTTCCCCTGCTGCTATACTCGACATCTAAAGTGTGTCACTGACTACACTTGGTGGAGGTGGTGGAGGAAGAAATAGAATAATAGTAGGTTGTATGATTGAAGGTGGTTCTTGTGTTTTCACCTTGACTTCCTTTGTTTTAACTACTGGATTTTGCAATTCATCAACACTAACCAATACAGGATTTGAACATAATTTTTCTACTAGTGTTGATTGGTCAAGGATTTCTAAATCCTCTATAGTTAATGGATTGATGTTTGGACTTGAAGTGTCTGTAACATCCTTGATTTTGATAATCTCTACAGGTGTGATGGTGGCATGAGGAGGACTATGAGGGGATACCTATGTGTCTTGCACACTTTGATCTTGTTGCACAACTATATCTTTCTCTTCCTCTTTCTCCTCTGCATGTGCCTTTTTGTCTTCCTTTTCTTCTTCAACCTTCTTCTCCACTTGTTCCTTTTCTTTTTCTTTGATTCCTGATGCCTTCTCCTTTATCTTGACAGTTGCTTCTACCTTATATTCTTCATTATACACATCTTCTATTTTCTTGTAAACTATCTCCCACAGTCTTGTGGATTTTGTAACTACCTCCTCAATTTTGTTCTGTAAAATGCTGAAAGCTCTATGTTTGGGAGTAAATCTATTGTTATGCCTCTTGACTACATTTGTTACTTGATCCTTAGTCAAATTAGGCAACAATCTGGCTAATGTTGATTCCCTTATCTCCCTTTCCATTTGTAAACAAAAATGCCATTTATCCTCTATAATTTTGTAGAATTCTTTAGGCATTGATTCATCTAATTCTAGAGGTGTGTACTTATACTCAGCCATCATGGCATACATTGATTCCTCTAATTTATTTTGTTCTTCTTTGGTTAGCTTAGAAAAATTTAGGTTCTTTAAACCTTTCAAATCATCATTTTTGATCTTTGAACATAATTTATCAATAGTAGTCTGAGGTTTGTGCCTTACCACTTGAAATTGGCTATTGTCCTCTGACTCAGTCTTCTCCTCATCTATTTCAGGCTGGGCAACAAATTTTCTTTTCTTCTTAGGCTTGACAGAAATCTTCTTTGAAGTTTTCTTCTTCTCTCTTGCCTCCTCTTGGGCTTTTTGTGTTGCAGCCCTTGTGGTAGGTCTCTTTGATGCTGGAGCAGCTACTTTCTTTCCCTTGGGTTGAGGAGCAGGAGGAGTTGTGGCCTTTCTTTTTGTGACCTTGGTTTCAACTTGTGCTTCCTCAGCTTCTTCTTCCTCAGCACTTTCTTTATCTTCTCCTAACCCTTGAGTCAAACCTTGTGGTTCATCTTCCTCATCTTCAATGTCTTCTTCTTTCTCTTCTGCTGTTCCTTCAACACCAAATTTTTGTTTGATTTTCCTTACCAATTTTTCTTTCTTCTTTACTGTAGAGGCAGATTTTAAATCTGTTATCACCCTTGATTTTACAACATCATAGGTTCCAAAGGTTTTTGCATCTTTATCAAATTCTTCTGCAAGGAGGGCTATTATTGCTACAAAGGCTTGATCAATGTCAAGTTCATAACCTAGTGGCCTAAGACATCTCACTCTAGGTATGACTGCTTGTATATAGGTATAATCAATATCTACAAGAAAACAAATGTCTTTTTCATACTTGTCAATCAATGAGACTAGAATCCTCATTCTTTATTTCATGGACTGTTTGAAGTCCTCAAAGTAACTAGTCATTTGGGCATCAAAATTGTCACCCATCTATTCAATATATCCATTGATTTGTTCAATAATTGTTTTGTCTGGACTCCATCTCACCTTACCCACAAAAGGAAATTCTTTCATCAGATAGAAAAACATGCATACCAAAACTGATCCAAATTTGCACTGAGCTCCCTTGCTCTTCCTTATAGCTCCCAGATTCTCATTAATCTGTTGAAACATGAGCTCTGCTAGATCATAGGTATGATCCTTTTAAATAAATTTGTATGCAACATCAACTGCTATGCAATGCACAATGTTTAACCTACTTGACTGATAGAATTTGTGTGAGATGATTCTCACAGCAAAATCCAGTAGGGGTTCTATGATTGTATCAATAGTCATTCCCCTATTATTCCATTTAGCACCTGTGCTTCTCTCTATTACTTCCCTTTTATCACTACGCAGGGTCTTTGGCTGATCTAGGATTGGAATACCAGTAACCCTATGAATAGTTCTCTTGGTGAATTTCACTAGCCCTGTTTCTAACCAACATGCTCCATCATGTATTCTACTAAAAACTATGCATACCCATTCAACTTTGAAAATAATTGGAAATTCTAGGGTTTTGGTCAATCCTTTTCTTTCGACTATTGAGAACTCATCTTTTAGTATCTTGTTCTCACATAGCTTGTCATATGCATTGTAAATTTCTAAATCTCCTATGGCTCCAATTTTGCAATTATAGCATCTACGAACATCTTGTACCATAACAACTTTATCAGGAATAACTGATAATGCACCTGCAGGATCATTCTTATATGCAACTTCTGGAATGGGCTTAAATTTTGGTTTCTTAACTTCATTACTGACCAACTGTATCTCATGACTCTCTTTGCTCTTGGTGGTTCCAGACCCAGATGCCATTGTTTGCCAAACTAGGGTTTATAGTTTAAACAAGTTTATAAACACTACGTAGCTTGGCACTTAAGTAAAATACCTCAAATCGATGAGACTCGTGCTAAATCACCATAGAAATCTTCACAAATAGCTTCTAAGCTGACCTTGATCTTCTGCGCTCTCCTTGTCTTTGCTTCCTGTTTGAATGGTAACAAATGATCAAAAATAAAACTATGTACTCTTCAAAATAGAGTAATTAATGCTTAGTGCGCTGACAACTATCTATTTGGCACATGAAGTATTTTGACATGACCTGGCACTCATTGTGTTTCACTTTGCTCGGCTCCCATTGATATTTCATAGCTCGACATCATCTATCAACTTGGTCTCTGTTAGCAACTTGGCACCTGAAGACAAATTTGGAAAATTTTGCAAGACTCTTAATTTTGACTTAGCATCTTTGCTTATGCTATTTTCTTCTTTGCAGTTCTTCTTTATTTTGGGATTGATGTATGATGTAGCTTAGTTTATCAATCCCACACACCCATTCTTGCTTAATTTGATGAAGTGTGATCACTTGACCTATTAGGTGAAGTGATCTCTGCACTTGATGTGCTACACTCATCTTTCTTCTTCCATGTATTATTAATCTCACTTCTAATGTGTTCAACATCTATCTTTGCCTTTCCATTGTTGAACTTAGAAATTGGTGCCTTTGACCTTGTTGGGAAATTCCTACTGATATGACTAGTTTTTAAGCAACTGAAACATGTGGTTTGACTCAACCATCTTTTATAGTTTCCCCTAAAATGTATTCTTGTGCAATTTTGGGGTATATGTCCATATTCTTGACAATAGTGACAACTATACCTGGTGTTGTAATCCCAAAACTCATGGTTTGATGTCTTTGCTGGTTGATTTGATGTCCACATAGGCTTTGATCTGCATTCAAAGGCTCTATGTCCATATTTCTTGCAATTATGACAGTGACCCTCAAATCTTGATGTTTTAATAGTCTTGGTTCTACATTCATATGCTTGATGACCTTGCTTCTTGCACTTATGACAATAGTTTGCATTCTTAGGCTTATCATGTTGATGGGCATTCTTGCTTCTACATACATTAGATGTATGTCCTTTCTTTCTAACGAAATGGCATGTAAGCTTGACATTTTTACCTTTGTTGCTTCTTTGTTCAACACTCTTTGATGATTCTCCAACTTCAGTGCTGTTGTATCCAAGTCCTGATGTATCATGGGTTGATCTTGGGGATTTCAGTAATTGCTCAAAATACTTGATGGCTTCATTAGGTTTGTTGAAGCTTTCTGAAATTTCCTTTTCTCTTCTTAAGTCATTTTGCAATTGTTCATTTTGCATCTTTAGTGTAGAGATCTTAATGTCTTTCACATTAAGTTCATGATGAAGGTTCATCATTTGTGCAAGTGTATCCATCTGCATGTTTGAGACCCTTGTTAATTCAGTACATTTTTCTTCAAGTCTGTTTGCAAGATTCCTTTTGTCATTTTCCATCATGACTTTATCTTCAACTGCTCTTTTCTTTTGTTTAGTGATTTTACATAACATTATGGCCTGTGATTCATGTTCCATCTTGAGAGATCTTAT
Organism: Cupressus sempervirens; assembly: GCA_028749045.1. Taxonomy (NCBI): domain Eukaryota; kingdom Viridiplantae; phylum Streptophyta; class Pinopsida; order Cupressales; family Cupressaceae; genus Cupressus; species Cupressus sempervirens. Next base: position 489,695,978 of record CM053791.1, on the reverse strand, counting down.
CTCATCTATTTGAACTTTGTTTTTCTCCATTAGTTCTACAATTGCTGCATCAAACTCTTTAGTATCTCCATTGGAAAATATATTTGTGGTATCAATCTCCTTGTAGTTTATCTCATTTTTGGCTATGGCTAAATCCTTCCTTCTTTTTAATGAGTTCCTCAACTTATCTCTAGATTCCTCCAAGCTATGCAGAGCAAGTTGCACATCTATCACCTGATTTTCAATGATCTTTCCAAGTTTGAAAACTTCCATCTTTAGATATTTTCCCCCAAGCTGTTAGGCATTTTCTTGTGAGAACCTAATTCGCTCTGATACCAATTGTTGGAATATTCAAATATGGAAAGAATACTGATGAGAGGGGGGGGGGGGGGGGTGAATCAGAACTATTACACTTTATCCAATAAAACTTTTATCTAAAAGTAAATTGCATGCATGTAAATACATTATGAAAATATGAAACTAAAACATGCATCAACAACACATAACACTGGAATTTGGTAACCCAGAAACCCTCCAGAAATAAGAAGGTAAAACTAGGGTGGGGATGATACCCACAAAAATTCACTACAGTAATATTGTTTAACCACTTCTGATGGTCTGCCTTGTTAAAGGCCTGCCCTGTTAAAAGCTTTACACTGTGTCAATAGTGACTTGGTTAAAGGATTTCTAAACACTTAACATGAAGTGTCACCCTGTTAAAAGATTTAATCACCTTTTGATAAGGATCTACAAATAGCTATTAAGCCAACCTATCTACATAGGATTTTCTTTCTAATACAATGGTAAGAGAGTATTAGGTATTATAAACCTGATAGTTTGCAATCCTTGATTGCTGAATGCAGGCACTTGTTCTGGCTCTCTCTCTAATTTTGATCCTCTAAGATTTGATTTTTGTTCGTCTCCTTTGCTTTGTTCTAATCAACTGAATATTGAATTGCTGCTCTTACTCTCTATGTCTTCTTTCACTAAATTCCATTATGTATTTTTCTTAACTCTATTCTCCTTTTCTCATCATCATCACAGTGAAACTTTTTTCTTCCTTAAAAGGACTTCGAAGACTTAGGGTTAGATATGGATCTATGATCCACATTGAATCTCAATTTTTCACTCAATACTTCCCTTTTTTCTGATTGGTTGCATGCCTTTCCAATTTTCCAATTGGCTACATGCAGATTTCATAGGAAATGTAAAAGATTCATTCTTATCTCTAGATCTTTTGAGATTTATCTTATGTCGGCTACAAAAATGGTTTACATCAAAGTTTGTGCAATTACAAACTCTTATGCTGATATCTTGAGTTACTCGGCTCCTGAAGCATTACTGATGCTCGGCACATGCTGTTTCCTGGATAGCTCGGCACTTAAGCAAAATTGTATCACTCGACACCTTGTGTTACTCAGCACTTGATATTACTATTACTTGGCACCTGCTCTTTTCTTGGCATGTATAGTGAAAAATGGTTAAGTGTATTGACACTCAGCTGTCAAAATTATTCTTTAAACCAACAGATTCTACATGAAGTTTTTAGAAGAAAAAAAATAAGAGGAAGATACATTGTATCTTACCTAATCCTTTCAAACCCTAATTTAAATGAGGGAAATTAGAGAGGGAAAAATATTCTAAATTCTTACTTAAGGAATTACAGGTCAAGAAGCAAAGTGTTCAAGTGTGTGGTGTCAAGAAGAAGACATTGAGAAGGAAGAATAGAGTATAGAGACTCTACTTTGTCAAGTGACCACAAAAGTAACTACATTGGCACAATGAGCAAGGAGACTCAAGGAGATAGAAGCTTGATGAGTAGACAAGTTACCAGAGCTACAAAGACTAAAAGCCAAGTAGAATTGTGAACTAAATTAAGATCTAAAATTTGCAAGTTATGTTATAAGTTATATCAGATCAAAAGCCCTTATTCTTACTCTCTAGCAATTGTATCAGTTAGGGAAAAATCCTTTGGACTAAGGTTGGTTTAATAGCCATTGAAAAATCCTTTAATAGGGTGACATTCCAAGTGAATGACCTAAAGTCCTTTAACCAGGCTCACTTCTAATAGTGTGAATGAAATCCCTTAATCAGGTCACACTTAGCAGTGTGTTTTGTAGCCTTTAACTAGGTAGGCCTTTCATAGGCCATCACTTTAGAAGAGTAAGAACTAAGTAGCATGTTACTAGTGGTTTTTCCCAAATTGGGTTTCCATGTAAATCACTCTGTTATGTGTGTTGATCTTTCATGTCTTCTTGCTGCATGTTGATTTATCAATAACTTGCAACACAGAGTGATTATCTTGGATGCATGAATAGTTTAATGGGTTACTAAGCTAAGTGGAAAAGTTTTATTGGGACATTTGGACCTTGAATAACTAATTCACCCCCTAGTTATTCTAAAGCATTTCTAACAATATTAACTTGCCTCATAACCCTATGATGATGCAATGAAGGATTATATGAACTACTGCCCACTGAGACATGTGTCCACTAGTCTCATTCTCACAATCTAAAACTAGAGTTTATCATTTGACTTGCGAAGATGCAAACAAAGCATTTTGCAACCTCACCACCTTAACCCCTAGTTAACCTTGACTATGTGCGAAGATGCAAGAACCATTAAACTTGACTACTACTTTACATTGCAACTTCACAACTTAGGACTCCACATTGCATAATTGATCTATGATCATGTGATTGACTACTTTTTCTCCTTCACAACATTAATCTGAATGTTAGTGCCAATAGCTATGAAGCTATGCTAACTGTGAACCTGGTTGTCTCACACTTTCATAACCCATCTAAAGCTTAAGTCTTAAACTTGAGCAATAGGTTGATAAAGGGAAGATCGCACCATCACAACTTGACATATTCATAAGAGTATTGACATACAATATGAAGAGTTTAAAGACTTAGGGATATAAGAAAATAACATATAACCAAAGTTTTTACATATCCCTCTTATGTGTGCATGGAGAATATGAATAATTAATCAGGACGTAGATCATGGCTATCACCCTAGGCCTTTATGAAGGTGGAAACATTGGAATTTTAGAAGGGGGGCTAAAATGGCTAACATGTCTAGTGACTCAAAGGAGATGCTTTCCTATTAAGCATGGACTAGTGGCCCTAAGAAATATATTGGGCTATAGTGTCACAAAAAGAACCCTACTCTACAAATAACCAAAAAAAAAAACTACAACCTCTACAACTAGGAATTTCCTCCTTCTAATTCTTCTCCTTCTCCTCCTCCTACTCTTTCTCCTTCTCCATCTCCTCCTCCTCCTTCTCCTCCTCCTCCACCTCCTCCTCCTTATTCTTTGTCCCCTTCTTCTCGTCCTCCTTATCCTCCTTCTCTTTTTCCTTCTCCTTCTCCTTCTTCTCCTTCTCCTCCTCCTTCTCCTCCTCCTTGTCCATATCCTGTGCTTCCTCCTCCCCTTGCTTCTCCTCCTCCTCCTCCTCATCCACCACCACCTCCTCATTCTTCTTCTTCTTCTTCTTCTTCTTCTTTTGCTTCCTCTCCCTCTTCTTCTTCTTCTCATTCTTCATGATGTATCAACTTCTGAGAGTCATAACTTTTGATTCGGATATGGGTTTTGGCTGACATGTTTTAAGAAATTGCATGAGGAGGAGTTAGTTGGATTGCAAATGGAGCTCTGCTTGATAGCTGGTCACTTTGACATTTTTTTGGCAGCCCAAAATTTCATCTTGACCTCCAAAATTGAGTTTTTGTGTTTTTTTCCAATTTTTTAGAAAGTTGTATTTTTAAAATAAATTTGAAATCATACTCTTGATTTTGTAGATTAGTTGACAATTCATCTTGCCTTAGTTGGGGGCTTTTCTTGAAAAAAATCAAGATTTGTAGGATGGATTTTGGAAATTACCAAAAATGAAAAATTTTGTTTTTTTCTAAAAATATGTCAAATATGGTAATTTTCAGAATTGTAATAAGTAGGAATTTTCTTTCATTGTAAGGTAGAATAGAGTTGGAGAATTTGAATGAAGAATCTAGTGTTTTGAAAATCTATGTTGTGTTATTATTTTTTGAGTACTCTCTCTCTCTCTCTCTCTCTCTCTCTCTCTCTCTCTCTCTCCTCTCATCCTCCTCTTCCTCATCCTCCTCCTCTTCCTCTTCCATCTCATCATCCTCATCCTCTTCTTCTTCCTCCTCCTCCTCATCCTTCTCCCCCTCCTCCTATAAGGAAGCTCATGTAATGCAAGGGGGTCAATGATTCAAGTGCCATGGAGTGATTAACATGGATATCATTCTACATATGAAGTGGAGGATGAATTTTCTAAGAAACATAATGATAGATAAATGTCAACAAGTGATCAATTCTATTATTTTCCATTTAAGAATCATTAGAGGTACAACTAACAAATTTAGGAGGTAAGTGTCTATGAATAGATCCAAACTAAAGAAACAACTTAAAAATAAATGTAACTACAAATAATATAAATGAGTATGTCTTTTGAGTGGATGGATGGATAGCTAGATGAAGTCACTGGACAAACTTTAAAATAATTGGAACTTTTATTATTGTGTCAAAAACAATAGTTAATTGTGTCCTTAATTTGTGTTTTCTTTTTGGGTCTACATACCTCAGTGGTTCTTAGGTCATGATCCTTTCCATAATTTAATACATATGTTTATAGAGTCTTCTAAGAATACTATGGTTAATTGTATAGTATTCATTTATTGGTTAAATGTTATTCTTTTTTCAAGTAGGATGCATATGTTTATTATCAAGATTAAATCTCAAATTTAGAAGTGTTCAGGTTTTTTGTGGTGAATTGATAGGTTTATCATATTCTCCCTTTTGATGTTGTATCTTGTTGGGTGTCTAGTTTTTATGTCTTTTTTGTGATGGATTCAAGGATTTTTCCCTGTTAATCTAATAAAAGTCAATTATATTTTAAAAAGCTATTTCATTACTCATATAAACATTAATCTTCACCTAAATAAAATTAAATAGACAATCACATCTTGGTGTTCAATGGGTATGTGGAAAGAGGGGTAAAAAGGTCAATTAAGACAAAAATATGTAGAGAGAGAGAGAGAGAGAGAGAGAGAGAGAGAGAGAGAGAGAGAGAGATGTATGTTGAAATTTACAAGTGGGAAGATTTACTTCTAAGAGGGGGGTGGGTGAATCAAAAGTAACTAACTTTAACCTTTTCAAAACTTTTTTAACTGAAATCATTCACATGCATCTAATCCGTCTAATAAATATGAAAGTAAAGACATGCATTAAAATAGATAGCACAAGAATTTGGTAACCCATAAACCCTCTAAAATGACAAGGTAAAACTAGGGTGGGGATGACACCCACAAAGTATCACTGCAGCAATATGTAACTGTTCAAGGTTACAAATTTTGACCACTTCCAATGGTCTGCCCTATGAAAGGCCTATCCTATTAAAGAATTTACACCCTATTAAAAGTGACCTAATTAAAGGATTTATAGACACTCACTTAGAATGTTACCCTGTTAAAGGATTTAGCACCTTCTTTAAAGGCTTACAACATGGCTATTAAACCAACCTATCATCATAGGATTTTCATTCCTAATACAATGGCTAGAGAGTATTGACCTGATGACTTGTAGTCCTTAATTGTTGATTCTAGATCCTAGTTTTTCTCTATCTATTCTGATCCTTGCTTGATCTGATATGTCTCTTCTCAAAATTTTGATACTCTATTCTCAATCAACTGAATTTTGCAATGTTGCTCTATTCTTTCTAAGTCTTTACACCCCGCTAAACTTCTCTATAATTCACCCATACGCTTTTCTCGTTCATGCTCATGCCCACACACAATGGGGTTTTGTCCTCCTTTTAAAGCCTTTGAAGACTTAGGGTTAGGTATGAATCTATGATCAATATTCATTATTCATTTCCTACTCAATTCTTGCACTTTTCCTATTGGTTGCATGCCTTCTCCATTTTTCTTGTTGGCTACATGTTGATTATATAGGTAATGTAAAAGATTTGATCTTATGTTCAAGATCCTTTGAGATTCATCCTATGTCAGCTCAAAAAATGGTTTACATTTGAGTTTGTGAAGATACAAACTCATATGTTGATTCTGTGCTACTCAGCACTTACTAGTTGCTGATGCTTAGCATATATAGGAATTCTATTTCACTCAACTCCTATAGTAATTATATTTCATTTGACATCTATGGTAATTCTATTTTTCTAGGCATCTATACTTTTCTAGGAACCTATAGTGACTTGACATCACTTATCACTCAGCACTTGAACTTCACTTGGCACCTGAAGTTCACTTAGCACCTATTGAATCTCTGGCTCGACACACACTATAGCTCAACATTTGTATTATACTTGACATTATCTTGAGAATTGGTTAAGTGTGTTGACACTCAAATGTCAAAACCAATCTAAGACCAAAAATCTCCCCCTTTGACATGAGTGGCAAAAACACTTAACTAAGATTTTATGAATCTGATCTCTATGAGTATAATATGTATCTTGTTCAACATATATACAAAACTTTCAAAAACTTGTTCAAAATTTTGTATACCTCAAAAATTTGTAACTTCCCCTAAGTTGATATGCCAATTCTATAACCAAAATTCCATTTTGCAACCAAAGACTCTTGTGCTAAATTTGTCTCATGCTGATATTTCATTATCTGCCTTATCATTCCTTTGCCTTTGTTTCTGTGTACCCTGTTTCTGCTTTGTTTGTACTCTCCCTTTCACACCTTCTTGTTGTTTTTGCATCATTTTGACTATATCTCCTTATTACTTCCTTAAAATGTGAATATCTCTCCCTTTGGATATTCTTTATTACCTCCATCAAAGAATGTAGTATCTCCCCTATTCGTATTTACATAATGCATTATCCAAAAATGTAATTTCTCCCCCTTTTATTTACATAATGCTTATCTCCCCCTTTTTGACACTTATTTCAAATGGTCCTAAGAATGAATATAATATTTAGCCAAAAAAGTTTTATTTACCTCCATGATCATCTTTAGAGAAGCATCCCAATTGTCTACGGAAATTTCTAGTGATTTGTGCTAGATGGTTGTCTCTGCTACAAGATGTACTAGGCCTTCTAAAGTAGAAAGATTAGGATCTTCCTTTAAAACATTTTTTACATAGGCAATTTCCTTGTGTAGTACTTCCAAATGTGGGACAATAGCAGATTGAATTTGTATCAATTTGGCCTTGACATTGGCATCTTCTACTGTCAATACAACTAACTCTTTCTAGGTGTGAAGCATTGTTGCAAAATGCTTCTCACTTTGAGCTAGATCTTTGGGTAGTTGTGTGCTAGAAATCTTAAGATTTCATTCCAAGCTCAATATTCTTTGGCTAGTTTCTTGTGTGAAATATGATGAGTCACACAATTTGGAGTACAATGAGAATATATTCTCAAGTACTAATTTCACTTTTTCAACTTTCTTAGCCAATTCCACTTGTGAAAGTGCTATCTCACTAGATATCTTCTCATTGTCTTTCATTTGAAATTTCTTTTCAGACCACTCTAATCACTTAACATTTGTATTTAGGTCTTTGTTTTGTACTTGGTCAACTATTTTGGATAATTAATCCATGATAGGCATTGTTTCATCAGTTATAGGCAAGCTAAATGCATCAAGGAATATATCTTTGATTTATACCAATGCTTGCTTTTGCCTATACTCATTTCTGAGTATCTCCCATTTCTTCATTCTCTCTAGTGCCTCTTACACTTCATTTATCTATGCTAGGTTCATTGTCTTGGAGTCATAACTTGGTATGACTATTTCCCCATCAAGTGTAGGGTCTTCATAGTGAAGTACCCATGCTACCTTGGTGGAGCTCGAGCTTGGTGTTGATATTTGTAGTAGTACTACATTAGTGCTTGGATGATTGGTAGGAGTCCCTGAGGTAGGCAAGTTCACCAATGTTTGTATTGCCTCTTGCTCTCTCTCCTTAGGGGTTTTCACCTCTTCCTCATCTTCTTCTCTACTACCCTAATCAATAACAATGATTTGAGGAGGTGAATCTTGATTTTGTGCTATAGGAATATCTTGTCCTATTTTCTCCTTTGTTGGCTCCTTGAAAGTTGTTGTTTCTATGACTGTGGGATCAACCTTAGTAATTGTATCTTATGTTGCTTGCTCTTTTGGTTGATCTTCTATAGTTGTGGGAGGTTGTAAAGGTGGTTCTTGTGTGTTCACCTTCTCCCTAGTGATATTTTCTATAGCCTTCTGCAACTCTTCCACACTCACCAAAATAGGATTTATGCATAGTTGTGATTGCATGTAGTTTGGTGAAGGATCTTTCTGAGATCCTTTCTAGTTAATGGATTGATGTTCTGACCTGAGGTGTCAGGAACATCCTTAACAATTATTGTTTCTGCAGGTGTTGTATGTGGAGGACTTGGTGGTGGCATTTGGATGTCTTGGACACTTTGTTCTTCCTCTTGTTCCTTATTTGTTGCCTCTTCACCTTGTCGTGTCTTCTCCATTGTTTCCTCTTCTTTTTCTTTCTCTCCTTCCTCCTCTTTTTCATTTTTCTCTTCTTCTTCATCATTTATTCCCTCAAATGGACCTTCCTACCCTTATTTTACTATTTTCAACCCATAAATTAATTTCCAAATTTGTGTGGATTTTTGCACAACATCTTCAATTTGATTTTGGAGAATACTGAAGGCTCTATATTTGGGTGCAAATTTGCTCCCATGTTTCTTGCTAGCCTGAGTTATTTTACCTTTAGTAAGGTTTGGCATTACATGAGCCAATGTGGACTCCCTTATTTCCTTTTCCATATTAAGGCAGTAATGTCATTTATTCTCTACAATGGAGCTTACTTCCTTTGGCATAGAATTGTCAAGTTCAAGTGGGGTGGTCTTGAACTTGGCCATCATAGTGTAGATGGACTCTTCCACTATGTTCTATTATTTTATTGACAATTTATTAAAATCAATGGTCTTTAAACTAGTTAGATCTGCATTATCTCTAATGTTATTACAAACATTTTCCAATTTAGACTTGGTAGAATACCTTACCAATTTGAATTGATCATTATTAGACTCTGTCTTTTCTTCGTCTGATTCTGGAGGTGCAACATATTTTTTCATTTTCTTTTATTTTGCAGGCCCTCCTTGCTCTATGGCCTTTTTCTTCCCCTATTCTTTTGCCACTTGGGTTGTTTTCATGGTATATGCCCTTGTAGTTGGCTTGGTTGGGCTTGGCTTTGTTGCTTTCTTCTTCCCCTTGGGTTGTGCAACTAGTTGCTTTTGAACTTTTCACTTCTTTGGCTCTGGCTTTGGTGCTTCTTGTTTGACACCTTCTTCTTCTACCACGTCCTCCCCCGTACCTTGGGTTAATGCAAGTGTTTCATATCCTTGTTCCTCTTCATCATCCTTGGCTTCTTCATCTTCTTCTTCTCCTGCTGCAGTGCCCTCACCAAATTTGGCCTTTAACTTCTTTATAAGTTTATCCTTCTTCTTCAATGTGGAGGTAGTCTTTAACTCCATATCCACCTTTGACCTTACCACATCATAGGTTCCAAAATGTGGTGCACTTTTTTCCACTTCCTTAGGTAGTAGTGTAGTTATAGTTGATGATGCCTCATCTATATTTATTTCATAGCCAAGAGGTCTCAACCATCTAACTCTTGGTATGGCAGCTTGTATATAAGTATAATCGATAACTACAAGAAAGCATGCATCATTTACATCCTTCTCTACTAATGAAACTAGTATCGTTAGCTTTTTCTTCATGGTTTTTTTGATGTCTTCAAAATAGCTAGTCATTAGGGTCTCAAAATTAGCTCCCATTTGTTCAATGTAGTCATTAACTTGAGCTATGATAGGCCTATTTTCTTTCCACGCAACTTTTCCAACATATGGAAATTCATTCTATACATAAAAGAATATACAAATCAAAATAGCACCAAACTTGCATTGTGCTCCCTTGGTTCTCCTTATTGTTGCTAAATTCTCATTAATTTGTTGCAGTTGTAGTTCTAGAAGTTCATAAATATGATCCTTTTTCACCAATTTGTAACCCACATCCACTACAATGCAAGGCACATTATTAAGTATGCTGGATTGGTAGAACTTATGTGCAATAACTCTAACAACAAAGTCAACAAGAGAGTCTTGAATGGTGTCAATTGTCATTCCTCTCTTGTTCCACTTGGCACCAGTGTTCTTCTCAATTGCTTCCTTAGAATCACTCCTAAGGATCTTTGACCGATCTAAGGTTGGGTAACCTATCACTCTATGTACAATTCTCTTTTTGATTTTTACTGGACCATCCTCCAACCATAAGCTTCCATCATATATCCTACTAAGCACTAGCCTAATCCATTCAACTTTGAAAATTGTGGGGAATTCTAGTGCTCGCGTTAAACCCTTCTTCTCAAAAATCTAATACTCTTCTTTCAGAACTCCATTGTCACACAATCTCTCATAGGCTTCCCTCATCTCCATATCTCCTATGGCTCCAATTTTACATTTGTAGCATCTTCTAACATCTTGAACCATAACTACCTTAGGGGGCATGATAGATAAGGCTCTGGCTGGGTCATTTTTATATGCCACTTTAGGGATTGGCCAAAAATTAGGTTGCTTTACTTCATTGGACACTAGTTGAACCTCAAACGACTCTTTCTCTTGAGTTTTCCTAGAGCTAAAAGCCATTTGTGTAATCTAGGGTTTGAACACAAAGAAAATGTGAAACTACATAGCTCAACACAAATGTAAATACCTTGAATTCAATGGAATTGTTTTGAATTGCTATTGAAATCTACTTAAAGACTGGATTCTCTTCTTTGTAGTCATTCTTCACTCTTTTTTTGTCTTTTCTCTTTGATTGCGATGAAGAAAAATGATTCAAAATATGATAATATACCCAATTTTCATAGCATTTAATGCTTAGTGCATTTACAACTATCCACTTAGCTTCTTAAGCATTCCTACTTTACTCGACTTCCACAAGAGTATCCCTAACTCAGCTTCAACTAAATTTTCCTCTTCACTTGGCTTTTACTACCAACTTGGCTCCAACTAATCATTCGGCTTCTATTGTCTTTGGCAATCAACTTGACTTGTATTGGAATTTTACTTGGCATCTGAGGGCAACTCGGCAATGCTTATCAAATCTTGAAATTTTAACTTTGCATCTTTAATCATGTCATTCTCTTCTTTTCAGTACTTGCTTATTTAGGAACTAATGTATGATAAAGCTTTGTAAATTAGTTCCACATGCCTTCTCTTTTCTTAGTTTGATGAAGTATGACCAATTGACCTTTTAGGTGAAGTGATCCCTTCATTTGATGTGTTGCTTCCATCTTTCTTCTTCCATGTCTCATTCATTTCTCCTCTGATGTGTTCAACATCTACCTTCTCTTTACCTTTGTTGTTCTTTGAGTTGGGTGCCTTTGACCTTGTTGGGCAATTCCTATTGATATGACCAGACTTCAAGCAACTGAAACATGTGGTTTGACTCAACCATCTACTGTAGTTTCCACTAAAATGTGTTCTTATGCAATTTTTAGGAATGTTTCTGTATTCCTCATAGTAATGATATCTATTCCAATGGTCTGTCTTGTGAAATGCCTATCCTATTAAAGACTTTACACCCTATTAAAAGTGACCTAGTTCAAGGATTTACAAACACTCACTTGGAATGTTACCCTGTTAAAAGATTTATCACCTTCTTTAAAGGCTTACAGCATGGCTATTAAACCAACCTATCATCATAGGATTTCCATTCCTAATACAATGGCTAGAGAGTATTAGAAACTCTTGACCTAATGACTTGCAATCCTTAATTGTTGATTCCAGATCCTAGTTCTACTCTATCTATTCTGATCCTTGCTTGATTTGATATGTCTCTTCTCAAAATTTTGATACTCAATTCTCAATCAACTAAATTCGGCAATGTTGCTCTATTCTTTCTAAGTCTTTACACCTTGCCAAACTTTGTTATAATTCACCCATAAACTTTTCTCATTCATGCTCATGCCCACACACAATGGGGTCTTGTCCTCCGTTTAAAGGCTTCAAAGACTTAGTGTTAGATATGAATCTATGATCAATATTCATTCTTCATTTCCCACTCAATTCTTACACTTTTCCTATTGGTTGCATACCATCTCCATTTTTCTTATTGGGTGCATGCTGATTACATAGGTAATGCAAAAGATTCGATCTTATCTTCAAGGTCCTTCAAGATTCATCCTATGTCAGCTCAAAAAATGGTTTAAGTCCGAGTTTTGTGAAGATACAAACTCATATGTTGATTTTGTGTTACTTAGCACTTACTAGTTGCTGATGCTAGGCACATATAGGAATTCTATTTCACTCAGCTCCTATAGTAATTCTATTTCACTTGGCATCTATGGTAATTATTTTTTTCTTAGCATCTATACTTTGCTCAACACCTATAGTGACTCGGCATCACTTATCACTCAGCACTTGAACTTCACTCAGCACCCATTGAATCTCTAGCTTGACACACACTATAGCTCGGCATCTGTATTATACTCGACATCATCTTGAGAATTGGTTAAGTGTGTTGACACTCAAATGTCAAAACTAGTCTGAGACCAACAATCTATTCATTTTTATGACTCTATCCATTTCCCTCTCTTCTTATCTTCTTCATAATAATTTTATCATATAAGATAATAATTTAAACATTGTAAAATTTTAAATTATATGAAGCATATGTTAAATATAGTTATTTGTCATAGTTTAATATTTGTATTGAATACATTTTATCATAGATTTTAATAGTTTTTATATTATTATATTTGGTAAAATAGAGAAGGATATCATATAATATAACTTACACTATGTAAATATATATTATATATTAGTTATAATAATTTTAAAATTTGCATCATTTTAATTTTACTATATGATAAAATAATATAATTGTATATAATGTCATGTACTATTTTTTATTATCATTAAATGACTGAAGTCTAGAGTATTTATTATTCATTATCATACTTATGGGTATTGATTATTATCATACTCAAAGCTCAAGTGGACTTGAATCCAAGACCTCTTAGCTAAGAGGCTCAAATTTATCATTGTATTGTAGACTTCTACCTAAAATCATGTACAAATTAGTCATAGGATAGTAAACTTTAAAATATGTAATGTTGAAAAAGAATTTATAATAAAAATATATATATACTATAATATAATAATAATGTTATTTTTAAAAATAATTTAGATTAATTAAAATATTTATTATCATGACAAACGAATCTTTATTATATATAATTTATTCCACTAAATCACTTTAAGTTTTAGTTAAACATATTGAAATCCAATTTTATGCTTAAATAACATGGGGATACTCAAGGTTTTCAATTTATTCAATTGATTAACTGAAAATATTCTCCTCTTTGAACAACACTATTAGTTACTGACTCTTCCTATATTTAACAGAAACTATTAGAATTTTAATCAAACTACTTCTCTTTAATTTGCAAATAAGAGCGATCATTATGTCAAGAGGCGTATAAAATGGGAGAAGCAAATCTAGCATAGGAATATTCCAAGGAATAATCTGTGTAAGGAAAAAAGATTTGATGGGACTTACGAAACAAATTTAATTTTTAAAAATGAATTTAAAATAGAAAATTCCATTTGGCATTCACAAAAGAATTTAAAAATAGATTAAGATGTGTAATGCCATTTGGCACTCATAATTATTAACAAATAGAAATAGAAAAAAAAATTAATGGGAGTTACAAACGAAATTTGTTTTTAATAAAATGTGTAATGCCATTTGGCAATCACAATTACTAATATATGGAAAAAGAAAAGAAATTTAATGGGAGTTACAAACTAAATTTGTTTTTAAAAATCAATTTCAAAAAGAAAATGCCATTTGGCATTCACAAAAACTATAACTAGCTTATATATATATATATATATATATATATGCCGAGAGTCATCCTTCTCGAGGCACCTATTTTATTTAAATCCTAACTTACAAAAAAACCCATAGGATTTAAACTAAAATAGGTGCCTCGAGAAGGATGACTCTTGACATATTTTATATATATATATAAAAGCTAGTAGCAATTATCGTGCACCATGGAAGATGTTTTTTAAGAAATATGGATAGTTATGGTTAGAAGAAAGTTATTTCTTTATTATTAAATATCACTATATAAAGTTACTATAAAATTACTCTTCAACATTTTATATTTTAATTCTATATATGGTGTTTTATTTGCATAAATTTAATTTGTTTTTATTTTAAGGATTTTGTTACGTAAAATTTTATAGCTAGGAGTAGAGTTATGGTTAGGATTAGGGTTAGATTTAGAGTTACTATTACATTTAGAATTAGGATTAGGGATAGGGTTAGGGTTAGGGTTAGTGGAAGGGTTAGGATTACAATTAGAGTAAGAGTTAGAATTAGAGTTAGGTTAGGGTTAGGGTTAGAGATAGAGTCAAAATTAGAGTAAGGGTTAGGGTTAGAATTAGAATTAGAGATCAAGTTAGAGTTAGAGTTTGGGTTAGGGTTAGGTTTTAGAGTTAGGGTTAGAGTTAGGATTAGGGTTAGAGTTAGGGATAGAATTAGGTTTACAATTAGGGTTATGGTTAGAATGAGGGTTAGGATTGGAATTAGAGTTAGAGTTAGGGTTTGAGTTAGAGTTAGAAATAGGGTTAGAGTTAAAGTTAGAATTAGAGTTAGAGTTAGAGTTAGGGTTAGAATCAGAGCTAGGTTAGAGTTAGAATTGGAGCTAGGGTTAAAGTTAGAGTTAGAGTTTGGGTTAGAGCTAAGGTTAGAATTAGGGTTAGGGTTAGGATTAGATTTAGAGTTCTAGAGTTAGGGTTAGGGTTAGAATTAGGGTTAGGTTTAGGGTTAGAATTAGAGATAGGGTTGGGGTTAGAATTAGAGATAGGGTTAGGGTTAGGATTAGAGTTAGAGTTAGGGTTAGATTTAGGGTTAGAGTTAGAGTTAGAGTTAGAGTTAGAGTTAGAATCAGAGCTAGAGTTAGGGTTAGAATTAGACTTAGTGTTAGAGTTAGAATTAGAGTTAGGGTTAGAATCTAGATTAGGGTTAGAGTTAGGGTTAGTATTAGGGCTATAGTTAAAGTTTGGGTTAACATTAGGGTTAGGGTTTCAATTAGAGTTAGAGTACGAGCTAGAGTAAGAGTTAGAGTTAGAGTTAGAAATAGTGTTAGACTTAGAGTTAGAGTTAGGGTTAGAATTAGAGTTATAATTAGAGTGAGAGTTAGGGTTTGACTTAGAGATAGAGCTAATGTTAGAGTTGGAGTTAGAGTTAGAGTTAGAGTTAGAGTTAGAGTTAGAGTTAGAGTTAGGGTTAGGGTTAGGGTTAGGGTTAGGGTTAGGGTTAGGGTTAGGGTTAGGATTAGAATTAGGGTTATATATAGGGTTAGGATTAGGTGTACAGTTACAGTTAGGATTAGAGTTAGGGTTAGGGTTAGGGTTAGGTTTAGGGTTAGAGTTAGAGTTAGGGTTATAATTACAATCAGATTTAGAGATAGGGTTGGAGTTAGATTTACGATTAGGGTTAGAGTTAGGGTTAGAGTTAGAGTTAGAGTTAGAGGTAGAGTCAGAGTTACAATTAGATTTTGGGTTAGGATTAGGATTAGAATTAGAGATAGAGTTAGACTTAGAGTTAGCGTTAGATTTAGAGTTAGAGAAAGAGATGGAGATAGAGTTCTAGCGTGAGAATTATGGCTAGGGTTAAATTTAAGGTTAAAATTAGAATTGGGATTAGAATTAGTGTTAGGATTAGGGTTAGAATTTGACTTAGAGTTAGAGTTACGGGTTTAAGTTCAAGTTCAAGTTAGGGTTAGGGTTAAGTTAGAGTAAGTGTTAAAGTTAGAGTTAGAGTTAGAGTTAGAGTTAGAGTTGAAGTTAGGGTTAGAGTTAGGGTATGAGTTAGAGTTAAGATTAAGCATAAAATTAGAGTTAGGGTTAGAATTAGGATTATTGTTTGGGTTATATATAGGATTAGGGTTAGGATTAGGGGTAGAATTAGAGTTAGGGGTAGAGTTAGATTTAGGGTTAGAATTAGAGTTAGGGTTAGGATTAGGGTTAGGATTTGGGTTAGGGTTAGGGTTATAATTAGAGCTAGGGTTAGGGTTATAATTAGAGCTAGAGTTATTATTGGGTTTGCTACTCCTACCACAATTGACATTAGTACTATTATTACAATTTAAGTTAGTGTTATCTTAACTATTAGGTTAATATTTTATGTGGGTTAGTCCTACTAAAATGCTCATCATTAGTGCTATTGTGACACATAGTTTTATATATTTTTATAATGTATTCACTCCTTTTCCCATCCCTTCCCACTCTCTCTAGAGATTTCCTTTAGTCACTACTCTCTCTCTCTATCTCTAATTTGTAGAAATACCCCCTAATCTCTCTCTCTCTCTCTCTCTCTATATATATATATATATATATATATATATATATATATCCCTCTCCCTCTCTTTGATATCTAGATACACCCCATTATCTTTCTCTCCCTACTCTTTAGATACACCTCATAATCTCTCTCTCTCTCTCTCTCTAGGTATACCAACTAATCTCTTTCTTCCACTCTCTCTCTAGATACACCATCATATATTTATCTCTAGCCTTATCTCTAATATCTCTCTCTCTCTACTAAAAACATCTCTCTATAAAAAACATAATATGAGCCCCCTCTTGTCTCAAGATATGCCCCCCTCTCTCTCTATCTCTCTTTGTGTGTGTGTGTGTGTGTGTGTGTGTGTGTGTGTGTGTGTGTCTATATTCCCCCTATTAAAAATTTAATATTATTTCTATTTAGTAGTAGATATAGGGTTAAGGTTAGGTATATAATTCACTAAATTCTTAGTACAATGACATATAGAGTTAGGATCCGAGATTTTACAATTTCATTTATATGACACTTAGTGTTATGGTTAGGGTTGATAAGCGGTTAAATATTACACTAAAACAAGGGACATGGGAAGTATGAGATTTAGGTGTAGTTTTGGAGTATTTGGAGTAGAACTATGGTAAAAATTGGGATATATGTTTTTAAAATGACTTTAATAGTGGAATATTTTTAATTGTATCTTGTTCATGAAAGGGGAATTATAAGTCCCAACACAACTATTTAGATGATGTAATAAGGTGTGAAAAAATAGATAAGAATCAATTTTATGGAAAATATTTCTCCATGATGATGTAAGAACATTATATATTGTTGAATTTTTAATATTGCTAATGCAAGTTTTATTGCAAT